>CM021104.1:45590780-45717192 GCA_007115665.2 Sequoiadendron giganteum | reverse complement strand
AACAGCCAGTTTACTAGTTAGTCCGAGGACAAAAGGGGAATTCTCCTAGGGAGGATCTAAAAGGGTTGAGCTCCTATGTATTGGAGGAATTCAAGAAGATAAAAGTCAGTTTGCCGCTCTATGAGTTGATGAAGGTTCAGGAAGTAAAAGACACTCTCCTAGGGACATTGACTGAGACCCCCACCATAGGAGGCACTTCACAAGAGGCACCTAGTGTACCTAAACATCCACAGGTTGTCATACAGTCCCGTCCAGCGCAGAACACAAATGTGGTGCAAAGTGCGCCACGAACATCTTATAATTTTTGGGAGGCACAACAACAGTCTCAGAACTTTGAGGGCATGGTATTAAATTCTGCAAGCGCTCCTGGAAAGGCCTGTTGATGTTAGTACAGCGTCGGTCTGCACTTCCCAAGAGAATTATATTAAATATCAACTAGAGCATGGGCCGACCCTATTTTGAGTTATATCATTTAGTTATATCATTTACTTGTTGATTGGCCGACTTAAGTTATATTTATTCATTTATTATTATTTGTATAAAGGCCGACCTAAATGAAGAGGCGCCAAGAAGATATATATACAAGGTTACTTTTGGTTATTACACACAATTCATATCATCAAGAAGTTCGCTATTATATTGAAGAGCAGATCAAATTCGCAGTCTTAGAAGAAGTTCATACTTGAACAGCAGATATCAAGTCGCATTCCTAGAAGAAGTTCATACTTGAACAGCAGATCATCATCTCTGTAGCAGCAGTCCGAATTCATGTAAGAAGTCAGTTCTCTGTATTAAGAAGGAAGGCGAATACTTCAAACAAGCATTGGCCATTGTTGGGCCTGATTTGTAAGCAGAATTTGTTATTGTATCACCATATATAAGAGAATCATTTGCTGGGTTTTTCTCCCTCAAGAGGAGGGTTTTCCCAGGGTATCCTGTTGTGTTCATTGTCTTATGTGTTGCATTTATATTGAATAATATATTATCTAATCTGATCTAAGAAACACTAACATGGTATCAGAGCGGGTGTGAAAAAGATCGTGATCAAATTCAGATCTGTTAGTTTGCAACCCTCATTGTTCTTTTTCAGTCTACCTTCTAATTTTCTCAAGATGGTGAACGGTCTGAAAATCGAGGATAGACTCGAAGGGATCTCGAACTACATATCATGGAGGTTCAGGTTCATGCTAACTTTGGAAGAGAATGATTTGGTTGAGTTTGTGAAAACAAAAGTTCCCGAACCTGAGGGGGAAGAAGAGAAGCTGCAATGGAGGAAGAAAGACACTAGGGCAAAGAAAGCATTGGTTGATTCCGTCAAGGATCATATTGTACCAATTATCTTCAAGTTGGATACAGCAAGAGAGATGTTTACAACCTTGGAAGAGATGTACGAAATCAACAACACCAGTCGAGCCCTTGCTCTGAAGCAACAACTTCATCATGTGAAAATGGCGAAAGGAGAATCTGTTATTACATACTTCATGAGGATTTCAGAGATAAAAGATCAGCTCTCCACTATTGGTCACATGATTGATGATAAAGAACTGACTATGCTTGCTCTCAATGGTCTTCCGCTTTCATGGGAGGCGTTCATACAAGGAATCAGTGCAAGATCCGAACTTCCCAAGTTTGATCGATTGAGGATTGATTGCATTCAAGAAGAGTCAAGACTAACAACAAGGGGGATTGGTCAAAGCTCAAAGAATGAAGAATTACAAGTTCTTACCTCTCATTCATCAAACAAAGGAAAAGGCTTTAAGAGAGGTTTCTTCAAAAGGAATCGAGAAGATGGAAATGATGATGCTCCTACCTTCAAAAGAAAACGAGACATGTCCAAGATTCAATGTTTTCGTTGTGATAAGTATGGTCACTTTGCGAGGGTTTGCCCCCAACGACCTAAGCTTCAAGTTGCCACTGCAGATGTTGAAGAAGTTGCTCTACAAAAGGACTCCAGTGATTATCTATTTTATTCAGCCTTGTCTAGCAATGTTTCTACTGACTCTAATACTTGGTTGATTGACAGTGGTGCTTCTAGGCACATCATCGGATTCAGAAGTCACCTTTCAAACTTAATGGAAAGCAACTCCAGTGATCAAGTTGTTATTAGAGATGATGCTAGATATTCTGTAAAAGGGATTGGAAACTCCACTCTTCACTTGGATTCTGGAATTTCTTTGGAGTTGAATGATGTACTGTTCGTACCAGGGATAAAGAGGAACCTTGTTTCAATTTCAGCATTAGAAGACAAGGGTTATCAAGTTGCCTTCTCTAAAGGGAAAGTTCTTATATGGGCAAAGAACTCCAGCTTCAAAACTGCTCAAGTGATTGGAGTTAGACATGAATGTCTCTACACGCTGTGCACTCGTCCTCTTCAAGCACTTGTGCATAACAGTACCAGCATGTGTGATCTTTGGCATCGAAGATTGGCTCACATTCACTTTCGTGCTCTACCTATCATGGAGAAGATGGTCACCGGTCTTCCGAAATTCGATCAAAAACATGAAGATACATGCAAGGGATGTGCCCTAGGCAAGAACACAAAAGGTACGTTTCATTCCAGTGAAAGTAGATCTAAATGTATTCTTGATCTCATTCATTCTGATTTGTGTGGTCCAATGTCTATTGCATCATCTAGTGGTTTCTTGTATTATATTATTTTCATTGATGATTACTCTAGAAAGACTTGGATCTATTTCTTGAAGGTTTGGTATGCTTGACTGCAAACCTATGTCTACACCCATGGAGTCTAATTTAGATAAGTTGAAAGAAGCTGCAGCTAGTTCAGAACCAGTGGATTCTACGATGTATAGACAGTTGATTGGTTCATTGATGTATCTAGTTAACACTAGACCTGATATCTGCTATGCAGTGAGTGCACTTAGCCAGTTTATGTGTGAACCAAAGCAAATACATCTTGTAGCAGCTAAACATATCCTGAGATATTTATGCGGCACAATCGGATATGGGTTGAGATATTCTTCAAACGTGGATTTGGAGCTGCATGGTTTTACTGATTCTGATTGGGCAGGATGTGTCTCAGATCGGAAGAGTACTTCTGGTTGTTGCTTCAGTTTGGGGACTGCTATGATCTCCTGGTGTAGCAGGAAACAGTCTTCAGTGGCCTTGAGTACAACTGAAGCAGAGTATATTGCAGCTTGTGTGTCAGCTCGTGAGGCAGTGTGGCTTCGTAAGCTCCTTGCAGGATTGTTTGGACAATCAATGGAGCCTACTATCATACACTGTGATAATCAAAGCTGTGTGAAGCTTTCTGTCAATCCTGTGTTTCATGACAGAACAAAACATGTTGAGATCAAGTACCACTATATTAGAGATATGGTGCAAAGGAAAGCTATACAGTTGAGGTATATCAGCACTGAAGAGCAAACGGCAGACATTCTCACCAAGCCTCTCGCCAGGATTAAGTTTGTATACTTCCGAGAGAAACTTGGTATGGTGGAGAATGCAGCCGTGACTGAGAAAGAGTCTCAGTAATCAGTGATCCTTGTTGAGAATGCAATTCTCTGCTGAGAGAGAGTTGAGGTGCAAGCCCTTGTTAATACAATTCTCTGCTGAGAGAGAGTTGAGGTGAAAGTCCTTGATAATGCAATTCTCTGATGAGAGAGAGTTGAGGTGAAAGCCCTTGTTTCCACCCTCTGGGAGAAGCTATGGTGGATGTCATGTGTGTGACTCCATGACAACGTCACGTGAGGGAATCCGTGATGAGTTTATACCATCTATGGGAGTAGCCATAATGGTTAATATCACGTTGAGGTGATATTCTATTTTGTTTTCATTCTAACATAATGTGTCTTGTGCAGATGGAAGTTCATCCCTAGCTGAGAGGGAGTGTTGATGTTAGTACAGCGTCGGTCTGCACTTCCCAAGAGAATTATATTAAATATCAACTAGAGCATGGGCCGACCCTATTTTGAGTTATATCATTTACTTGTTGACTGGCCGACTTAAGTTATATTTATTCATTTATTATTATTTGTATAAAGGCCGACCTAAATGAAGAGGCGCCAAGAAGATATATATACAAGGTTACTTTTGGTTATTACACACAATTCATATCATCAAGAAGTTCGCTATTATATTGAAGAGCAGATCAAATTCGCAATCTTAGAAGAAGTTCATACTTGAACAGCAGATATCAAGTTCGCATTCCTAGAAGAAGTTCATACTTGAACAGCAGATCATCATCTCTGTAGCAGCAGTCCGAATTCATGTAAGAAGTCAGTTCTCTGTATTAAGAAGGAAGGCGAATACTTCAAACAAGCATTGGCCATTGTTGGGCCTGATTTGTAAGCAGAATTCTGTTATTGTATCACCATATATAAGAGAATCATTTGCTGGGTTTTTCTCCCTCAAGAGGAGGGTTTTCCCAGGGTATCCTGTTGTGTTCATTGTCTTATGTGTTGCATTTATTTTGAATAATATATTATCTAATCTGATCTAAGATACACTAACAAGGCCGAGACTGAGAAAGGTCCTCAGCTAGATGAGGCCACAAAGCTTAAACATAATACATGGGATGTGACTCAAGGCAGACAAGTTCAGCGGGACAAGAAAGATGAAAAGAGAAATGATGTAGTAGATGAGAGAAGGAAACCAGTAGTGTTTTATCAAGGGAAAGATGAACCGGCCCCCTTTCTGGTCTCAGTTATAATATTTGGAAAGATGCTACACAACTATTTGATTGATTCTGGAGCATCAAGTAACGTCATGCCTTTGAAAGTATGTGAAAGGTTGGGCCTAATCCCACTCCACACCAACAAGAAGGTGACATAGCTGGACAAGACAAAAGTTCCCGTTGTTGGGGAGCTAAATGACATTCACATGCAGCTAGCTGCGGATCCTAGAATCCAGAGCCGTATTGATATTTTCGTTGTGGACATACCAAATGGGTATGGCATGCTGCTAAGCAGAGATTGGTCCCGGAAGCTGAACGGATACATCACCACTGACTTTTCACATATGTGGTTGCCTTGGAGAGGAATCCCTAATCAAATAAGAGTGGAGAGTACACTACGGCTCAGGTTGATGATCACCGAATATGGTGACAACAATGAAGTATTGTTTGCAAAAACTGATTTGGGCTCCTACAAGCTAGTCAAACAAGAGGTTCTCATGCTACAGAGCGTAAAGGAAGAGAAACCCTTGGAAAATACATCATCCTCCACTGAAGTGTTGATAGAAGATGACTCAAGCGAGGGTGAAAGGATGTTTGAAAACTTCAAAAACTTTGTGCTGAGAAGTGTCAAGCAAAGAGTGGAATCAAGGAAGAATGCCTCCATCAGTAATATGTTAATGCCCAATTGGTGTAGGATCCATGAGGCATTCCATCCAAAATTCACATGTGCCATGTGCAAAATGGCCATAGAACAAGTTTCAAAGAGAGTTCCACAAGTCTCTTTGGTAGAAGAACTAGAAGAAGTAAATGAGAGAAAAGGTTCTCTGATGAAGGAATGGGTAGAAAGTGAGAAGATTGAGCCCGCAGTGGAAGAGAAGGATCCCACAACCCGTAGCAATCACATAGAGGATCAAGTATGGACTCTGAGATTCGATGGGTCGAAATCTAAGAAAGGGAATGGAGCAAGGTTTGAACTTATTAGCCCCAAGGGAGAAGCATACCTAGGTGCTTACAGGCTCCAGTCCTCTTGCACCAACAATGTTACTGAATACGAATCTTTGATTCATGGGTTAATCCTGGCAATAGAGAAGGGTGCCAAAGTCATGCACGCCATTGGGAATTCGGACATAGTAGTCCGCCAGGTGAGAAGACAATACGCCTGTCATGACAAAAGATTGGGCCGTTATCGGAACAGAGTGTGGGACTTGATTGAAATCTTTGATGCCTTTAACATCAAGCAGGTGTACAGATCTAGAAATCCAGTGGCAAATTCCCTTGCACAGGCGGCCAGTTGGCTGGAACCATTGGCCATGGAGGGTCTAAAGAAGTTCACGGTGGAATTGATCTCCACGCCTTCAATTCCAGATAATATAAAGAATTTCCAGGTGTTTGATGATGATAAGCAGATTTTGGAATTCTTGACAAACTTAGGAGTATTTGAAGCACAAATTATAGACGAAGAAGAGACTGAGGAAGCGGAATTTGACACCAAAGGGATCTTAAATCTGAAGACAAATGTCATTCCTAGAGGTATGGTTGAGTTAGAAAGGCTCTTTGACCCTGATAAACTGAGTAGAAATCAAGGCACTCAAGGGAATGAGTGCGAGACAATCAACTTGGGAGCAGGTGAGCAGGTAAAGAATGTATTTGTGGGAAAGGTGTGTACCCCAAGGGAAAGGGAAGGAATAGTGCAAGCATTGAGAGAGTTCTCCGATGTAGTAGCCTGGGGCTATGAAGATCTAAAGGCATACGACACTACCTTGATCACGCACACGATCCCGTTAAAGCCGGGAAATAAACCATTCAGACAAAGGCAGAGGTTGGTAAACCTATTGCTAGAACCATTGATTTATCAGGGGGTGAAGAAGCTCCTTTCGGCCAGAATCATCTTTCCAGTAAGGCACTCAACGTGGGTTGCCAATCTGGTACCCGTCAGAAAGAAAAATGGCGAGATAAGGTTGTGTGTCGACTTTCGCAATTTAAACAAAGCGTCTGAGAAAGATAACTATCCCTTGCCCTCGTTGGATGAGGTATTGCAAATCGTGAATGGTTCTCAAATGGTGTCCTTCTTGGACGGTTATTCAGGATACAACCAGGTGATGGTTGAAGAAGCAGATAGACTAAAGACAACCTTCCCCACCAAGTGGGGGACTTTTGCATACAGAAGAATGCCTTTTGGCTTAATTAACGTTGGGGCCACGTTTCAGCGGGCCATGGACATCGCTTTCCGAGATTTAGTCGGAAAATGCATTATTATCTACATGGACGACCTAACCGTGTTTTCCAAGAAGAGGGAAGATCATGTTGAAGACTTGAAGAAGATCTTCCAGAGATGCAGAAGATTTGGCATTTCTCTCAATTCCAAGAAATGAGTGTTCGGAGTCACTGAAGGCAAATTGTTATGACATGTCCTTTTAGAGCAGGGCATATCAATTGACCCAGACCGCATCGAAGCGATTTCAAGGATCGGCATGCCAAGGAATCAGAAAGAGTTAAGGTCATTCTTTGGAAAGATTAGTTTTGTGAGAAAGTTCATAACTGGGTTTGCTGAGATTGTCAGACCATTGAATGAAATGTTGAAGAAGGATGCAAAGATAGAGTGGACCCCTCAAACAAGGAAAGTGTTCGAGGAAATCAAACAAGCAATAGTGGACGCTCCGGTACTAGTCAGTCCGGACTATTCTAAGCCATTCTACTTATACTCTTTTGCTTCAGAGCACACTTGTGCAACGGTTTTGACCCAGAAAACGGAGGAAAAAGATGAACATCCAATTGCTTTTATGAGTGCACCACTGAAAGAGGCGGAATTAAGGTATCTAAATGTGGAGAAGCAGGCTTATGCTCTAGTGAAAGCGGCTAAGAAATTCAGGCACTACATCTTGAGGAGCAAAGTCTATGCAATAGTTCCAGGCGCCGCGGTAAAAACATTATTGATGCAAAATGAACTAGTAGAAAGAAGAGGCAAGTGGGTCGCCACTTTGCAAGAATATGACATGGAGATGCAGCCTATGAAGTTAGTCCGAGGGCAAGCCTTGGCGCAGACAATTGCAATGGCAGGACCTAGATTAGTGCAACAAACGTACGTGCTGGAAGAAGCATCTCCAGGAGAGTGGTACGATGACACTGTATATTATCTGTTGAATCATAGGTGTCCCGCACATTTGAATCCAGTGCAACAAAGAGCGTTAAGAATGAAGAGCCAGAGATTCATGCTTCAAGGGTCGGTGCTTTACCGAAGAAATCACGAAGGTATTTATTTGAGATGTGTAGGAAAAAGAGAAGCCAAGCAGCTAATGGAACACTTCCATGAGAAATTTGGAACAAGTCACGGAGGTGGTTTGCTCATCAAATTTCAAGGGTTAGATATTACTGGCCCACACTTTTCAAGGACACTTATGAACATGTGAAGACTTGCCACATTTGTCAGACAACTGCATACAGAGAAAAGAATTTGGCTATGCCCTTGCAGCCAGTAATCGAAGTTAGACCGTTTGCAAAATGGGGATTGGACTTTATTGGAATGATTAATCCACCGTCCTCGACACAACACAAGTATATCCTGACAGCTACAAATTACTGCACCAGGTGGACAGAGGCTCAAGCCCTAAAACTTTGCACAACGGATGTGGTCATTAAGTTCGTCGAAGAGAATATTATTACAAGGTTTGGATGTCCACACACTTTGGTGTGCGACAATGGCCCTGCCTTTTCATCACTGAAGTTTTCAAACTGGGCATTTGAGTATGGGATTGCATTGAAGTTCTCATCCAATTACTATCCGCAGGGGAATGGACTTGCAGAGTCCACAAATAAGAATCTACTGAACGCTATCAAGAAGTTGTTGGATAAGAACCCCAAAGATTGGCATACGCAGTAGAGGTTTGCCTTGTGGGCAGACAGGACTAGAACGAAGAATTCTTTGGGAACGTCTCCTTGCCATCTGGTGTATGGGCAGGACCCAGTCTTCCCAGTTCAGTTGAGGATTCCGACTCTTTAGTTTATTCAGGAGTATCTGGAAGGCAAGGACCGAGTTCAAGTCAGTTTGTCCCAATTGATGCATTTGGAGGAGAAAAGAGATGAAGCATTGGAAAATCTAGCCAAGCATCAAGGAGTCGTGAAGAGGTGGTTTGACAAGCAGGCCAAGGTCAAGGCCTTTAGGATTTCAGATTTGGTTTTATGTTGGGACAAGGCCCACGAAAGAAAAGGTGATCATGACAAGTTCAACAAATTGTGGTTGGGCCCGTATCAGATTTCCGAGATCCTGGGAGATAATGCATTTAGATTGAAAATGCTAACAGGAGAGGATATCCCATTGCCAGTCAATGGGTGGTTCCTCAAGCATTATTTCCAAGCATAGGTTCCCTCCTGGGACCTATTGTGTACATAGTTAGATTAGGTTGCTTTTCTCGCTTTCCTTTTTGGTTTTGGTTTTGGTTTGTTGCCCTTTGGGTTTCTGGTTTTGGTGTTTCTTCCCTTGAGTTGTCCGTTCAAGTGGTTTTGGTTTGGGTTTGGAATGGACATGAGCTTTGGGGGTTTTCCCGTTGCGCATGGGGGTGATGATAATTTTGCACAAATTGGTCTACTGCCATGGGATTTTTATGAATTTATGCAAACGATAGAATGCCAAGGTTGTTCTCCTCCTGTCATCATCCGGTCTCGTAGAAGCTCGACTCAGAAGGTTAATCAGTTATTGTGTCTTAACACATGAGTCTGAGATCACCATGTCCTATTTGTTCAAACAAGCTGCTTTGAGTCATTTTGATTTCTTGGGAGAGGTTACGGCGAGTGAAAATTTTGCATCTTGCTTCAACGCCACTGCAATTCTCAAACCCATTGGTAGCTTCATTGCTTGCCAACCAATTATGGAATTGACAGAAAATCAAGAGAAAAGAGGAAATATGCTAAAAGAGAAATATCAAAAAAGAGAAAATGAAAGAAAAGAAATATCGTACTTAAAACATTGGTTTGGGAACATACGGATAACTCCACCGAGGCTATGGACGCTTGGTTGGTAGTGGAGCAATATTTGTGAGAATTGTAGCGACAACCTCGTCGAGGCTATGGACGCCTAACTGGCAGCGAGGCAATGTCCAGGGTGCTTTTGAAGTTAAGATACTTATATAACTTGCCGTAGTCAATCTCGGGAGTCACGATGATTTAGAGATGAGATGAATGCATATGTTCAGGAGATCTCAGATGAAGGTGTTTTGATCCAATATCGGATTCTCCTCCCCTTTTGAGTAAGTATCCTTTCTGTATGATGGTTAAAGGGAATTGGCCAGGGTTTAATTTTCAAAGTGTTTCTCAACACTTTCCCATGGAGTTGCCAGATGTTGTGACCTTTTTCACACATCACCCCATTCATATGGGGACCCCCTAATTTTTGCTCCATTCTGGTCTTTTGGCTTTGCGTCTCTCTCTCTTTGGTCTTTCCATCCTTTTGGGGATGTCCCATTGTTTGACCCAGGTTGAATTATTGGTTAAGTCCGTGAAATTAGGCTTTTCTATCCTTCAGGCTTTTAAAGGTCAAACTGAGTCATCAAATTGAAATCCGAGCTTAGTACTGAAGTTACAAGGCATCCAGCCAGATCCCACTGAATTTTCATTGAATTCTGACAACTTACTATTCATAGTAAGTACTCAATCGAGGACTGTTTCATCAGGATTTTGGAATTCTGCCTATTCCACCACATTCAAGTAACATCAATCTGCTTGCATGTAAATTTTGAGCCAGATCAGAAAACTTGCTATTTTTGGCAGTTCAGGCTTCAAGAGCCATTTTCAGGGTTCAAACGTGTGATTTTTCAATGCATGTCTGGAGATTACTTCTGGGTTTTTCAAAACCCTCTCAATGATATAACATGCAAACCGAGACGATCACTTTCAGAGTTTAGCCTTCGGAGGCTATTTTTAGGGTTCGCATGCAGAGTTTTTCAACGCGTGTCCGGATATTCCTTCTGGGTTTTTCAAGGCCTTCGCGATGGTATAACATGCAAATCAAGATGGTGACTTTCAATGGTATAGCCTTCAAAGGCTATTTTTAGGGTTTGCATGCAGAGATTTTCAATGCATGTCCGGATATTCCATGTGGGTTTTGCGAGAGCTTTGTAGTGGTGTGACATGCAAACAGAATGAGTCAGTTTTCAGGGACTTACTATTTTTAGCCAGTGCCAGCATGACGACCAGTTTTTTGGGTTTTTCTGGGTTTTTTGAGATCCCACAGGCACTGTGACATGCAAACTCATCCGACATCAGGTTGACCACTTTCCGGACACTTACTATAAATAGCAGGTTCACCCCAGTAGTCACCCGATACTTTAGTTCAACAAGTAGAATGACATGCAACATGAATCAAGTCAAACGGAGACCGTTCAGGGCATATGCAAGTCAGATTAGGGTTTCCAGCTTCGGGACTCAAAAAGAGGGGTAAAAGGCCAGAATTTCGAAAAACGAAGATATCCCACTATGATCAACATCCTTTAGGCTATCTACTGGTAAAATTTGGGCTCAATCCAAGCACTTACTATTTATAGTAAGTTGTCTCCGGAACATGGCTATAAATAGCAGGTCAACACGAGGGGCAGATGTAAATAGGTTCACCAAGCAATGAGGATCACACCTAGCAAATTTCAGGTCAATCAGAGTTGCAGAGCTCTATGAATTTTAGAGTTTGCTAAAGTTAGCATGGGAGCTAAAAATAGTAGATAAGCTCGGGCAACAGGTATAAATTGGGTAGCAAGGCCACAAGAAGCATATCATGTCGACTCTAGGTTCAAAACAGGTGAAAAGCCATGAAAAGGCACATACGTCTAGAATTTACTAAAAATAGAAAATGAGGGCAAGCAGGCTAAAAAAAATTTGGCTAAGTATTCGAGAGCCACCTCCAGAAGTCTCCTCAACACTTAAGGTGAAAATTCTAAGGCATGCAAGTTAAATTGGAAGAAGACACCTTGAAATGCGCCCAAGGTCCAAGAGGATGAGTTGGAAAATGTGTTAAGCTTTAAAATAAAAATAAAAATGGAAGCTCACCATTGAATGCGCCCTTGAATGAGGTGGAGATAAAAAAATTTCTAAGTATGGTGAAACAAAAGCTTCTACCCTCAAATGCACCCACCTTAGGAAATCCACTTCAAAAAGTTTCAAAGGCACACAAATAGAAGTAGCACATGCAAAATGCGCCCTCAAGGGAGAAGGGTGGTTGAAGGTTTCTAAGGCATAAACAAAGTTCATCCTCCACCTCTCAAATGCGCCCAGTAAAGGTTATATGATGAAAAATTGTCTAAGTCATAAAATGGAAGTACAAGGGGTCATATGCGCCCAAGGAAGAGGGTGGCATCAAGAAATATTCTAAGTCCTCAAAAATGGAAGCTCCCCTAGCTAAATGCGCCCTTGAGGTGAAGGCCACTCAAAAATATTTCTAGGTGTTGAAAATCAAAGCTTGATGGGCAAAATGCGCCCAAGGTAAGCATGAGTCTTAGAAAATTTTCTAAGTCTTAAAGAATGAAAGTGCATGGGCTGAAATGCACCCAAGATGAGAAGCAAGAAGTTTAAAAAGTTTCTAAGTTTAAAATGGAAGCTTGACCCTCTAAATGCACCCATCATGAGCAAGGGTGAATAAAAATTTTCTAAGGCAAAGATAGAAGCTACACACTTCAATATGTGCCCACCTTGTGATAAAGCTTGAATATTCTCCAAGGCATGTGAAACATGAACCTCAAAGAGCCTAAATGCGCCCCAGCTAAGAAGTGAGTTGAAAGAGATTTGCTAAGGTGTGGAAAACTGCAGCACATGGCCTCAAAGGTGCCCTTGACTTGAGGTGAAGGAGCTTAAAAAAGTTCTAAGTATAAAAATTGCAGTACACCCCATAGAATGCGCCCAAGGGGGATGAGGACTTGTAAAAGCTTCTAAGGCATTGAAAGTAGAAGCTAGAAGGCTGAAATGCGCCCAGCCAAGGTTAATGAGGTAAAGACATTTCTAAGTAAAGAGAAATGGAAGTCCCCACTTCAAAATGCGCCCAAGTTAATGATACCAAGCAAAAAAATGTTAAGGCATGAGAAACTAAAGCTTGCTTGGCTAAATGCGCCCAAGCAAGGAACATGACTTGAAAGTATTTCTAATGAAAGAAGCCTACCTCAAATGCGCCAAAGGAGGTGAAGGGATAGTGAAGGCCTTGAGGAAATTGTCTAAGGCATGGAAAATAGAAGTTGAGAGGGCTAAGTGCGCCCACCTTGAGTGAATGTTTGAAAAATTTCTAAGGCATAAACATGAAAGTGCAAGATGCTAAATGCGCCCAAGGTTGCTAGAAGTACAAAAACGTCTAAGGCATTACATTGAAAATATAAGTTGATACATGAAAATGAGCCCTTCATGGGTAAGTTGGCAAAATTTTAAAAAATTCTCTAAGGCATTTCTAAGGCAAAGTGAGAAATACGCCTAAGGAGGGAGGTATTGTTAAAATCTCCAGAGACAAGATCAAATGCACCTGGGAACAAGGAAAATTCTTCAGGAAACTAGGGAAAATGCTAAGGCATGAAAATGAAGACTACAGGTGTGAGGTGCGCCCAAGATTGAAAATGAATAAACCTTAGTAATTTTTATTATTTTTCAAAAATAATAAAAATTAAACTTACCCCTTCATTTGGACACACATGAAAATGATGATTTCTGAGGGGAAATTTCTTCTGGGTATTGGACATTTCCCACTAGGGGATGATTTAAAATTCTTCCATACCTTGCTCGTGTTGTTTCGACGAAGATTTTAGCCTGGCACCCGTTTAACAAATTTCCTAAGGCTCTGAGGGATAAATTTTCTAACGCATGGTAAAATAAAGCTCAAGGGGTCAAATACACTCACAGGGTAGAGATGAAATTTGTCCAAGGCATAGAAGAATTTGAAGATGAAATGAAGCTGGAACATCAAGCATTCAGATGTTGAAAAGTTATAAAAGTTTGCTGGAAGTGATGAACTCTATCAAGATCTGAAGATCAATAAGTCAGAACATGAGAACTAGGTAAGTAAAGTGAGTTTATATTATAATGTTCTGATGCTCTTATTTTTGTTCGTTTTGCAGGAAGAAGATGTTGAAAGAAATGGCTAATTGTTGGGACAAAGATTAAAAGGTTCCCAAGGAAAGAGAAATGGTAGTGAAGATTTGGCTAAGGCATTAAGAACGTGATGAAAAGGAGGCTAAGTACACCCAAGGCAGTGGACTAGAGAAATATGAAAGTTTCAAGGAAGAAGTGTGTCTAGGAATTGGAACGACAGGAGGGATGAATGTGAACGACTGAGCGAAAGAACTCTGGAGACAATCTTAGAGACTCTTTTACCCTCCTCCTAGCGCAACAAAAATTGACAGGCAGAACAGTGGGAACACGTTTGTGGATGAGAATCTTCTAGAGGAAGATAGTGGGCATTAATTGCTCATGGTGGTTTCTGCAGAGGAGTGGAGAATATTCTATTCATTTATTACCCCACTCCTCTCTGTGGCGATTTTTAAGGCAAAAACCCTAATTAGGGCATATGTGGCTCGATCTGAGCCCTTCTTTGTAATTGAATCTAAGCCGTCCGTTGGACTGGGCCAATTATAAAAGGGGCATCCCTCCTCATTTTTAATCAAGTAGATTAGATCAAGAAGATTGAGAGTAGAGAAGATAGAAGTTAGAATAGATAGAAAGTTAGCTTAGTTTGAAAAGGAAAGAAAGCTTTCCCCTTTAAAGTTTTGTAAGAGGTTGTTGTGGAATCTCATAATACAAAGGTTTATCATTGCATGGTGGTTCTATCTTTTATTGTGAATAGCTAGCAAGGCCTTTTCGTCTCTCCAATTCTAATAGATAGAGTAAAGTAGGCTTTATTTTATGCAAGTAGTTGTTAGTTGTGGAATAGATGGTTTGATTTGAGCAAGTCTTCTTCGTCCATACCACTAGCGGGCTTACTGATGGTGAGTTCGCCCTACGTGGTCAGCTGGAGCATTAGCGCTTAACTTCAATTGTGATTCGTGTGTCCACATGCATCGTCGTGATGGTGTGTGCATGTTGTGTCATGATTTGAACATCCTACTCACCCTTTGAAGATTGCACCGATTTTGCGGAAGTTGTCCTAAGGGAGACAAGGCAAAGTCCGGTTTGAAGATTGTTGAAGTCGATCATCGCATTCCACCCTTTAGAAGTAGATTGTAGAGTTCCACCTCTTTTTACATTCAGCATTATCCGGTGAATTTAAGAACCCGAGCGTCATCGAAAAATCTCCTGAAATTTGAGAATGCTTTCTTCTGAATGAGCCACTCACATAAGTCCCCTTGGAATAACCAGCATATTCACATCAACCAACTGAGTCTATTCACAATAAAAGGAACCTTGGAGTTGAACGCATGAACTTTCACGCAATCTTAGCATGCGGAATACTTTGATCAAGAGATAATAGAGTGACCGTTGGACATTTTATTCTGTGTTGGTGTTGTCATAAAACACACGTCAACAGGAGGCAACTTAGGTGAACGGGTACGGGGCATTTGGGGGGGGGGGACGCGTCCCCGGGTTTCCTTGTTTTATGTGCATCCTTTCACCTTTACTTTGGGTGCACCAATAGGGGTGGGCCCCTATATTTAATTATATTTTTTTTTATTTCCAAATTTAAATCCCCAAAAATGGGGTGCTCCACTATGGGGGGTCGGCCTCTTAAAAAAAAATAATTTGCAATTTTCATTTATTAATGAGGGTGCCAATGAGTCTAAGGGTCAGCCCTTTGAACCAAAATATTTTTATTTTATTTTCTTCCTGTCATCAGCAAATACTTTCCTTAACAAATCCTTTTGGCCTTCAAATATGAATGACAACAATTTCCATTTGCCTTCGAATACCTTTGACATCAATCACAAAAATTTCCAACAGTAAATATGGGTGGAAGAGTGGATATTACAAGAGATGGTATCCATATCTCCAGTAGCAGGGTAGGATCTTGAATGAAATAGGAGCAAGATCTAGAACGGGTGGTAGAGGGTCAACACAAAGATTGGAAATTTGATGGCATGAATGCACATAGCTTATTACATTAGCTCTGCCATCATGGGGATAAGAAATAAAGCATCCAGACTCGGGTCATGTGATCCATCATGTCTAATCAGATGTCTTCCATAGGCTGTGATGAAATAATCTGTGGATTGTCTATAGATTCACAACTCATCTATTCTCAACTCATACGACCTCAATGTGTCTGAATCTGAATAATATTGTGGACACTGTAAGCTGTCTGTGTGAGCATTCAAGTTGCCTAAGAGAATAACATCTCCCATAGCTAATAACATAAAGATATTGGGATATGTATCAGCTAATTGGAACTCACCATTTCTTGTCATAGCAAGGGGCAAGAACACTGGAGAGAAATAGCAAACTGCAATGTAAAATTGGAGTTTGAAGCTCCTCTAAACTCTGATAACCAGAAGAACCTAGCATAAGTGTCATGCTGTTTAATTCTAATTTTAGAGGTCAGATTGTTCTGCAAAAACCGAAACATCTTCTGAGCCTCTAGGAAAATGGCATTGCTTGGTTGTATACTTTTACAACCATGTGAACAGAGAGAAGATTGACACAGGTTTATCTCCTGTTTCATGTGTCTGTAAAGAATAGTCTTTACCCTGGGTAAAATCACTCGCAGAGCATGGGTAGAAGAAAATAACCTCCACGTTTCATAGGGGAATTGAAATAAATGTTCAAGAGAAGAGCTCTGATGTACGGCATCAGGGAGGCTATGATAGTAAAGAAACAATTTTTGTCTTACAACTCATAATCTCATTTATAAGAATAACAAGTCTCTGATAAATTCCTATAACCATTTTGGATAGCATGTTATCTATAAGGAAATTTCTTCTTTTAGGCATTTAGAAGAGATTTCAATGGTTTCCTTTGAACGGTCAATGTTTTCTCAATCCCATAGGCTGATTTGAGGAAAATATGGGTTTTCTTGTAAATTTTTAATGTTGAACCCACACTGTAATTTATGCACCTGAACATGAAGTTTTCCATTTGTATTCCTGTTCAAAATCTTATGGTAAATATCTGTGGAGATCTTGTTTTACTCATTTGCAGTTTCTCAATGTCAGGGATTGCTTCCTAAAAGTTTATCAGAATCGATGTATGTTTCATTCCTTGCTGGGTGCTTTCGATCAGTCAGATTTGGACTAGAGGAGGCCCATGGGTGTGCACACCTATATTTTCTCCGCTACTTCAAAACTCTTTATTGCTTCTCTTGGTTTCTCTTTACACATTGATTTGATTACTTTGTTCCTCACATTTATTTTTCAACATAATGCAGGAAAGGACAAGCCTTGCAATTCAACTGGATATATGAGAAGGGAGGATTTTTAATGCATTCAAATGGGACACTATCTGTTGATTTCACAAAGGTACCTATCAAACACGTGCTTGTGTACATCTGATAGAAAATATTGTCAGGGTTAGTGCTTCACTGTGGTCAAATATTTCTGGTTCTTAAGCGCTTCATTAATACTATATAGGTGCAAGGAGCAGTTGAGACTTTGAGCAGGGAAATAATGACAATACAAGCAAAGGGTGACAAACCTTCTGCCAAATTACTGCTGGATAAGTATGGTACATTCACACAGCCATTACAGCAAGCACTTTCACATCTGGAAGCTATTCAGGTAAAGGAATTGATGCTTAAATTTTTTGTATAGAGAATAGAGAAGTCTGAGGTTACATATTTGGACTTTATTAAATGATAAATCATAATATAACTATTTTATGTACTCCAATGAGGTATTCTGTTTTATATAACGACCAGTTTATCAGAAAAATTATTCTCGTCATCTTGATGCCTTCACCAGATCTGTGAAATCTTTGATTGGCTGATGTTGGCATCTCATATATAGAGTTGTTCATTTGGAGGACATTCACTGACGCAAATAAGTTTTTGCATTTGATAGGTACCTGTAGACATATATCCCTCATTCACTACTCTGAATCAACTATTAAGCCAGGAAGGATGAGACCATGTCTTTATCACTATGGAAAAGTTAAAAGCAGTCACCTTATGATGAAAGGTTCTCCGGACACTCTTTATACTAATGATCAGATAGATTATGTTGGACACAACTGAAGCTATATTGTCTCATCTTTCAAGGATTTTTGACCATGGAAGACACCTTGAACATTTACTTTTCATATTTATGTGATATCTGACAGGGTAATTGCACAGTTGCAGCAGTTAGATTTTTGGGTATTTATTGTAGTCTTCCCACATGTAGCCATGGAAATAGATTTGTCTCTAAAATGAATTTAAAAATTGAAAATCAAATGCAGAGAATCTCACCGAGAATAACAAACTTTGAAACTGAAATTTCTTATGCTGGACTAGAATTATTCATGTCTTCGTTACATTTGGGATTCTCAGAGGATGATTTGTAGCTTGCATTTAGCAAGAAATTAGAATTAACTGAGAAAACTATAAAATCGAACATGAAGATACTTGACATTGAGGAGGAACCCAACGAAAGAATCAAGACATCATATTTCGGCTAGAATTCTTACTTCCTGCTACAATTGTATGCATTCTCAATCAAGTCTTGTTGGCTGCCTATGGGGAATATTTTGGTGATGGGAAATTACTGTGAAATCTTTAACAAAAATGGGAAGTATTGAAATCCATAGCACCAAATAAATTGCCAAAATCTTATGCTCTCACTAACAAAGCATTTATAAGAATGTCATAGGACAATAATAAAGTCATCTCACATCAGGTTTAATTCTATGTTGTGTTAGCTTTCTGATCAAATATAATACTCTGGAGAAATATTGTTGCCAAAACTTAGTTAAATTGTGGCAATTGTTTCTGTCAAAGGCCAAAAACTGCCAAATTGCATGTTTTAATTAGAGTTGCCAAATACTTCCCCATCCCTATTTGGATACACGTATCTGCATATGGGGTACTCGAGATACGATACTCCCAGACATATCCATGAACTAGCCTATATTTGGGATGTATTCAATACGTTTGGGTGTGACACCACAACGTTTGGTGCCATATCTGGTTTATGGTTCATGAAAAACGTTCAAAATTTGCCAAAAAAATAAAATATGAAAAGGTTTGTTCACTTTCTTACACACACAGTTGCCAGATACTTACCCTGCCCTATTTGGATACACGTATCTGCATATTGGATATTCTTATCTGCATATGGATACTCGATATGGATACGATACTCCCAGATATGGTATGGATACCATATCCAGACATATCCATAAACTAGCCTATATTTGGGCTGTATTCAATACATTTGGATATGACACCACAACGTTTGATGCCGTTTATGATTCATGAAAAATGTTTGAAATTTGCAAAAATAAAAATAAATACGAAAATGTTTTTTTCACTCTCTCATACACACGCTCTTGACTAAAGCCACAAACATAATATACAAAATAAATTCTGTAAACTAAAAATATGTATCAATATGTATTTATAAAGTTGATTTCTATACCCTTAGTATACAAATTATTGAGTATATGTATATTTTTATAATCATCATATCTAGCTGAACTTGTCTTGGGGGGATCTTGAAAATTCATTGTATCTGTATCGGATACTTTATTTATATCCATTACTGTATTTGTTTCCTTGCAACTCTGGTTTCAGTCTAAATAGTGCTTCAAACTTGGATTTACTTCGTTTATCATTTGTTCTATTCTAGTGTTCCAAGGGGACACGTCCCCCCCTAATTTTTAGCCGTCCCCCCATCCCGGATGTTTCAGAGACTTGGAGACGGTAGGGAGACGTCCCTCCACCGTCCCACCACTGCCACCAGGACATGGGAAACGTTAGGGAGATGCGGGGGATGCCCAGGCATCCCTCGAGCGTCTCGGAGACGCCCAGGAGTCCCCCGCGTTGGGACGTCATGAAAAGAGGTTTTTTTTTTAAATTTCTTTAATTTTTATTGGTTTGTGTGCCAAGGGTCAAACCCTAAAGGCTTGTGGGACCCATCTAAAAGCCTCTAAATGAAATAAAACACTCTAATTGTTCATTTTTTTACTCACATATGCATTTGATGTTTTGGAGCAGCTAGGTGAAGAAGAGGAAAACCAGTAAGAAGAGTGAGTGAAAGAGTGAGTTTGAGGTGCTGCAAGTGCAAGAGGGGTGAGAAGGACAAAGAAGAAAAAGAGGAGGAGCATTCTACACCAATTTTGAAGGATTTTTCAAGCACGAGGTAGGGTTTTATGACTGTTTTTTGAAGTTTTTTCAAAAAAAAATTTGTTTTGTTTTTAGATTCATTTAAAAAATGTAGTTTGATGTTTGAAATGAAAATCAAAACATGAATATGCATTTGCAGCCATGTCTATGAAATTATGATTAAAAAATTAATCATAATTTCATATACATGGCTACAAATGCATATTCATATTTTGAATTTTCATTTCAAAGTTCATTGTTTTTTTTTTCGTCTTTCCATCAAGATTCATCATGAAGTTTTAAAATTTTATTTTCAAATTTGTTAAACTAGGCTGAAACTAGGCACTTATAGATTTTATTTTTTTAGTGCAGTGTCACAATGAGTTCTCAGGACATCAACATGAGTAAGGATGAGGTCTATTCACATAGTGATTCCGATCCTGAATATGCACCTGAGGCTGAGGGGGGTGACCATGGGGCTGAGCATGAAGCCCAAACTAGTTCCATGGCAAGTGAAGCAAGTACTTTTGAGTGCCCTTTCTACAGAATTGGTAAAGTATGCTAAGGGTCCTTTTGATCCCAAATCCCCTCTCAAACAATTTGCAACAAAAGATCTAAGTAGGCAAGACCAAGGGGCAACATCCAGTGGCACAAGGAAGTGGAAGTGCAAATTTTGTGGTGAGGAGTGGTATGGGAGCATCACTAGAGTGAATGCACACCTTTTCATTAGAGGAAATGGTGTGGGGATATGTGAGTTTTTGACAAAACCAGACAACATGAAATACAAAGTTGAAATAAATAAGTTATGGGGTGTTCCTGATGATACTCTAGCTGCACCTGTGCTTACTACTTTGCAACATAGAGCACATGTTCAACATAGCCAGCCACATAGATCCAACCATACTTTGCAGACGAGAGTAGGAGGGGCACCGGGTTCTTCTTCTAGTGTCTATGCAGGAGAGTGGAGGGGGAAACGAAGATTGCAAAGTCAAACTCAAAGTAACCCCATAGCAGATTTGTTTAATGTGCAGCTCAAGGATGACATAGATGATGCCATTGGAAAGTTCTTCTTTGCCAATGGCATCCCGTTTCATGTTGCTCGATCTCCTTATTATAAGGAAATGATATCGATGGTGGCAAAGGGAGGATCATCATATGTGCCACTAGGTGAGACAAAATTGAGGACTACGATCTTGGATAAGAATTATTCCAAGATCAATTTGTTGATGGAAAAGATGGAGTGTTGGGTTAAGACATGATGCAACATAGTCATGAATGGGTGGACGAACATTAGCCATCGTCCACTCATTAACATCATGGTTACATGTACTGAGGGCCCATATTTTCTTAAGGCAGTTGATTTTTCAGGGCATCGCAAAGATGCTGATTTTCAATTTGAGGTTCTCAAGGATGCTATTGAGGAGGTTGGGCCACAAAATGTGGGCCAAGTTGTGACAGATGTTGCACATGTGTGCAAAGCTGTAGGGAGACATGTTGAGGCTACTTACAAGCATATTTGGTGGACCCCATGTTGTGTGCATGCCATGAACAATGCACTCAAGGACATGGGAAAGATTGATTGGATTAGAGCAGTGGTTAATGATGTGAGAGATGTGCAGATGTTTATCTGCAACCACCACACATCAAATGCACTCTTCAGGACCTTCGCTAAGGAGTTCTTGAAACCTAGTGATACGAGATATTCTTCCTATTTCATTCTCTTGGATATAATGATTGAGTTACAAGAGGCACTACAACTCATGGTCATGACATTAGATTGGAGTAGGTGGGCCGAGTCTAAAATAGAGCAGGGGAAGAGGGTGAAGGATGCGGTGAAGAGTGATGTGTTTTGGGGTGATGCAAAATATATTGTTGCCATCATTAAACCAGTTTTTCAGGTTATCAGGTATGGGGATGCGGATGCATCTAGCCTTGGAGAGGTGTATGAGTGCATCGATTCTATGCTTGATCGGATGAGGGTTGTTGTGCGAGAGAAGGACCCCACATTAGCATTCTACCACGAGCACTTTCAACCAATCATTCACAGGGGATGGGAGAAGCTCAACACTCCCTTGCACATGGCAGCCTATGCACTTAATCCTAAGTGGTATTTGACTAGACCTGGTAGAGTGACACCTATAGAGGATACAAAGGTGAAGGCAGGGTTCTTCAAGTGCATTGAGAGGATGTACAATGATGTAGATGCCAGTATGATTCGTACCGAGTGGACCAAATTTGCCACTCTTAGGGGTTATTCAGATGCAGCCAAGATGGATATGCAAACTATGGCGTAGGAGGACCCAATTTTGTGGTGGACTTGCCATGGATCAGGACCTTTGACTACCACTCTAGCCATTCGATTGTTATCTCGGGTTTCTAGTTCTTCAACTGCTAAGAGGAATTGGTCTACATATAGCTTCATCCACTCTCTTAAGAGGAACAAACTTACCTCTAGGAGAGCAGAGAAGCTTGTGGTTGTACATAGTGCTTTGTGTCTCATTGACCACAAAACACTTTTGTACAAAGAGAGTCTAGCAACACGGTGGGATGTAGAGCCAGAGGAGTCAGAACAGATTGATGAGGATGCTTCAGTTTCGGCTTCAAATGCAGGGTTGGTTGGTGTTAGTTTGGCAGAGCTTGAGCAGGAGGATTCCAGTAGTTTGAGTGATGAGGAGTTTGGATATGATTAGAGGCCTCCCTTCACTACATTTTTGCATATTGTACTTATTTTGATTATTATTCATATCAATGTATCATGCTACTCATTGTAATCATTTTTATGATATGATATTTTGATGTGACATGTCATATTTTCGCTATTCATATAATAGAAATCTCAAATTCGACAATTTCATTTGTCAAATTTCAATATTTATTTACTTTTAGTCTTTTAGTAATAGTATTCAAGTATTTAAAATGTTAGTATTTGCAATTTTACTAATTTGCCAAAGTTTAATTTGAAATGTTATTCTTAAACATCTTTTTATAACTAGTTATTCAAGTACCATATGTATATTAGCACCGCACCCCCACCCGCTAACGTCCCTCCGCCATCCCCAAACTTAGACCCCTTATCCCTCGTCCCCAAGACGCGTCCCCTTTAGGAAACTCCGTGGAACACTGTTCTAGTCTACAAATTCAATATCCTTTCACAATAGTTGCAAAAACAGTGATGAACTGGATTGCATTTCCATGAAAATATGCCCGACAACCAGCCATCCTTGTTCGTGCTCTCACAATAGGAGAGGAGTCAGAGATGAGCTAGATCATATTTCCATGAAAACATGCTTGATAACCGTTGTATAGTGCATCCCATCCTAGATTGTGCCAACCAGAATTGAAGATGCATCTGCTGCAAACCTATAATGTTAAGAAGTGCAATAAGTATCCCACAATTCATATTGTGAATATGCTTTTCAAATTTTTGTACTCTTCTCCAATCATATCATCCTTGTTTTGTTAATATATTCTAGTCTTTTACCATTTTAATATTAAGTGAGAGTTACATTTAATGGTTCATTGGGTTGAGCATCCTCTAATATCTTTAATTATCCCTTTAGAAAAATAAATTCATTTAATTTATAAGACAAATAGAAAGCTCACAGTAAATTGGTGTCAATGTTAAAAAGCCCATTTATATTTTTTTAACCTATATAGATAAGCAAATTCTGTAATAAAACCCAATCTAGGTTTTATTTTCTTTGAAGGTGTTTGTATATATATACACATTGATCTCTCATCACATAAAGTCCCCTTTGCCATTTTCATTAACCATTATTTTCTTTGGATTTTTTTTATAATTCTTTTATTTAATTATATGATAAGAAAATTCTATAATTCACTTTTGAATCACATTAAATCCGTATGTCATTTCTATTCAAACTCTCTTCTCTTTGGAGGTTTTTTTAGTTTGAAGCAATTATCTTAACATTATCTGGGCCATACTAACAAAAGCAATGCCACAGGTTTTATTTTCTTTGAAGGTGTTTGTATATATATACACATTGATTTCTCATCACATAAAGTCCCCTTTGCCATTTTCATTAAGCATTATTTTCTTTGGATTTTTTTTATAATTCTTTTATTTAATTATATGATAAGAAAATTCTATAATTCACTTTTGAATCACATTAAATCCGTATGTCATTTTTATTCAAACACTCTTTTCTTTGGAGGTTTTTTTAGTTTGAAGCAATTATCTTAACATTATTTGGGCCATACTAACAAAAGCAATGCCACAGGGCATTTTTTCAAAAGATGCCAAATTAATATCTTATAAAATAAAGTTTATGACATCGAACAAGGGCGCCTTCTACTTGCCTAAGAAAAACTATACAATTTTTATTGTATAATATATTTAAGGTTCTACCTTAGAAACAATGGTTTTGAAGTTTGAATGAACTCAAAACTCCTACTCCATGTTATAACAACAAAACATTTATCTAAACAATTTGGATGGCACTAATTAATCAATAGATCACACTTTGTATTTCAATTAACAAATACTAGGTAGGGCTTAAGTATCATCAGTAAAAGCTAAAATGTTTTAATAATTGACTTTGCATCTAAGTATGAATTAGAAAAGTATATCGCGTCAAGTTGTGTCTCAAAAGATTTTGGCAAAGAATTATGAAGTCATTAAATCAATATTTTTTATTAATTATGTTAAAAATTAAAAGTTGAGAAAGTTACGAAAGAGTTTATTATGATGCATGGGCATGGTTGGAATTGGATTCAATGTAAGATAATTTTGACAAAATGGGTTCTCCCTTTTGTAGTCTCAAAGCTAATTTGATTGAAAAGGTGCAAATTTATCTCTTCCTTCTGATTTGTAAAAGGAATTAGTTTGAGTTCATGGCATGAGGTTTGAAGAGGTTTCAAAACATGGGTAAATCACTTGGATGTCAGAGAATGTGCATGGTGGCATGGAGCATTTTAGAGCAAGCTCTTTGATAGAAGAGAAACCGAGGTATTCAAGTAGTTTTTCTTGAAACTTTTGGGGTAGTTTTATAGTTATTGGGATGCTTTCATTATGTTGGAAAGTGATGGTTTCATTTGGAAATATAAAACAATTCATGGGGTTCCGCCTTTCCAATTGTTTTGACTCACTTAAGCTCTTTGAATTCCTTTCTCTATTGCAATGCTATAACAAGCCCTTGCGCGCCCTAAATATGTATTTTAGAGACATGTAATAGAGATTTAGAGTAGTTGTGTGTAATTTTTTGAGCTCCAAAATTGATTGTGTAATATCTATTATCCAATTAACATTAAATATGGAATAACAAAGAATATGAATGGCAACAAGGAAATTTCTGATTTATTTATTTCTTTTGAAACCCTTCTATTTTTTCTTCATAAAAAATGATTATAATCAATGCTCATTATGAATTTAGAATATTAATGGAACCTATATATATTCAAAGTAGAATGAATACAATCAATTTTCAGAATGATTATAATTTCAAAAATGAATTAAAACTGGATTTCTGAACTAAGTTACCGGTTCGGGTTCGGGTACGAGAACTCGGTACGTGGGTACGTGAAGTTTTTTTTTAGGGGTTTGGGTACGTGTATATATACAAAAAAATAAGAGAAATATACAGAATTGTAAAACTAAATCATTTCATAGTATGATACTTGATCATTGATCAATGCCAAATGCCAAAGATAAATATTAAATGTCAATTGATAGTTGAAAAATATTCAAATACGCCATATCAATGATATCAATTATGGAAATCATCACAATTACAGTATTACTGAATTACAAAATGTAGTTCATGAAAGTTGAAACATGATTCAATTTCAATGTTCATCAATCATCAAAAGGATTATCAAAAAAGTCATCGTGATTTGGATTTTCAGTGGCTTCAACTTCAAGATCATCATCATTTGAACCCAAAGTGGTTCCGCTTCCACTTCCAGCACCATGCATGTCATGATCATCATTATCATCCACATCATCCACATCATCCATAGTGGCTCTAGCAAGATCCTGAATGGTTGCATCCAAGTCAGCAGACTCGGGTGCTACATCCCAAAGCTTTGCTGCCCCTTGCTTGTATTGAGGTTCCTTACGTGACAGAAGACGCAAATTGGAATGAATATACACCAAGTCTTTAGCTCTTTTTGCAGCCAACCAGTTATGCTTCACTGAGTGGATAAAGGAGTATGTACTCCAATTCCGTTCAGTAGCAGAAGAGCTTGCGACTTAGAGAGAAAACCAACAAAAAAAAAAAAAATGCAAGATAAATTCAAGAATGTTAAGTGTTAAATTCTACAATACAAGAGGCAAAAAAAAAAAACTTACTTGTGAGAGGATCTTGATTGCAAGAGGTTGGAGGTACATATAAACTTGACCATGGAGGTACCACCATGTAATAGCATCCATTTTGTATTGGTCTTTGGCAACAGAAGGGCTAAGATTTTTTCCTATGATAAACATTCCAAATTCTTTCATAACACTTGTCTCCATTTCTGGATCACTGAAGAGTCTCTTAAATGCACTCTTATACCCTCTAGCAACTTCAAGATCTCTATATGGCGGTATTCTCCCTGGGATAGAAAGTACTTCTCTAGTATAGTACCTTGGAGATAGGGCATATGCAAGGAGGTGCAATGGTGTTGTCATCTTGTTCCAACGATGAAGAACGATTGCTTCCACCCTTTTGTAAAGGGTGTCTTCAGGATCATTCTCTCTCTTTTGTATTTCAATTTTTATTTTCTCCAACATTGTGTCCATGCTATCATAGACATCCCCCAAGCATGGTTCATCTGTATCAGCAAACCGAAGCATAGACATGATAGGTTCGGTCATCTCCAATACATAATTCACACGATCCCACCAATTGTCATCCAAGATCAATGCCTTGACCTTTTGGGCCCTCTCTGAATTTGATTGCTTCCATATACCCCATTGGTTGCTAATAACCAATTGACTCAATGCCTCTTTCACCTTCACAAGAAGTCTCAGAACAATTGTGTGAGATGCAAATCGGGTCTCAGCAACCTAAGAACATGTAAATAACTAAATAAGTTAAAAAAAAAAAATATTCAATTATGTAAAACATGACATAAATGAAACTAAATAAATAATAAATTAAATTTACCTTCAACAATTCCAATCTTGAAAAAATTCTAAAAATTGCTTGTGACATATGGTGGTTTGTCACAAACATCTGGATCTCCTCGGCCTCCTAGTATATTTCTTTCACCCACTCTATTTGGTTTCCAATTGCTTGCATCACCAAATTGAGGGAGTGTACGGTGCAAGGTGTCCAAAAGATGTGCTCATATCTAGCCTCTACCAAAGCACTTGCAGCCCTGCAAACTTTTGCATTGTCCGTAATTACTTGGACAACATTTTCATCACCCACCATCTCTATGGAGTCAATGAGAATCCTGGAAATGAACTCTGCATCTTTCACTTCCCCTTCACAGTCAACTGCCTTCAAAAACATTGCCCCCTTGGGGGACACTGCAATAACATTGATCAATGGACGGTTTTTGCAATCTTTCCATCCATCGGAAACAATAGATACACCTGTTTCAATCCAAGAATCTCTAATTGGTTTTAGTTGGGCCTCTAAAGATTTTTTCTCTCTTTGCAATAAGGTGGTACGCACCTTTTCAAACCCAGGACTTGTGAAACCAGGAGGTGCACTATTTATTGCTGACACCATGTCCCGCCAATATGGTGATCTCACCAAGTTGAATGGAAGACCATTGGCATAGAGGCAACGTGCAATTTTTTCTTCAGCAATATCTCTTGCCTCCATTTTAAATGCCCTCTCCAATGGACCTCTCTTGCGGGTGGTGATTTGTTGTTCATCTTCATCTTCCTCTTCCGTAGAGGGCATAGGCAAGAAGGGATGTCTGGAGGCCCTAACTGCTTGAGAGGGTAATGTTGGTGTTTTTTTCTTTCCGGAAGAATAACTACTTTCTTTTCCTTTTGCAATTGATTTGTCAGCATCTTCTTGTTCTTTTATAAATTCTGCTATTTGTACAGAAGACAACCCCTTCTTATTTGGGCCCACACACATATTAATCCCTTTGCCACTAGGGCCCATAAAATGAAGTTTCACTCGGTAATAGGAGCTATTATATTGTGCATTGCATAAATTACACTTCCAAACAAAACCCCCACCTCCAGGAATTTGTGAAATTCTTGTGGTATGTGCCCATAAAGGAGATCCTTTCTCAATTTTGAACTTTTGACTTCCCTCCCCACCCACTGAACTTTGACTACTGGCCATTGTTGCAATCTATAAAAAAAATGAAAAAAAATAAATAAATTTGAAAAAATTCTTCACAAACTTGAAAAAATCCATCAAAAACTAAGAAACTTGAAAAAATAGTTCAAAAGATCAAAGAATAGGGTTTAAATGCATACCTTAAACACTTAAATCTCCTTTGTAGAAGCTATTTGGCACTCCACAATCGATCTCCTTCGAATACAATCACCTCCCTTCAAAATGCCAAAATGTAGAGAAAATATGGTGAGAGCAAAATGAGATGTAGAAATGAAATGTTTTAGTGTTGAAAGGCCTCATATTGGGCCGGATTAGGGTTAGGAAACAAAATAAAATTAAAAAAAATGCTTTTTATTTATGTTTGGGCGAACTTTATTAATTCTGGGCCGTGGGTTCTTGGAGGTACGCCCGGGTACGTGCCTAGTACCTTCGGGTCCACGCACCAATCAACTGGGTGCACCCTGGGTAAGCACAGGGTGCATGCCAAGGCCTGTGGGTTCTCCCGAGTTCGCACTAGCGCGAACTCGGGAGACCCACAGGCCTGGGTACGCTATGCGTACCCAGGGTGTACTCGCAGGCGAACCCGAACCGGGTTCGAGGCCTCCGGGTACGAATCCGGTAACTTAGTTTCTAAAGCTTTGTCAACTGTTATAGTTGTACAGCCTAGAGACTAATTTGTATGGCCTGATTTCTGAATGCTATGAATGATTTTTCAATCTCAAAACCTTCTTAATTGCTGTACAGATTTCACTGTTATTAAATGGATTTCACTATAGTAGTTTGGATGTACTGCAATGCAGGCACTGTAGCAATATGATTTTACTGTAGCATCGTTAC
This sequence comes from Sequoiadendron giganteum, assembly GCA_007115665.2. NCBI lineage: Eukaryota > Viridiplantae > Streptophyta > Pinopsida > Cupressales > Cupressaceae > Sequoiadendron > Sequoiadendron giganteum. The sequence goes on along the minus strand of CM021104.1, from coordinate 45,688,292 downwards.
TGTAGCAGTATGAATTTATTGTAGCATGGTTACTGTAGCAGTATGAATTTTTTGTAGCATGGTTACTGTAGCAATAGAAAATCATAAATTTGAGTACAATATTTTTCTATGATGGAATTATCATTAGGGAGATCAAAGGTTTTTTTTTCCTTTAATCCTTTGGAACTAGGAAGGTTTTTGTGCATGAAAAAGGATTAACAAATTCTCAAAGCTTTTCAAATAAGAGTTTTGATTTTGATAATGAATAGAATGCTCTTTTATTTTTTATTTTTTTAGTATTATAGAGCTTTTACATTTTGGGTTTACGTTTCTCTTAGAAGATAAACCTAATATAAATAAAGCCTTTTGTTAAACCATTGGTGACCTTTAATTAAACACTTAATAATAATAGTTAAGTTACCCTTTTTGATATTTTAGAATAAAGTACTAAGGATGAGCTTACTAAATTATCATTAAAATATTTCCCACTCAAACCCCTTAACCTACAATAAATTTTAAATATGCTATAGTTTCATCCCATTAAATTAATTTGAAAATGGGGAAATGATAAATTGTGCTAAGACAAGAGTAGTTCAATGAGGTCATGAGAATGCAGTAAAGGTCCTAGTGGTTGAATCAAAGTTAAATTCATGCTTTTAGTGAGCCCAAGAGGCTTAGACTTGTAATATACCATTGGAGTGTGGATTCAAGTGAGTCGAAGTTCATAGTTTACAAGAGTTTTCTTCTATAAGTTGGTTTCTCTAGGGTACATGCATGTTCATTCTTGTGGCAATGTTTGCTCTCTTTGCATGATGCACACATGCATGCATAGTTGGTCTTAGAATAAAATATTTTAAACTCTTATTTATTAATTTTTAAATTTGTTTTAATTCATTGAATACATTTTGGCACACCTAGTGAGAGCCCTTGGTTCTAGTCTAATCTTAATTTTACAAGTTTGTTAGTTTGATTTTTACATGTTCTACAAGTAGGGTTTGGTTGAATTTTTATGTCACCTATATTTCAGAGAACTTTGGCACAAAACGAACCTTGTGATTATGTTGAAGAGGCTCGATGACCTATAAATCCATATAAAATTTGTCCAATTTGGACAAAGATGTAGCATGGGGCAATTTTTTTCTTTAGTGTGTAGTATAATTATTTATTTTATTTTTTTAAATTAAGGAAAGAAAACACATTTAAGGTTGTAAGGTCTACATAAGGGGGGCATTGTACGATACAAACCACCTTGTGACAACCTCGTTGGCACCATACCCAATTAGTTTATATGATCGTTTGATGACTTCCCAAAAACCAATGAGTGCCTTTTTCTTCGCTCACTACCTAACACTCCCCATTGCTTCGCTCATCTCTCTACTTCTATTTGATTGATACCTAGGCAACACTCAATCCCCTTAACCATCCAATTTCCACCCAATCACTACTAATGGGCTGCCAACTAGCCACCATCTGCTTACCCCCCCTCTCCCTTGCACTTTCCAACAAAGGATGTTTTCAAATGGGCATAACTTGGTTAGATTGAGGTACCTTTTTTAGTAGAATTTTTTCAAATAGATAGAATTTTTCTCTCTTCATCATGGTTTAATTGTTTTTTTTCTTAGGGTTTATACATTTTCCAAAAATCATATTTCTTCTCAATTGTTGTACAATTATAGTGTTTAGTGCTTCAAAGCTTTATAACTTTCACTAATAGACTTGGATTTTTTTAACTTTTTTTTAAGTTTATATTTTCTCATGGTATAAATAGTGATATGATCTATTTATACTTTTTCTAACATTGAATTTTAAGGTACAATCGTCATCATCACATCATTAAGATTTGATTTCACACCTTTCTACCATTGGCTTTGTAGGTTAAATTTAGATATTTATTGTTGTTTATTGGCCCATCTTATAAACCTCATGTGCCAAAGACAATTATTCAAATTACTAACTTGTTTCATGCAACCTAGCTTGTAAAAGATTTTAATTTGAAACTATCACATATTTGGTTTTGGTTTCTTAAAATTAACTTGCTTTGTTTGTTTGTTTGTTTGTTTAGATTAGACATGTGTTTTGGTATTTGGATTCACAAAGTCTCTCCTCTTGCATATTTTAGGCAATCTTAAGGATCAAAAGTGATCTAATTCACCCTTTTACCTTAGGAGGATACATATGCTCTTCTCTTGCTCATATTTACAATATTGGGAATTATAAATAATGTTATTTCTTTTAAATTTTTAACGGGCTTGTATTGAGATTTCATCACCCAATAGGATGAATTGAACTCTTATGTTCTAGTGGGATATATAAATTTTGGGGAGAATCAAAAGACTCCCATTGAGAGATCTATCATTTTTAGCTAATCATGCAAGAAATTTATACCTTGCAAAGTGAAGGTGGAGGGTGGGTTACTCATTAGCACCAAGCCATTAGACATACCTCTCATTTCAAGGCCTTGGGCCTCACATACCTTTAGGTATATTGACTACTCTCCTTAGTAAACTTTGTTCAAGTCTAGAGAGGAGTTCAACCGTGTGTGGGTGCAATGCACCAATAAGTGGTTAGCCCTAAGAAGTTACTAATTTTGTGCCCCTAGAAATGGGTTTCTAGGTTGTGTATGATCTTCTATTGTACCTTTGAGCAATCATGAGTGATTAAAACTAGTTAGTGCTCCTCATGGGTCCTACATTCCACACCTAGACAAGGCATATTGGTGGGCCCACAATTGCATACACACCTACTTGAATAATTTAGGTTATTGTGTCTTCTTTGTCTTCCATCCCATTTGAAACTAGTACAAAAAGAAAACCAAAACCAAAATATGAATCATATGTATAATAAGACTTCAAGAAAAAAAATTCAAAGCTAAAACATGGAAAAACTTAGTTTAAATTCATTTGATCTAGAAGCACCTCTCAACCAAGTTCAACTTGAAAACTTCAAGCCTCTTGTTATTCCAATAAGTTTAAATTTTATAGAATAAATTTATTTCCTTCCAAGCATCCCACACATCCAAAATCCTTATGTTGGAGAATCCTCTACTTTAGATCCACATGAAAATACAATTGTCTACAATGCTAATAATAATGACTTTTCAACCATAGTAAGTTTGAGAATGATCACAAGGATTTACTTAACAAGAAACAAAGTCATACCCAACTAGGTTACTTCTTATTTGAACACAAGAATGATATTCTTATGTAGCTTATATGACTAGGAGAAAATATTCTTACCAATAATAAACTTAAAAATAAAACATCATTAGTCACGAGCCTTCAAACCTAGAGCATATTACTACTAGTGACCCTATTGGCCAAAATAGAACAAACATTGATATTCCCCCTCTTCCTAGTATTTTCGAAAAGAAGATCCTAGCACAACAATGTAATGTTCCCATTTTGAGAAAAAAATGATTTGTGAGCTTTGGCCTATTTTTCACATAAGCTTCTTGATGGGTTGGGGAAAACTCCAAATTTCTTGGAGTGCTTAAGATTGGCTAGCAATGACTTTGGTTCCTAGAAATGAGCTTAGTTGGTGGTATGGATCATTATGCCACTTTTAGAAGTAAATTTTAACATTTGGGGTGTTCTCCAAACTTCTTGGAGAAACCATCTATTTTTAGTAAGTCACTCGATTGGCTTGGATCATCATCTTACATATTTAGTGTCATTTCGTTGTGATCAGAGTCTGACTTCGATGTGATTTTGGTGCTTTCTGTAACTTGGGTAAGCTATCGAGTTATTATTTAATTAACTCACCTAAGTTTCTAATGTTGGAAAATATTAAAAGGAGAACTTAGTGTAATAGCTTGTTGGAAAGGTGATTATTGTTGGTGTGATTAAGTATTTTAAAATTTGGATGCCTAGATAAGGGGCCTTTGTACATGAAATGCTATTATTATTTCAAAAAGGGTCTTTGCAAGGGAAAAAAGTGGATTATTATATTTTTAAATTTTATAATTCCCTCCAAAAACAATTATATAAGGAGGTGTTGGGGTTCATTTTGGGAAGAGCTTTGAGAATGATATTGTTATGTTGTTGGAATGAATCTCGGATTTTCCTAAAAATCTTGAGAATGAAAATCCTCATGGAGTTGGTTTTGGGATTGAAAACCCCCAAACTAGCTAAGTGATTTCATTCAAAGATCACCATTGTGTTGAAAAGAGTTTCAAATTTTGGATGCAAACTTGAAGATCATTGTAGAGTTTTTTGTGGTGATTGATGGGTGATTGAAGGAGTATATTATGTTGTTGGCTTGTACCATCCTCATTATAGGCCCTATCAACTCCTAATGGTTGCTTATTGGTAATATCTTTGTGTGTTTAGTTTAATCATCTATTGTTAGGATAGTTTCATTACTTATTGCATATTGTACATTAGTAAGAGAGTTGCAAATTTCATGAGTAGGCCATACAACTTGCACATGTTAGTCGTACTATGTTGAGAGGGACATGTGAAGGGCCTTGATGAAGCACCTAGTTTTGGAGGTCTCTTTGTCCATTTTTGGAGGTTCCTAGGCCTTGTTTTAGTTTTCCAAGCTTCTTAGGAATGGATAAATATTCGTGTGATGATTTTTTATGATATCATGCTTGTTGTCCTTGTTGAAATAATGTATTATTTTTCATTTCAAAATTGCAAATTGTTTGGAGCTATTACTAAGTCTGTAATATTCTCTTTCAACATGATTTAGTGAAGGTTGGGCACATTTTGGAGTAGTATTTCTATTATTTATCAAGGGGGTTTGAAATTGGTGTGTGTTGATGAGATACCTCATCCTATTGTTCCATACCTATATTTGCACATTTCTAGTGCATTAGACTTGTACCAACAAGATTTTCATCAATCGTTGAGGTATATTATTGTTATTTTCGAGTTGGGTGGTTATTTCTTGATTTGGAGTACCTTTGGGTGTGTTTCAGATGTTTAATTATCATATCAACACTTGTATAAACAATGTTTCCCTTTATTAGTAGTTAATCAATGATAATGTGGGTTAAGGACTAACATTGTGAAGCTTTAGATGGTCATATTGTTGAAAGCCATTTCTCTTGCTTACTAAATTGTAACACTGGATGGTAGTATCACTTGTGACTTGTTTATTGTTGATACTTACCCCACTGAATAAGTGGTTTATTGTAATTACCCACAAATGGATAAGTGGAAGGAGCCTTCATTTCATTTTCAAATTTATATAAGCTTTCCCATTGAAAAGTGGATGTGCCCCTATAATTCCCATTGGCGAAGTGGATGTTTACTTTCAGCATTGCATATGCATCCCACTGAATTAGTGGTTTTGGTCAGCTTGCTGCCTAATGTTTTCCTTTCAATAGTTGTTCTTATTTTAAATATAATCCTTAACATTGCATGTTCTCACCTTTACCTTTCCAAGATTTAGGTGATCATAAAGTGGAAAGGAAGTTGTTATGCATCTCATTTATAATTGTAGTTAATATTTCCAAAAAAATTAGGATGGTTATTAAGTCGAGAATTTTGTGTCTCAACTTCCAGTTTGTACCTCTGCTTTTGGACTTGGCAAAAATCTGGTGTTCCAACCTTTACCGCCTTACTGCACCTGGCTTCTTTCTGTCCTTATCGCTTTACCGCGGCTGTACCTTCATCCCTTGGCAGTTCTATGGTGACAGTCTTGGTGATTACCGCCTTACCACGCACGGTGAGTTGTCTCACCGTGGTGGCAACGGTGAGACCACCTGCGGTCACCATGGCAGTTACCGCCTTACCGTGGGCGGTGGGTCCACTCACCGCGGTGACCGCGGTGAGATCACTTGCGGTTCGACTAGCGGTTACCACCCTATCGTGGGGTGGCTTGGCGGCCCCCACGGTAGCGTGGTTTGATTGCTAACAGTTATCTCAGCTATTACCGCCACACTGCAGATCAACTCCAAATGGGCAACAGTAGCATGGTGCAGTCAAGGGGGAAAACTCAGGTGGTCATGCCACCACACCATGGACGGGTCGGTTGGACTCGACGGTAGCGCGAGGTATCTTTGGTAGAGCTCGGTGGAGTTGAAGGGTGAGCTCGGACGAGCTCACCACATTACCGTGGGTCGACTTGTATGGAGCAGCGGTTGCGCGGGAAAGACAAGGTAGAGCTCGGAGGCACATACCGCCATACCGCGATGGGTGAAGACAAGCTCGGCGGTGGAGCAATAGAGTCTTAGAGAGCTTAGATGAGCTTGGACCAGGTTTTGATCGAGTTGGACTCAAAGTCAAATGAGATCAGCAAATTGTTGGTGGACACGTGGCAGTTTGACATCCTGATTGGCTAAACGAAAATGTGGCAAAAACAGTAATTGAAGGCCGATTTCAGCTGATGATAGGAACCTGATTTGGGTGGTGAAGTTATTGTTGGGTGGCTCGATGCAATCAGTGAAGATCGATGGTGTACCAGAAGTTCAATGCATGAACCTGAAGCTGTGGGATTGGTTGAGAGAGTAAATGCGATGAAGACTTGAAAAGTCATAGTGAGGTTGACAAAGAGGGATGCATGAGTGCAAGTCGAAGTGTGAAGAGAATTCATTGTATACCTCGAATGAAAAGTATTGTAACGGTGAGTGTGAAAATAACTCTAAGCTATTGTGAGTTGATCAGAGAAGACTGGAGCTTTTGTATGTAACCTTTTTACTGCAATACAAAAATTGTCTTGCTTGGTGTGGTGCGTTTTCTACCTGTAAAGGTTTTCCCACATATATCTTGTGTCATCTGTGAGTGCTTAATTCTGTGTTCTATTTTATTCTGTATGATTTCATCTCAATAGTTTTTAGAAGCTATTAGAACCTATTTATTCTCTTCTCCTCTGTTGTATTAGTGTTAAGGGAATGTATTCCACACTATTGGGTCATCAGATCCACCCCAGTTTTTCCCTTCAAGTGGTATCAGAGCCTGGCCCGTTGTGTTATTCTTGAGAGAAAGCTCAATTTTTTGTGCTAATATTGTTTCAGTGGGAGTCTTGCATTGTTAAAAATTGTTTCTGTTTGAGATGGCGAGTACATTTGGTAGAGTAGATATTGAAAAGTTCAATGGCAACAACTTTGAGTTATTGAAACTCAAAATGGAAGACTTGTTGGTGGATAGAGACTTCTGGTTAACAGTTTCTGGAACTAAGCCACAAAGTATGACACAAGAGGCTTGGGATTTTGCTGATAGAAAGGAAAGAGGTCTGATAAGATTGAGTCTAGCCGATTCTGTACTCCTGAACATCCATAAGGAGTAGTCTGCAGGCTCATTGTGGAAGAAGCTTGGTGATATTTACTAGGGAAAGTCTCTAGTAAATAAGTTATTCCTAAGGAAGAAGTTGTACTCTTTGAAAATGGAAGAAGGTGCATCTGTTGCAGACCATCTGAACTCATTTAATATGAGTGTTACTCAGCTGGCGTCTATAGGTGTAAAAAATGAGGAGGAGGATCGTTGCATGCTCCTGTTGTGTTCATTATTTGATAATTGGGATCATTTGGTGATGGCTATTGGAAGCACAACCACTACATTCAAGATAGATGACGTGGTTGTTTTGTTTATGTCTAAAGAAATGTGAAGGAAGTCTTCTAAGATGGCCAAAGAGGCTCTTGTTGTTCGAAATAGACCAAAGGAGAAAGGCAAGAAGAAGGACAAGAAGTTGAAATCCAAATCTGTAGGGAGATCAAAGTCTCTTGGTAAAAATTTCAAGGTGAGATGTTGGAACTATGGGCAACCTGGTCATATCCAGAAGGACTGCAAGGAGAAGAAGAAGAAGAAGAATGCTTCTGACAATGAATCTTCTCAAAGTGATGCAAACGCCTTCATCGCAACAGCCTTGACAACTCAGGCATCAGATGATGTATGACTGGTTGACTCAGGTGCATCCTTTCACATGACGTCCAATAGAGAATGGTTCTCTAAATATGAGAAGTATGACGGTAGAAAGGTGTACTTGGAAAGTGATTCAACGTTGGAGATGGTTGGAAAATGAAGAGTCAGAATTCAGTTTCCTGATGGGAGAGTCAAAGGTATTGGTGGCGTACTGTGTATACTAGGTCTAGCTCGAAATCTTCTTTTTGTCAATAAGTTAAATGATGTTGGTGTAGAAGTTTCTTTCTCTAGTAGAGGATGTAAAAATGGCTAGAGGTGCAATGGTGTTGGCTAAGGGTGTTCGTACTAGCACTCTGTACAAGTTGGATGCACGTCCTATTCAATGTAACAGTGCCTCTGTAAAGTCAAGCAATGTTGCTCCTATAGAGAAAGATGAAGACACTTCTCTATTTGCAAATGCTTTGGAGGTAAAACTCCCAGCTGAGAAGACTATGTTGTGGCATCATAGACTAGGTCACATAGGTGAGAAAGGTTTAAAAACCTTGAAGAATAAAACTCTTGTAGAAGGGCTTGATGATTGTAACCTTGAGTTTGATTTTTGTGAACATTGTATCTATGGAAAACAACATCGTGTTTCATTTTATTCTAGTCCTCATAAATCTTCTGGTATACTGGATTATGTTCATTGAGATGTGATTGGTCCAGTTAATGTTCCTTCGTTATCGAACTCTAGATATTATGTTTCTTTTATTGATGACTGTTCGAGAAGGGCATTTGTATACTTTCTTAAAAGTAAATCAGAAGTGTTCAATCAATTTAAAGAATTTAAATCTTTGGTAGAGAATCAGATTGGAAAGAAAATTAAATGTTTGAGGATAGACAATGGCGGTGAATTTTGTTCTATAGATTTTGAAAGGTATAGCACTGATCATGGAATTAAAAGGCATAAGACAATGTCTTACACTCCACAACAAAATGGAGTTGTTGAAAGGTTGAACAGGACGTTGATGGAAAAGGCAAGGAGTATGCTGAGTGGTGTTGGTCTAGAGCAGAAGTTCTGGGCTGAGGCTATGGCTACAACATGTTATCCAATAAAACGATCTCCTCGTTTTGCTCTTATTGATAAGACACCTTTGGAAGCATGGTCTAGTAAGAAGCCCTATCTGAGGCACGTCTGTGTCTTTGGTTGTGAGGCATATGTTTATGTGCCAAATGAAAAGAAATCCAAATTGGATAGCAAGGCTACCAAATGTATTCTCATCGGCTATGGAGTTGGTGTGAAGGGATACAAGCTTTGGAACCCTATCACTGAGAAGGTTTTGTACAACAAAAGCGTGATATTTCGTGAGCTGAAACCTTCAGTAAGTGATCAATAGCTTGAGATGGATCGGAGTGACAAAAAAAAGGATGCAGTTGAGATTTCCCAAACTCTAGAGAGGGAAGAGATGCATGATGTACATGAGATTGAGGAGAGTTCAAGCAGCTCTGGAAGTTCAGATGATGAAGAACCACAACCTTAGCCTGTAAGAAGGTCTACACTAGAAAAAAAAGAAACTTTAAAGGTATGGTTTTTTTATGTTAGATCAAACTGTGTCTATGCTTTAATTACTAGCAACAATGAGCCTAGGACTATAAAAGAAGAAATCAACATGACTGATTCAAATTCTTGGCTGGAAGCCATGAATGAAGAAATGGATTCATTGAAGAAGAATGAAACTTGGGATTTGGTACCACTGCCTAAAGGGCAAAAGCTTGTTGGCTGTAAGTGGATATTCAAAAAGAAGACATGCCTTGATGGCAGTTTTGAGAAGTATAAGGCACGACTGGTTGCAAAGGGATTTTCCCAAATTGAGGGAATTGATTATGGGGAGATTTTTACCCTATAGCAAAGTTGACATCTATCAGATTTCTATTGTCATTGGCAGTTGTGTATGATTTTGAAATTGAATAGATGGATGTGAAGACAAAATTTCTCCATGGTGAGCTGAAAGACGAAATTTATATGTCCTAGCCTAAGCATTTTGTTGTGAAAGGTAAACAAAATCTAATCTATAAGTTAAATAAATCTCTGTATGGTTTGAAGCAATCTCCTAGAATGTGGTACCAGAAATTTGACACATTTGTGTTGTCAATGAGATTTGTAAGATCAAAATCTGCTCATTGTGTTTATTATAAATCTGAGAATGATCATGTGCTTGTTATTACACTGTATGTGGATGATATGTTATTCATAGGAAATAGCAAGACTATGATTTCTGATCTTAAATCTTAATTTTCTGCAAAGTTCAAAATGAAGGATCTTGGTGCAACAAGGTACATTTTTGGAATGAAGATAACTAGGGACAAAACAAGCAAAAATATTTGGATCAGCCAAAGTAAGTATGTGAATATAGTTCTGGAGAGGTTTGGTATGGTTGACTGCAAGTAGCTAGTTGTTCCAGTCATGCAGGGAAAAAAGCTATCTGTTGAAGACTGTCCAAAGTTTGTTACTGAGATGGAGGACATGACCAATGTGCCCTATGCAAGTGTTGTTGGCAGTTTGATGTATACTATGGTTTGTACAAGACCAGACATTGCCCAAGCAATGGGAGTTCTAAGTCATTTCATGGAAAATTCGAGAAGATCGCATTGGGATGATGTGAAGAGAGTGTTCGGGTATTTGAAGGGAACTTCAGATTATGCTTTGTGTTACCATGGCAATTTGGTTGCATCACAAAGAAGACTCAGCATTCAAGGCAATGTTGATTCTGATTGGGCATGGGACATTGACAACAAGCGATCCACCAATGGATATTCATTCATGCTTAATGGTGGAGCAATTCGTTGAATGAGCAAGCGATAAGCTATAGTTGATTTATCCACAACAGAGGAAAAGTACATGGCAGCAACTCACACCTGCAAGGAGGCTGTTTGGCTGAGACGCTTGTGTTCAGACGGTTTCAATGCAGGGCAGATCACTATTTACTGTGATATTCAGAGTGCCATTTTTTTGGCATAGAACCCGACTTTCCATGCCAGGACAAAGCACATTGATGTGCAGTTTCACTTCGTGAGAGACATGGTGGAAGATGAAAGGGTCTGTCTTGAAAAGTTTGACACTTTGAAGAATGTTGCAAATGCTTTGACAAAGCCTATGAGCACAGACAAGTTCAAATGGTGTGTAGAATCGATGGGCCTTGAGGCCTATGACATACAGTAATTTTTTGAAGTCATGAGGAATGCAGAAGTCTTTGCCAAGTGGGAGCTTGTTGAGAATTTTGTGTCTCAACTTCCAGTTTGTACCTCTGATTTTGGACTTGGTAAAAATTTGATGTTTCAATCTTTACCACCTTACTGTGCCTAGCTTCTTTTTTCCCTTATTGCTTTACCGCGGTTGTGCCTTCATCCCTTGGTAGTTCCGCGGTGACAATCTTGGCAGTTACTGCCTTACCGCACATGGTGAGTTGTCTCACTGCGGTGGCTGCAGTGAGACCGCTTACGGTCACCCTGGCAGTTACCGCCTTACCACGGGTGGTGGGTCTACTCACTACAGTGAGACCATCTGCGGTCTGACTGGTGGTTATTTCCCTACCACGGGGTGGCTTGGCGGCCCCTATGGTAGCGTGGTTTGACCACTAACAGTTAACTCAGCTATTACCACCACACCACAGGTCAACTCCAATCGGGCAGCGGTAGCACGATGGAGTTAAGGGGGTGAACTCGGGTGGTCATGCCGCCACACTGCGGATGGGTTAGTTGGACTCGACGGTAGCGCGGGGTATCTTTGGCAAAGCTCAGCGGAGTCGAAGGGTGAGCTCGGACAAGCTAACGACATTATCACGGGTCGAATCAGATGGAGCAGTGGTAGCATGGGAAAGACAAGGCAAAGCTTGGAGGCACATACCGCCATACCACGACGAGTGAAGACAAGCTCGGCAGTAGCGTGGGGAAGCATGCCGCTTTACCGTGGGTAGGTAGAGTCAGCTCAGAGGTGGAGCGATAGAGTCTTAGAGAGCTCAGATGAGCTTGGACCAAGTTTTGACCGAGTTGGACTTAGAGTCAAATGAGAGCAGCGAATTGTTGGTGGACGCATGGTAGTTTGACAACAGCCTAATTGGCTAAAGGCAAATGTGGCAAAAGTAGTAATTGCAGGCCAATTTCAGTTGATGATAAGAACCTAATTTGGGTGGTGAAGTTATTGCTGGGTGGCTTGATGCAATCAGTGAAGATCGATGGCATACTGGAAGTTTGATGCATGAACCTGAAGCCATGGGATTGGTTGAGAGGGTAAATGCGATGAAGACTTTAAAATTCATAGTGAGGTTGGCAGAGAGGGATGCATGAGTGCAAGTCGAAGTGTGAAGAGAATTCATTGTACACTTCAAATTAAAATTATTGTAATGGTGAGTGTGAAAATAACTCTAAGCTGTTGTGAGCTAATCAGAGAAGACTGAAGCTTTTGTATGTAAAATTTTTACTTTAATACAAAAACTGTCTTGCTTGGTGTGGTGGATTTTTTACCTCTAAAGGTTTTCCCGCATATATCTTGTGTCATTTGTGAGTGCTTAATTTTGTGTTCTATTTTATTCTGTATGTTTTCATTTTAGTAGTTTTTAGAAGCTATTAGAACTTTTTTATGCTCTTCTCCTTTGTTGTATTAGTGTTAAGGGAATGTATTCCGCACTATTGGGTCATTAGATCCACCCCAGTTTTTCCCTTCATATTATAGCTATATCAAAGCTAGTGTTCTTGTCAGCATGTGCTTCTAATCCTATCATGGATTTGCAACTTTCTCTATGAGTGATAAAGAACTTTGATAATAAATTATAGAGAAAAAATATAGCTAAATCAAAGATCTCAAAGCCTAGATGAAGAATTTTTTTCAAAAGTTCTAAGAGTTAGATAGTATCTTTCTAGTAACAATGACAATTTTGTTGCAAGTATGATGGTGTTGTCATTGATGTCAATAGGAAGTCTATTGATTGGTGTTGTCATTGATGTCAACTATGGGATGAAGGTGTTGAGGATATTGATAAAATTGTTGAAAAGAGGAAAAAAAGTTGTGCATGTGTAGTTGAGACCTTGAGGAAGTGTTGTGAGTACATGAAGCTATTATATTGTTGCAGATTTTGAAGATGAGTTGAAATGAAGTAATGAGCTAAGATGATGTCTCTAGTACTTGGTTTTCAAGTGCTTTTGAGAAAATTTAATAAAAAAAGTAAATTGTGCTGTACACATGTTCATAATGTGCTCCGATATTGTGCTCCATGTTCTTTATGTGTTGATGCTATTTCTGTGCGGATCTTATAGGTTATTCAAGGTTGACAGAGGTTGCTATATTGAGAATTTGGGTTTTTGGATCGATGTACAATGCGAGATACTTTCACCAGTGTGAATAGTTATTCAATAATGTCTTCTGTGGTCTAGGAGAAATGTATTTGCTCCACGTTTCTCTGTTGTCTAGCTTCAGGTCATGCAGATTTGGGAATTTTCTTATAGTGATTTAATATTTTTGTGTTCAAGTTTTTACTTGATTTAATGCAAGATAGTGAGAATTTCATTTATCAGTATGCAATTAAGGGTTATCAGTTGTCCTAAGTTAAAGTATTTATTGATGTGAGCTTAGATGAAGTGTTCGATGAATCTTAAGTGATTCATGGATTGTTCTGGATTGAATTCAAGTGAATTATGTTGTTCGTAAATTTTAGGTTAATTTAATGAAGCATGTACTTAATGTCTACGATGTTTTGCATGAGTGTTGGTCGACCTTTTGTTTAACACTACATGTGAGGCTTGTGGAAGCGTGTTGAAGTGTGTTGGGATCTATTTTGGTTCTAATTAAGGATTTATGTAGGTCATCTTTCGTTCCTTTCCACAATGAGAATATTTAGGTGCCAACCTATTTCAAATTTGAATGTATAATGACTAGTGGTCAACATTGGAGAAAGTTTTTTTTAGGTAGAACTTGATATAGATATGCATGTTGTTGATGCAAGAGGGTGTGGAAATAGTAAGAAACAAGATAGATGCAAGATTAATGAAAGTGATGTGTGATGGGAAATTGAGCAGAGCAATGTGAATTTAATGTTAGGGTTCCTAGAGGTAGTGAGCTGAAGGCATCCGAAATATTTCATGTGAGACTGTGAAAGTGTGTGAGCAAATGTGGTGGACTCCTTGTTGTATTAAGAAGTGTTTTCTCTGTGTATCATTCTTCTTCTATCTTCTTGTATTATTTTTGTGGAGCTTTTTTGGACAGTGTTTCTTATTTTGGTAGTGAGCCTCTTTGTATCGGTTTGGCTATTACTTATATTGTGAGCTAATCCTCACCATGGTTTTTCCCTCATTGGGTTTTCCATGTAAATCTAGTGCTCATGTGTATGGTGTTGTGATTTCAGTTTATGTTATCTGAATTTCATGTTTAATCAATTTAATAGAATAAGGGTTTAATGAGTGTTTGTGGATCTATTTACTGTTTAGGGATTTGAAGGTTTAATTTTCTACAACCGATTCACCCCCCTCTCAGCTGTCTTGTTCATTTCAACAATTGGTATCAGAGCAAGGTTCCTTGAAGAAGAGATTAACCACTTGAGGTAGATCTGGGATGGCGAACAAGATTCCTTTTGAATATCATAGATTCGATGGCCTAGATTATGCATTCTGGAAGACAAAGATGGAAGGTTTTTTGTGTGCTTAGGTATATGAGATTGAAAAGACTTATCAAAATACATAATCTCCACCTCCAAATGGTTTGAATACAAGTGCATAAATCAAGGTGCATGAGATCAATGCTAGGGAAAGGTACATTATTGTGAATAGTCTTTCAAATATTGAATTAGTTAAAATTATGAGTTTGAAGATTGCTAAAGAAGTTTGGGATAAGTTAGAAAACATTTATGAAGGAGATCCGAAGGTCAAACAAGCAAAGTTGCAGAAATTGAAGGTGCATTTTGAAATGATACATATGTTTGAAAATGAAACAATAAAAGGCTACATACAAAGAGTTGATGAGTTGGTAAGTAATATGAGAGGCCTTCGTGCAATAGTTAAAGAATCTAAAGTGGTGAAGAAATTTATCAGATCTCTCTTGAATTGCTATAGTGAAAAGGTACCTTCTATTGAGGAAACAATTGATTTTGATAATTATTTCAGAGATCAATTGATTGGAACTTTGACTGCATTTGAGATGTGAAGAAAAGTACAAAAGTAAAGATTGCTTTCAAGGCTAGTAAACCAGAGAGGGTTGAAGATTCGGGTAATGAAGACCTTGATGATTCGGAAACTGACTTTGTGAGAAGGATGAAAAAGGGCACTAGTAAGTATCAAGGTAAATTACCTTTCAAATGTTTTAGCTGTGGTGGTATAGGTCATTATGCTTCTAAAAGTCCAAAAAGAGCTTTAATCAATAAGAACAAGGAAATAAAGGAAAGATGATTAAGAAAGCTTACTATTTAAAATAAGATGTTGGTATTTTTGATGATAATGAATATCTATTTTTGGCTATAAAAGAAGAATCTAGTTCTGCTAACCTTGAAAGTTGTGTGAAGGAAAGTATTCTGGAGATGAAGGATATAGTTGAAGGTACTTTGGTATCTTCTTTTCATGTCAAAGAAGATAAGAATTACCGAGTTGCTGACAATGGCTACTCTAATCATATGACTAGAGACAAAAGTAAGTTTGTTAAACTTGAAAAGTATGATGGAGGATTGGTTAAATTTGGAGGTGATTCAGGAGCTAAGATTTGTAGAATAGGCTCAATCAATTTTGATAGAAAGCATAATATTGAATTTTTTTACTATATTAATGTTTTAAGAAATAATCTCTTGATTTCTTGAAAAATGTGTAGCAAAGGGTATAATCTTATGTTTAAGGATGAATCATGTGAGATTTGAAAAGGGTCTGAAACTATGATTGCTGCAGATGGAAACATCTATCAACTTAAGGGTGTTGATGGTCATATTTTTATGTCATAGATTAATGATAGTTGGCTATAGCACTAGAGGATGTGTCACATGAATTTTGATAATTTGTCAAGAATTATTTAAGTTCATGCTATGAAAGATTTACCTAAAATCACAAAACCTATCAATGTTGTTTGTGAGAGTTGTCAATTCGGAAAAGAAACAAGGAGTAAATTTAAGGGAAATGAACAATCTGCTACTGAACTATTGGAATTAGTCCATACATATCTTTGTGGTCCTACAAGGGTGAGAATTCTATAAGGTGATAGGTACTTTATGATTTTGATTGATGATTACTCTAGAATGACATGGGTTACTTTTCTTAGAGAGAAATATGATGCATTAGATAAATTTAGGGCATTTAAAGCTATGGTTGAGAATGAAATGGATTTGAAAATAAAATGCTTGAGATCTGAAAGAGGTGGTGAATTCACCTCCAATGAGTTTAACATGTTTTGTGAAGTTCATGGAATGAAGAGGCATTTCTCCGCCCCTAGAACTCCTCAGCAGAATGGAGTTATTGAAAGGAAAAACAAAACTATTCAAGAAGCTACAAGGACTATGATGAAAGAGGAAAGTCTACGACAAGTCTACTAGAGAGAAGCTATTCATACTATTGTTTACATACTTAACAAAGTTCAAGCTAAAGCTAATAGCACAAAGACTCCTAATGAGCTATGGTATGAAAGGATTCCTATTGTGAAGTACTTTAGAGTGTTTGGAAGCAAATGTTATATCAAAAGAGAAGAAGAAAACTTAGGAAAGTTTGATGTAAGGTCTGATGAAGGTATCTTCCTTGGATATTCTATTAAGAGAATAGCTTACAAATGTTACAACAAAAGGTTGAGAAAGATAGTTGAAAGTGAAAATGTTAAAGTTGACGAAAGCTTGCAGAATTCTATTGCAATAGATGGATATGTGTCAGATGAACCTAATTGCAGAGAAGTAGAAGAAATAGTTGATGAACAAGAAGTGCAAAATGACGAGGAAGAAGCTCTATAGAAGACCCCTGAAACCCCTAAGTATGTGCAAAAGAATCATTCTGAAGATCAGATCATTGGAGATAAGAGGAAAGGTGTATTAACAAGAAGAAAATTTGTTGAAGTTGAGGTAAATTTTTGTATACTTTCTAAATTTGAACCTAAATTAGTGAATGAAGCATGTAAGAATGAGCATTGGATGAAGGAAATGAAAGAAGAACTTTAGTAGATAGAGAAAAAATAGACTTGGGAATTGGTACCTAAACCAACAAATAAAAATATAATTGGAACTAAATGGGTATTCAAGAACAAGTTGGATGAGAATGTAGTAAGAAACAAGGAAAGACTTGTGTGTATGGGTTAATCACAAGTAGAAGGTATAGATTTTGAGGAGACTTTTTCTCTTGTGGATAAGATAGAAGCTATCAATTATTTTTGGCATTTGCAACACATAAAGATTTTAAGATCTATCAGATGGATATGAAGTTTCTTTTCTGAATGGTGAATTAGAAGAAGAGGTATACATGGAACAAATAGGAGGTTTTTAGTTCTTAGATAAACCAAACATGGTATGTAAGTTGAAGAAGGAAATATATGGTTTGAAGCAAGATCCCAAAGCTTGGTATGTGAGATTGGACATGTACTTGATAGAACAAGGATTCAGTAAGGGCTCCGCAAATAGTAATTTTTACTTTAAAATTAAGGAAGACAAAATCTTGATAGTAGTTGTATATGTGGATGATATTATATTTGGTGGAAATGAGGCTATGTGTAAGAAATTTGCTGAAGAAATGCAAAAATAATTTGAGATGTCAGTGTTTGGTGAGATGAATTTATTTCTTGGGATACAGATCAATCAAACTGATAAAGGGATTTTCATTTCACAGTCTAAGTATGTCAAAGAGATTTTGAAGAAGTTTGGAATGGATGACTCCAAACCAATATGTACTCCCATGGTGACTAGTTGTAAATTGAGAAAAGATGATGATTGACTTAAGGCTGATCAAAGAAAGTATAGATCTATGATTGGTGGACTATTGTATTTAACAAGAAGTCTACTGACTAGTGTTGTCATTGATGTCAACTACGAGATGAAGGTGTTGATGATATTGAGAAAATTGTGGAAAAGAGGAAAATAGGTTGTGCATGTGTAGCTGAGACCTTGAGGAAGTGTTGTGAGTACATGGAACTATTATTTTGTTGCAGAGTTTGAAGATGAGTTGGAATGAAGTAATGAGTTGAGATTATGTCTCTGGTACTTAGTTTCCAAGTGCTTTTGATAAAATTTAATAAACAGAGTAAACTATGTTGTGCAAATGTTCATAATGTTCTTTGATATTGTGCTCCACATTGTTTATGTGTTGATGCTATATCTGTGTGGATCTTACAGGTTATTCAAGGTTGATAAAGGTTTCTATATTCAAAATTTGGGTATCTGGATCGTTGTATAGTGCGAGATAATTTCAGTAGTGTGTGAACTAGTTGTTTAGTGACGTCTTCTATGGTCTGGGAGAAATGTATTTTCTTCGTGTTTCTTTGCTGTCTGGCTTTAGGTCGTGCAAATTTGGGATTTTTCTTATAATGATTTTATATTTCTATGTTCAATTTTTTACTTGATTTGATGCAGTACAATGCGAGTTTCATTTATTAGTATGCAATTAAGGGTTATCAATTGTCCTAAGCTAAATTATTTATTGATGTGAGCTTGGATGAAGTGTTCGATGAATCTTAAGTGGTTCATGGATTAGTTTGGATTGAATTCAAGTGAATTATGTTGTCTGGAACTTTTAGCTTAATTTAAGGAAGCATGCAATTAATGTCTATTATGTTTTGCATAGGTGTTGGCCAACCTTGTGTTTAACACGAGACATGTGAGTCTTTTGGAAGCATGTTGAAGTGTGTTGGGATCTATTTGGGTCCTAATTAAGGATTTATGTAGGTCACCTTTCATTCCTTTCCACCACAAGAATGTTTAGGTGCCAACCTATTTCAAATTTGAATGTATAATGACTAGTGGCCAACATTGGAGAAAGTTTTTGAGGTAGAACTTGATATAAATATGTATGGTGTTGATGCAAGAGGGTGTGGAAAGAGTATGGTGTTGATTGATGCGAGTGATGTGTGTGATGGGAAATTGAGTAGATCAGTGCAAATTTCATGTTAGGGTTCCTGAAGGAAGTGAGCTGAAGGCATCCAAAATCTTTCATGTGAGACTATGAAAGTGTGTGAGAAATTGTGGTGGACTCCTTGTTGCATTGAGAAGTGTTTTCTCTATGTAACATGAACTTCTTCTATCTTCTTGTATTATTTCTGTGGTAGCAAGCCCTAGTTGTGATCCTTTTTAGACAGTGCTTCTTATTCTAGTAGTGAGCTCCTTTGTATCGGTTTTGATATTACGTATATTGTGAGCTAATACTTACCATGGTTTTTCCCTCATTTGGTTTTCCACGTAAATTTTGTGTTCTCATGTGTATGGTGTTGTGATTTCATTTTTTGTTATCTAAATTTCATGTTTAATCAATTTAACAAAATAAGGGTTTAATGAATGTTTGTGGATTTGTTTACTGTTGAGGGATTTGAAGGTCTAATTTTCTGCAACTAATTCACCCCCCTCTCATTTGTCTTGTTCATTTCAAAAGGTTCATCAAGGAACATGGCAGAAAGAGATAAGAGAACAACCCCACTAGAAAGTTCAAAAATTTAGAACATAGAGGAATTTTGATAATATGCTTAACATGATGTCATATAGATGTTGACCAAATGAATCAAAACATAACACAAGGTATGCTAGTTCATAATGGGATAAGTTCTTCCAACATTGGTAATCATCAAAATTGTAATGGACACATTGTTGGAGCAACTTTTGGGTATGTTCTTAGACCTCTCTAACCTACATTTCCACATTGGGAGAAAGCTCAAGTTGTTCTAGAGGCCTAACATTTAGAAAATGTGTCTCAACCTTGCAACTACATAAGGTACTATTGATACATCGATGACAAGGGGGTGTGGGAGGGTTTCCCCTTGCGAGGGGTTTATATTTTATTATTGTAAATCTAGATCGTTCATCTTTAGGTCTTAGATCCAACGACCAATATTTTATTAGCTTGACTTTCCTAGAAAGAAACCCTATTTTATGAGGGAATTGTATTATGGTTGTGTATTGTGATGTATTCTGAGAGTCTAATAGCAGTCGTGTTGCTTCTAGATCTCTAGTTGGTGATACTCCTATGAGAAGCTCGCTTTGCAATTATATTGTAATCTTTGTGATTTTTGAATAATATATTGGGAAACTTTTGGAGTATGGGTTTTTTTCCTAAAAGGGTTTTCCCCACATAAATCATTGTGTTGTGGTATGCATGATATTTATGTTTATTTATGTTTAAGTTTCTATAACTGAAAATTTCTCTAAAGTTTTTCATTATTCTCCTCTCAATATTAGCGTAGGAAGTTCTTCTGCTACCTTAACTTCCTTACACCCAAATTATGATGGCAGATGAAGTGAGGGTTAGCTATACATAATGTTACTCTTTCATTGGAAATTTGTGATATTTTGACTCGAACAATTCATGAACCAAAAGAAGAGATGTGGTGGAATATTGATAACAAAGGTCCTATTATATAGAGGGACTATCAAAAAACTCTTCGGAAGGTGACTTTAGTACACTTTAATGGGAGTGATAAGTGTACAACTCATTCTTAGGTCTAGAAGTTGGATATGTTTTTGTCCCTAAGACCAATGCTGGAGGAAGAGACAATCAAATTTTCCTATTTGAATTTATATGGAGCAATCCATAAATGGTGGTACCATGGATTGGTAGCACTAGGCCACAATCTTATTACCACCTATGATGAGTTCACAAACAATCTCATTGAAATATTTGATAAGAAGGATGCTAAGATGCATTTTAGAGAGCTTGCATAGTTGAAACAACATAGTTCGATTGATTCCTAACATCTCAGAAAGAATAATTTTAGTCCTTTTTAGTGAAGGGCTAATGAAGCCACTTAGAGAGTGGGTAAAGGTCTTTGACCCACCAAATCTCAAAGAAGCTATCATAAAGGCATGGAATATTGAGTTTTCTACTCCATGGAGTAAATTTTCATCAAAGACCTCTCAAAATGAAAAAGACAAGAAATATTTTACCAAAGAGTCAAATAAGTCCAAAGATCTACCTTCAAAAAATATGGATGAAGACCTATAAATTAGCTAAGGAGGAATAAAATATGTTTTACATGCAATGAACCATGGGACCCGAGCCATAAATATTTTGAAAAATGCAAGATTTGTCAATTGGAGGCATATTCAATTGATAGTTTTGATTTAGGAAATTTAGAACAACAAGCTAGTATGGAGGAAAGTGAGGAAGAAGAAGCACTAGAAGAACCTCGAGAAGGAAGGGGAAGTGAAGGCACTTTGGCCTGAATTTCAAGTCTACAAAAGAATGATTCTTTTTGGGTTCGTGGGATGCTATGTGGGAATAAAATTATTTCTCTAATTGACATAGGTGCTACACACAACTTCATTGATGAAGAAGTTGTAGCATGAAGTGGATGCAAGACTAAAAGGTTTGAATGCTTTAGAGGTATGGTTGTTGATAGGTTCACTATTTCTACATGGTGAGCATTGGAGATACAAATGTTGTTCTTGGATTTCGATGGATTTTTTCATTGGGAGAGAACACTTCAAATTTTAAATCAATGGAGCTAAAATTCTAATATGATGGAAGAAATATTGTGCTAAGAGAAATGTCCAAAGGAGGATCTCGTGTTGTCACATGCAAGATGATGGAGAAAATGTTCCATCATGGGAAAGGGACAGTGTCAAGACAAGAGGAAGGATGACACAGAAAAATGTTTATAAATAAATTTAAATCATTTGATAATACTCTTTTTGACTTGGATGTAGAACTAACATTTTACAATCCTCTTGTTGTGATGCATATTGACAATAACTAGGAAGAACATTAAGAGTATAAATCCATGGTATTATAAGAATAAATTATTCATGATAGTTTGAATCATCATGGCATAGTGATAGAATTTGTGGGATCACCACAAGAAGTTGGATCACTCAATGCATGAAAATATGATAATGCTTTAAGAAGCTATACCACTCAATATAAGTATATCTAAAACAATTCTCTAAGATGATCGATCAACCAAGATGGGTGTAAGGTAAAAAATTTGCATGAGAATTCACACATGATATCCTTATTTTAGTGTCCATCCCTTTAGCATGTTATACGACACATTGAAATATTAATTCTATCCTTCTCTCCTTCACTACTTTGCCAAAATTTTATGTTATTCCATTATATTTTTATTCACTAATATTTGTAAATTTATTTTGGCACTTTCTCCCAAAAAACAATGTGGGTGCACAAATATCTGTGTGGGTGCACTAGTGTCCCACAAGTTTAAAAATTAAAACATTGGTTGGTTGCTTGGGTGGTTGTTGAATTGTCTATCATGAGATGCCTCTATGCATGTGAATTTGAGATTTTACTTCCCTCAATAACCTCTTGGAATCCCCTTTTGAAAGAACTTATTTCATGCATACAAAATTTTCTCTTCGAGCTTCTACTATTTTTTTACATGGTTGTATCTTTCTTGGGATTATGAATATAGTTTCTTCATTGAATTTATTGGTCTAAATCTTGGAAATCTACATTGCACACTTATGCAACTCCATTTCTATGAAATTTATTCTTGTATTCTTTTGGTTATCCATTTATTAATCTCTAACAAGTATTTGTGCAACCTCTTTTATGATTTCTTCTCTTTTGCATCTTCATGAAAATGGTTATTTACTCTTATTTCTCTCGATCATTTATCATATTATAGCTCTTTCTATGATTCTTTGGTTATTATCATTGGAATTTTTTTGGTGATTCAAATTTTCCAAATTATCCTCTATACACACTTGGATGCTAGAATATTTGTAGACCTAAGTAATAGCAATTATATATATTATTTTTTCGATATTCTAGACACACTTAGGATTAAGAGAAACACACTAGATCCATTTTTATTCCAATATATTTTTTTATGATTTCCCATAGAGGGAAAAATGCCATTTTGGAAAGCTCCCAAGTAGTAAACTATTCTGCTTCTCTTCTAGCTAAGGCATCTCTTAGGGATTCTCTCACATGAAGGTTTGGAATTATCTTAACATTTCTTTGTCATTGTAGTGTTTCATTTAAGTTAAATATGATTTAAAGTAGATTATCATTATTATATATTTCTTGGATATCTTTTGCGTTCTATTTTGTGTGAGTAGATTTCTCTCTGTGTAAAAATTTTGACATCTTTTTCTTTTCAAATGAAAATGCACATTGAGGATGACAACACACAATCACCTAAATCTTACTTCTTCTAGATTTATTCCCCAAATTTTCTTTTAGTTTTTCCTATTTGCCCATATCAACTCAATAATTTTCTTAAGGGATAAAATTAGTTCAACTAGGCAAACATACATTTAGATAAGTAAGAATAATTTTTACTATATGTTGAAAATGACCAAAAAGAGTTTCTAATTCTTGGCCTTATCTAGAGTGTGTTAGGTTAAAATATTAACATAACATGTATCAATCAACTTTAACCATCACATTTTTCATGAAATGTTTTAATTTATTTTTGAAATAATTTTATGAAATAAGTTTTTTTTATTATTATTAATTTTTTCTATTATTTTATATAATATTTTATTGTATTTGACAATATATTCTATGATTAATATTTTACTATGTTAGATGATGCTTTAAAATATTTTAATCATCTCTTTAGAATTTTTGCTACTATTCTCATTTATAGATAATATTCCAATATTACATGCTTTACATCTATGATTATCAAACAATCTAATACTAAAAACAGTTATATCTTGGTTAATATTCATAAGAAGTGTGGTTCTTGATCCATCCTTGATTTCTCACCCAATCATTGTTATTTGGGTTTTTTAATGACCCCAACCTTATTCTTCATTTATTTGTATTGTTTCATCATTTCACTATCAAAATATTCCCACTACCAAATTTCATGTGGGAGGACACACATATAAAACTCAACAAAAATAGTAAGTTGGCTTATTTCTCTTTCTTAATAAAAACTAATTCTCTCTTTAGCTCCCTATGTTCCTCCTAAGAATACTAAGGAATGCGACCTTATAGAAAAAAATTAATACCCAAACAAATTAATATTTCCCAATGGGATCTTATTTAAACTTCTCCTAGTTATCATGAGTTACTTTAGAAATATTTCTAACTATTTTTGTTTTCCTCTTCTATAAAGCCGATAGAAATAGTTTCTATGATCAAATATATTTATACTAATATAAAATTTATTTTTCTCCCTTTTGAACTTCCTTGCTATGAAATCCAAGAAAAAAATATTCTTCTTATTGGTGTTGGTATAAATTATATGGGCATAAAATGATCATTAATTGTTAATGGTTCCACACTTAATATTTGTAGTTTAGAATTTCTCATATGAATTTGTGCCAATAGTTATGTTGTCACTTTGTGCCTCCCCTTTTATTTCCCATCAATCATAACCAATTTAAGAAATCTTAATGGGTTTATCATGCTCAAATATACCTTTGGTAGTTGTATTATTCCTTTGCCAAGCTTCAGTCAAATGCCTGTTTGCAAAAAATCTCAAAAAAGTGGCTAAATCTCCTGTCAGAGTATCAGGTGCCGAAAGGACATTCAATTTTATTTTTGAGTCCTTGCTTCCTCTATTGGTCTCATCAGAGTATTAGGTCCTAAAAAATTCCAGATGTCCATTTTCTTTCTAAACCCCCCTCCTTGACTTTTGATCCCGTCAAAGTATCAAGTCTCGAAAGGACATTTGGACCAAGTCCAACTATCCATTTTTATTTCCAACTCCTTGTTTCCTCTTTTGATCTTTTCAAATTTCCATTCTCTTTTCGAGTCCTTACTTCCTCTTTTGGTCCTGTTGGAGTATTGGGTCTCGAAAGGACATTTGGACCAAGTCCAGATGTCTGTTTCTTTTTTAGTCTCCACTTCCTCTTTTTCTCTCATCAAAGTATTAGGTCTCAAAAGGACATTTGGACCAATTCCAAATGTTCATTTTCTTTCGAAGTCCTCACATCCACTTTTAGTCCCATCAAAGTATCAGGTCTAAAAAGGACATTTGGATCAAGTCCGCATGTCTATTTTCTTTTCGAGTTTCCACTTCCTCTTTTAGTCTCGTCGAAGTATTATGTATTGAAATGAAATTTGTACCAAGTCCAAATTTACATTTTCTTTCCCTGTTCCTGCTTCCTCTTTTGATCTCATTAGAGTATCAGGTCCTGAAAGGAATTTGGACCAAGTCCAAATGTATGCTTTCTTTCTGAGTCCTCTCTTCCTCTTTCAGTCCCATCAAAGTATCAATTCTCAAAAGACATTTGGACCAAGTCCAAATGTTCATTTTATTTTTGAGTCCCTACTTCCTCTTTCAATCGTGTTGAAGAATCAGGTCCTGAAAGATTATTTGGATCAAGTCCAAATGTTCATTTTCTTTCTAATTCCTCACTTCATCTCTTAGCCCCATCAAATTTTTGGGTCTCGATTATCCAAATGTCCAAATCTATTCTTGATTCCCTATTCTTGTTACCTTTAGTTCCTGTTGGGACTTTGGGCACCACAAGGACTTTTGGACAAATATGACATATTTTCATGTTTCAACACAAAATTTCCAATAATGTTGTACCGACTTCCCTAACTATCAGATCTAATTTTTGGAGCTAAAAGAATTATTTTAATGTATTTTTCACCAACTCCAAGTGGAAAAAGTGGTTCCCATGCTTCTTTTATTGTTTATAGACTACTATTTTGTTAGAGGGCCATCCTTAGCTATGATTTTGTTATAGATTTTGTGGGGGTTTCTACTCTTTATCCACATATTCATCAATATAGAAGCATGGCTATGGTGTTAAGACCATTTTGGCTAGACTTTAGCTTAGGATCTAAAGTACACATGTCTGCACCTGACTTGTAGGTTTTTTGGCTAGAGTTTCTTGCCTACTCGTAGAACCCCATCTCTCTCTTATGACATGCAAATGAATATAAGGAAATTTTGTGCTCATTGGAATGGTTCTTCCCTAGTTTATCTTGCAGATACATGTATGTTCTATAATTTTGCAACTTTAACACTAGTCTATACCTCTCTATCAATAAAATTTCTATCTTACCCTCTCCCACCTTGGATGTGTTGTGCAAATCTTCTTGCCTTCATATTTGAATGAATGTTTGTATTTTTCCTAAGTTTGAGTATATATTAAATATGGTATAAGAAGATAACTGTGGAGAAATATTTTCCCTCTTAGTGTATGTTTTAATTATATGGGAAATATAGGTTTTGAAGGGACCCAAAACCCTTTACATCACATTGCATCAAAATGTTGCTACAAAAGATGTTGGTGTAATTAAATGTTTTGTACCTTGTCCTAGGTCATAATTACACCTTAGTTAAGTTTACTGAGGGACCACATAGGAGTTGTTGGAGAATTTCCACCTTTTGTGGACTTATCTTCTTATTAATTTATTACCTCCACCTTTCATGGACATATCATGTGATTAGGTTTCCACCTTTTGTGGTAGATCCACTATTTGTGGTGGTTATCACATTATCACCTTTCCACTTTAGGTGGAGTGATAGGTTTTCATTGTTGTCTCATGTCATAAGATTACGACACTTGTCATAATCTTATGCAATCCTATGTTCTCACCTTGGCTATATAACCAAGGGGTCTCTCATTGTAAAATTAAGCAATTCCATTATCATTGACATTGAATACAATTTATTCTTGTAATATTATTTTCTCTCTTCTTTGTGCTTTCCATTTGGTCCATAGATCTTGGCATTCATAGCTAATTCTAACATGGTATCGGAGCGGGTTGGGTGCCATTGGAGAGCCTTTTTTTGAAGAGAGGTACCAGATTTGGGGAGGTTCCATTTTTGGCTCTTTATTGCAAGTTTATATTAGAGTTTGTTGGTGCAAATCTAAGCTCACCATTACGTCCGGAAGGTTCGAGAAAGTCGATTTTTCCTTTTGTTTCGTCCAAATCAGACATATGAGGCCAAATCTATGAGGGTTTGAAGCTGCATTATGATTGCCATATCCAAAAGGTAGCTGCATTTTTGGAGCATTTTGGGTCAAATCCGACCCTGCCATCGTGTCTAGAAGGGCCAAAAACCCTAAGATCAACTGTCCAATCGTCCAAATTGGAGAAAGTCATCCAGTGAAGCAAAAAAAATTTCCTGAAGAGCCATACGGACCCTAGGGGTCATAATGACGGACGGTACAACTTTTTGAGAAAAAAAAATAATTATTTTCTCCACATATTTTTTGCAAAATTTTTATTAAAATATTTCGCAGTTTATATTGTATTGCAAAAGTATTTAAAAAAAAACAAAAAAGGTTATCTTAAATTTTGCGGTACACAGACCGCAGACTGTACTGGGGCAGGTACCCACTCGTAGGTACAAGGTGTCAAACAAGCGCCACGTGGCCTGTTGGCCGTGGCCCCCGCGGCTCCCTTCCCCACTCCCTGCGAGCCCTGCAAACAATGCAATTCCCAGCAAGCACAATCAATTCACCGACGGCAACAATCCATCGGGCAATAAAATCCGGCGAACCCTCCTACATCCGACGGCTACAGCATATTCCGAGAATCGAATATTCGCCAAGCATATTCCGTTAGGGCATTGGAATATTCCGACATAATTTTTCAGCATGGGGCATTTTTCTTGGTGACGGGCCGGAGGCCATCAATTTTAAGCCCGTGATTTGCATACGTCAGGGACACGTCATTGCTGATGTCATCATTTTCTAAATTTTTTTTTTTGCGCCTTCACCATTGAGCTTTTTGATTTTGTAGTTCAACTTTGGAGGCTCATAACTTGACCATTTTGGCTCCTTTTTTCGAGCAATTTTTTTTTATTTGGGCTAATTTTTCGTGCTCTTCATAGTGGTGCAATTATTTTTTGGTTTTGGCTTCTGGTTTTTCCAGAAATTGCAGATTCTCACAGGTGTTGCTGCTTTGTCCTTATTTTGGGAACTTTGGGAGCTCATAACTTGCTCCTACGATAACATTTTTGAGTGCCATTTTTTTTGAAAGTGCATGATTTTTCCTGTAATTTCCATTGGTGTGATCAGATTTATCTCATCTAGTGTATTTTTTTGACTGTGAGTTTGGGGCCTATTTTGGCAATTTGCATGTACCAAGATCAAAGTCCACTTTGCTATTTTTGGCAGTGGAAATTGTAAATGCACTAAGTATAACGTGACAAATCAGATACTGCTTGGGGGGTCTCTTGATTGAGTGAATTTGGGGGGGTAATATTTTTCCTTTGTTGGTTTATGTCTCTTGATTGGTCGATTGTGTGACTAAAGTTGAGGAGTTTAAATATGGGAATCAAAATACATCCTGTTGTAATAAGGTTAAATCGATGGAACTTTAAGTCTTGGCGAGATGGAATCCTAACACATTGTAGGTGGCTTAATCTTTTGCCATATCTCTATGGGCTAGTTCCTAAACCTTCATCAAAATGGAAGAGAATTGTGTGGGGCTTTAAAACAACACATATCTTGGGATTAATTCGTTGTAATTGTGATATTGATACACTAATGGTCATTGATGGTATTGAGATCCCTCTTGACCTTATGACCAAACTTTGGGAGATGTATGGAGACTCGAATGAACCTCCATTCCCAAAGAATCCTGTTGCAGATTGTCTTGTTCCGCTTGCAGAGTTTCGACCTATTGATGATAAAACAACTAAAACAATTGCTGATTGGGAAATTTATGGTAGTTTTGATGAAACAAAACCTTCTCCTTCTCCTCCTACAGAGATATCTATTGAGACTTCAGTTTCTATGGCTCCTAATCTAGATTTAGAGGTTTCATCTTCTTCATCTATGAGTCGACATCTTGAGGCTGAGGAGTCTTGTGATCTAGCATTGGCAGAATCATCTATTGTTTCATTTGATGATGCTTGTGATTCCACAATTTGGGTTCCTTGTGATTTAGTGCAGCAGGACATACATTGTCTTCCAGATATGACTACTTTGGATGGCTTCTTGACAGGTATTTCAGACTTGTTTGTGGAGTCTCATCTTGCAGATTTGGGGGACATCATTGATGACATTCATCTTCTCTTTGATGAAGATACTCCTTCTTCAGTTGTTGTGAGGGAACACTCTAACCCTCTTGTTCATTCTCTACATGATCATTCTTTGCAGTTTGGCGTGAGTGTGGATACTTTTGGACAACATTTGGAGGAGGCTTCTTTGTCTTTAGAGGGGATATCATTCTCTTTGTCTCATGTTCTACATTCTTCTCTACTAGATGTTGGATTGTACTCTTCAACAATGTGGCCTAGAACGCTTGTTTGGAGTGTATCTGCTTTTGGCATCGACATGGAGATACTTGAGCATCATTCAAAGACATCATTCATCTTGCATACATCCTTGGTTTTGTTTCTTCCTAAGGGGAGGAATGTTGTTCGGCGAGATTGGATCATCTTCAACATTCAATGTCGAGCTTCTACCATCATTGTAGGAGACTCAACATTGAGGGGAGGCTGCCTTGTCTCTCTTCTACTTCTCTCTTATGGGGGGATCTTTTTCCTCACATGGGGTTTTTACCTTCTCATGCATCATTGAGAGCATTTCATATATTGTATTTCATCTCTCTTTTGGGGAGGAGTTTTGTCCCACCAGGTTTTCTCCTTTTCTTCGTTTGTGAGAGATTGCATTGCATTTGTACATGGGTACCTAACAAGGCCTAGTTGTTGAGACCCATCTTGCATTGTTTGCATTTGTGTACATTCTCCCTAAGTTGCACTTAAGGGGGGGTGTTGGTGTAATTAAATGTTTTGTACCTTGTCCTAGGTCATAATTACACCTTAGTTAAGTTTACTGAGGGACCACATAGAAGTTGTTGGAGAATTTTCACCTTTGGTGGACTTATCTTCTTATTACTTTATCACCTCCACCTTTCATGGACATATCATGTGATTAGGTTTCCACCATTTGTGGTAGATCCACTATTTGTGGTGGTTATCACATTATCACCTTTCCACTTTAGGTGGAGTGATAGCTTTTCATTATTGTCTCATGTCATAAGATTATGACATTTGTCATAATCTTATGCAATCCTATGTTCTCACCTTGGCTATATAACCAAGGGGTCTCTCATTGTAAAATTAAGCAATTCCATTATCATTGACATTGAATACAATTTATTCTTGTAATATTATTTTCTCCTTTCTTTGTGCTTTCCATTTGGTCCATAGATCTTGGCATCCATAGCTAATTCTAACATGGTATCAGATGTTTGATTCTAACAAAAGAGAATACTCAATAAAGCATAAGCAATAGAAAACATCCAAAAAAATACCAAAAAACAACAACCAAATAGTAAGAAAGAAAAAATACAGAAAAAAAAATACAAACATATAAATCACTTCATATTCTTTAGGGTATTGGCCACCTCAATCTCTTGATTATAGTGCAGGTTAACCATATCCATAAAATCTTGTTTGTCTTCTTTAAACATCTTCCTTAGGCTCCCCCTTCTTCTAGTACTTGGTCCTTTAGCCTCCTCTTTGACATTATTCTTCGCCTTCCCCTTGGAAGTTTGATCCTTCTCAAGCATGTCTGCAAAGTACATTTGATCCTCATGAAGCCGATTGATCTTTTCAAAGAGAACCTTGAGAGATCCCACACTATTCTTGATAGAGCTATGACTAATCTATAGGAGATTTTTGATATCCTCATTTTCTTCCTTGATCTTTTCCTCCATTACACCAAGGTGGATTTAACATTTGAAATTAGATTCCAAATCCACTAAACTCTCAATGAGTAGGTCGAAGGAAGAACCCTTTGATTGGATAGAAATTTTCTCCTTCAAGCCCCTAATTTTAATGTTGACCTTGTTGAATTCCTGCAACACCCATTTATAAATTTTAAAGGTGCAAGTAGCACCAAACCTAGTCATGTCGAATAGCTCATACATTGTAGTGTTATCATCATCAAGATAAGAAAAATCCTTAGACAGAGGATTAATATTTAAAGGCTTCAATTTTCCAAGGTTCGAGTTTCCACTCGCATCCTCCCACACATCCCTTTCACCCAATGCATCCTCACTGCCCAAATCCCCATCAACGTCCATATGTGGAGCAGCTTGTCGAGCAGGGGAATCCTCAACATCAAAAAAATTATCAGTAATGACCTTTACCTATTTCAAAACCATATGCTCGCCCTTCCCACCATCTTTAGACCTCGACCTATTCAGTTTAGCAATTCTTTTGGAGGCCCTCCAAGGAAGCCCCTTGTCCACATTTTCCCCCAACTAAATGAAATGATCCTCCTCATCTTTTCTCGAAGTAACATAACCCTATCCATGAAGTTTAAATTTATTCTTGGTCAAGAAATGGTGAGATGTACCCAAAATCTTCTCAGTATCTTCCCCACCAAAGAGGGACCCATGAGAATCCGACCTCTACATAAAAAGCTTCTTGGTAGGTCCCTTATTCTTCAAATTCCCCTTTTTCATTTTCCTAGAAGGGGAAGACACATGGGAAAAGGAGACCCCCATAGTATTATCCTCCTCCACCTTCCATTCTTCATCACCATCAACACTCATCTCTGAACAAGAAGAAAAAGGATCTTCACTAATGGTCTTCTCTTTACCCTTAACTTACTTAGTCGGGGTATGAGCACTCACATGCTACATGATGAACAAAATGATCCCTTCATGAAGAATAGGGGACCTACAATTCTTGAGGTGGGAATAAACCAAAACCTCCAGAGAAGAAAGAAGAAAAAATGGAAAGGAAAAATGCAAATCATGTCTGAAATGGTTTATCAGAGTAAAATGATGCCCTAGAATAGAAATAAACCAACCATCAAGAGTAACATACCACATTAAAAATTCCGCTACATTGGCCTATATTCGCTTAAGGGAATGTCGTTCATAGTCCCACAGGGGAAGCTTCACCAATTTATCTTTATCCTTTCCCTTAAAAAAATGGTCCATAGCATCTTCATTACTCTTTCTTAGTGTATGTTAAACCTTGAGCATCATACAATTTCCTAGGAACTGACATAACATAGAGTTGTGTGAATTTATCTTGTAGTTTTGTTGATAATATGTGAAATCACAAGTAGGAAGAAGCATCTTTAACTTTGGTGCATCACCATATTTTCAACTTTCAACATTTTCTTCTTCCTTTTTCTTTTGCAACTTGATAGATTAGGTTTAGTGTAGAGTTATCTAGTACTAGGTTGGACCAATATTATTGCATCTAATTTTTGAGAGGAAGTCGACCTTCTTTAGAGATCTGACCTCATTTTCCCACACCTTGAGGTCAGTTGCATTGTGCCTTTGAAATGTTGAACAATGTCAATTGTATCTAGTTTTTGAGAGGAAGGCGACCTTCTTTAGAGATCTTACCTCATTTGCAAGGTCCCACACCTTGAGGTTAGTTCCATTTTGTCATTGAAATCACTAATTTTTTTAGTGGCTAATATTCATCAATTGGCTAATAGTTGAAATTTGGGAATAAAAATTGGCTAACATTTGAGCAGTAACGTGACTTGAATTGCCACATTTTTACAAAATTTAATTTGTCTTATATAAATCACCAAAGAATTTATTTTATTATATTTTTTAACTCAAAAATTCACCACAATATTTGATACATGATTAGATTAGATTCAACTAAATTTTATAAGTTATAGTATAAATCTATGTTAATTCGCCAATAGTGTATCAATATTATTAGTTGATTTAGGGCCATATTTCCAATATTTAGATTTTAATTGATTTATAATATAGTTTAATGACCCTCATTATATTCTATGAGGTAAAATATACTCATGATCTACAATTCTTATGGGGTTCAAAATAGCTTTTGGATTATTGATCTTCTAATATCAATGATCCAAAAGCATTTTTAGGCCCCATGAGAATTATAGATCATAGGTACATTTTAACTCATGAAATACAATGAGGGTTATATTATATTTTAAATCAATGGTGGAAAGTAAATATTATAGTCTACCCTTAAACCCATCGATAATTTCCACCCTTGGGCCACTAATTTTCCATAAGAATTATTTTTTAGATTGGAAGGATTTGCCATCATAATTAATGATTTTTTGTATTATTTTCTAATATTTTTCAATATTTTCTACGAAATTTTATTGATGTAAAAAAATAGCCAATAAAATTAATATTCTTTTCGTAAAAAGGAAAGATTTTCCAATAGAAATTAATATTTTTTCCCAAAAACTAGAAGATTTGCTAGGATTTTATATCTTTTTTGAGGGTGGTTTCTTAAAGTCACCACTAATTGGAATACTAAACAATGCATTCAAAAAATTTATAACCTCACCACTTGAATTTTTTCCATAAAATGTTTTGATAAATTTAGACAACATTCATTAAGCACTCTTACTCTATCTATCTCATTAGCCTTGTTAACCTCCTTGCCTTAGTCCATATTATGTTGAAAAATATTTCTTATAATCTCCTTATAGGTAGATCATTGATTTATGCAATGGGATCCTCTCCTTTTACCCTCCACTAGTCTATAAAATTTAATTGAGATGAGAAATATTTCATGATTAAAGCAAATAATGATCCATTCCACTATTACTAGATTGTCTAT
Source organism: Sequoiadendron giganteum (assembly GCA_007115665.2). Lineage (NCBI taxonomy): Eukaryota > Viridiplantae > Streptophyta > Pinopsida > Cupressales > Cupressaceae > Sequoiadendron > Sequoiadendron giganteum. The sequence goes on along the minus strand of CM021104.1, from coordinate 45,654,905 downwards.
TCTATCTTGTTTTACCACACAATAATTCATCCACTCTTATCATTTTTACACCTTTGAATTTAGTTAAATTTGATACAAAACCACCACCTTCTGGTACTAACATTGTATAGATAGTAATAACTCTTCTTCCTTTAATACATGTCCTAGTGATGATTAGGACTCCTTAAATTCCCCCCCTTTTATGCTAGAAAATACAAGGTTGATCCCATCCACTTTGATATCCTTGATATGTATTGAAATAATTATAAAATTCATAATACACACTCTTCTATAAATTCTATTTCAATTTCTCAAACATGTGAGTATGCCACACATTTTGAGCATGCCAGTGATGCGGATCTTCCTTCTTTCTATGGACTGAGAAATTATTACAAACCTAATCCAAAGATGTTCTCTAAGTATGCATGTATAGGAAATGGCTTGTAACACATCGAATAATAAATTAAGGCGCCCTTAGAGCGTGTTAAAATGCACAAGGAAAATAAGAGGGGGGGTGAATCAATTGTATCAAATCACTTTACTTATAAAATTAATCTTTTCACCTTAACTTCAATTTTTTATTAAGAGTAAATGCGAAATGCAAATAACAGAAAGAAAATACCAGAGACACCAGATTTATGTGGAAAATCCAATAAGGGAAAAACCATGGTGAGGATTAGCTCACAATATAGTAGTAATGCAATACTAGATACAAAGGCTCACTGCCAGAGGGCTCACTACCCAGATACAAAGGCTCACTACCCAAATGCAAGGGCTCACTGCCTTCAAAGGACTCACTGTCTAGAAAGGAGGCTCACTACCTACAAAAAATAAAAAGAGATAAATGAAGATCCACCACTAGGGTTCCACACATTCGCAACCTGATCAGAAGATTGTAGATGTCATCAGCTCACTGCTTTCAGGAATCTAATACCTTAAAGTACTGTTTCCTCGATTCTCTTTTCCACTCTTTGTTTTTCACACTTGTTCTCACACTTCACTCACTTTCTTGATTCATGGATGGATGGTTATCAAATTCTCTACAAATTGATTTTATTTTATACCAACTTCAACCTTAGAAACATTCTCCAAGGTTGGCTATACAATTTTATTTACAAATTCAAACTAGGTTGGTTACTCAAAAATCTTGTGGTGGATAAGAATGAGAGAGGACCAATTACATATTTAATTTAGGACCCAATCAACATCTTTAATCAAGCACACACTTTCTTAAGTCAATGCAAAAACTTTATGTAACGTATAGACACCAGGTCGGCTAAACCTAATGAAAACACTAATGATATATGAAATACATGCATATCCAAAAAGATAAACACATGTGGATCACTCAACATGATTCACTATATATTTTACCATCTTTGAGAATACATCAGGTACATCTGCAACAATTACAACAAACTTTGTTCACAAAGAACTCTTCACCAGTCCACCTAAATGAACCAACAAAAACACAAAAGCTCTGGTGAAAATCTTCCAGAGTACCAAACCACAAGAAAATTTGTTAGAACACATAAACCATCATAAAGAGTCATCTCCCATATCTGCAAGATCTGAAACCAAATATCAGAAGACTGCGGAGCAAAAGCATTTCTCCCAGTCCATAACCAGATAGTTCTACCAAACCAGTTCACACACCGATAAACACATCTTCTACTCTCCATCAACCCAAAAGCTAAAACTAAGGATATAAGATCTATCGAAGCTTATGAACATAATTAAAGATCTGCATAGGCATAGGATCAACACAAAATAAATGTAGAGCACAATACTGGATCACACTTAGAACACACTTCAACAATGCTTTCATTATTTCTCAAATTTTCTCAAAAGCACTTGGCAAAAACACAACTACACCTTCATAAATATAGCTCCATGTACTCTAAGAACTTCTACACTATATCAACTATAAAAATACCATCTGTACACAACCTAAACTATGTTGACATCAATGACAACACCATCAAACACATCCATACTTGAAACAATTTCCACCTTTGTCATTGATGGCAACACATGATGTGAAAAACCATCAAAGACAACATACATGATTTTTAGAAGCGACAACTTTCCAAGCATAAAATTTTCACATGATTCTCTCCCCCTTTGACATCAATGGAAAATAAAATTATTGCCATATAAAGCTCTGTTTACACCCACATCACATATTACAACAATGCACTTCTCTACTCCCCTTGAGGAGTAGAGCTCCATCATCAGTCCAGATCAAAAGGAGTCCGTGAATCCAATAGATTGATGTACCTCCATGTGAAATTAGTTCAAAGAAGGAGGGGAAATAACCCCTAACTTCCCTTTGAGATACTCAAAATTATCCTTCGGAATGACCTTAGTGAATATGTCTGCAAATTATTCTTTGGTAGGTACATATTCAAGTCTAACTTTATTCTTCAATACCTTCTCCCTCAAGAAGTGATACTTGATAGATATATGCTTTGTTCTAGAATGCATCACTAGATTATTTGAAATGTTTATAACACTTGTATTGTCATAAAATATAGAAATAGGTTCATCTCATACCACACTTATGTCCATCAAGGTTTGCTTCATCCAAAGTACCCATGTACAACAAGACGTTGCTGCAATATAATCTACTTCTACAGAGGATAAAGACATTGAATCCTATTTCTTGCTCAACCATTAAACTAATATTCATCCAAGGAAGAATGCACCACCACTTGTACTCTTCCAATCATCCACACACCCAACCCAATCTACATTAGTGTAGGCATTCAACATGAAATAATTGTTCTTTGGATACCATAGTTCATAATCTGGAGTTCCCTTGAAATATCTGAATATCCTCTTCACAATTGTTACATGTGCTTCCTTAGCTTTTTCTTGAAATCTTACAACCAAACATACTGTATGGATGATATCAGGTCTAGTAGTAGTAAGATACAATAGTCCACCAATCATAGATCTGTGCAGGCTTTGATCAAATTTAGTAGATTCATCATTCTTACTGTGATCCCTTTAAAATGCTACTCCTAATGTGAGATGCTAAACAAAACTAATGATGCAATAACAAAAGCAATAACATTAAAAGAGGACACCTCAATAAGATTAGCCTAAGAAAATGATGAAGCAAAGAAGTAAGATAAAACAATTGATGATTGAAGTTGGTTATACCTTTCCTTTGCTGCTCCTTCCTTGGTTGGCCCTTTGATTCTTCAAGAATTGTGTGCTCCTTGGATGGCAATGGAGTTGAATGGATGCAAGATGAATTGATGATGCTAAGTGCTATGATAGGTGAGAGATCAAATGAAAATTTTGTAGGAGTTTTGTTGCAAAAGACTTGATCCTCAAAATGAGAGAAATGAGGGGGTATTTATAGGATAATTGGAATTCTCTAGAGAATTCAATGGTTGGGATTGATCCAACAAGATCAAGATGAAGGGCTATGGTGAGTTGAGGACTCACAAGCCCTCACATCTTGACATGTAGAATGTGAGATGTCTTAGGGTGGAGTGATGTGGAAATGAGGTGGAAGGGAAGTACATGAGGTGGATCTTGGGGGATGAGAAGATTCCTTAGAGGAATAAAAGTGAATTAAAAATTCACAATGATTGGAAGAATCTAGTGGATAAGAGAGGGTCTCCAAAAAGTTGGAGATTTGTCACATGTGGGTGATGTGACAAGTCCAAGGTTCTAGAAGCCTTGGGCACATGTAAAATGACAAGTTACATTTGCATGGGGATAGGGTAAACCTTGGGAAGAATAAAATGTGAATTAAAAATTCACATGGGGAAGAGAAAAACTTTGGTTAAATAAATGTGAATTAAAAATTCACATGGGGAAGAGAGTCCAGGCTAAAAAGGGTAAGTGGGAAGGTTGACGAGAAAAGGTAAGCCAAATGTGGCTAATGATTCTGATTAAGGTTGTGCAAACACAAGATTAGGATAATTAATGAGAGATTATGGACAAGTGGGAGATTATGAAGGATGTGACACTTAATCTTGATTAAGTGGTGCACATCCTAATCATAGATTAATTAATTTAATCTGGATTAAAAGAGGGTTATGGAGAATGTGACAAGGAGAGAGAAAAGAGGAATTAAAAATTGTTTTTAATCCAAATAGGTTAAATGACTAAATTAAATAATTTGTCATGTTTATTTAATTTAGAGAAGAAAAGGGGTTAAGGTAAAGTATTTAATTTATTTAATTACATACTTTAGGAACCTTAAGTAGAGAAAGAAATAATGATTAAATAAATTATTTAATCACTCTTAATGAAATAGATGATTTTGATCATATGGAAGTGATCAAATTTGGATGTCTACATTTTTCCCCTCTTCGAAGTATCGTTAGAATAACCGTGCTTCGAAGAAAAGAAAGTGCATATGACTTTATAGAGGAAATAACTAGAAGATGATGGCCCAGCGTGGGGAAGAGGACTTGAGTTGTCCAATTAGTGGAGAATGGATGAAGATGCCCCAATGTTGGAGGGGAATGACTATGACAAGGAAAATGGATTAATGTGAAGGGTATGCCCCCTCGAGAGGACGACGGGGGAAAAGAGAGGGGTCCCAGGTGACCTCTTGATAAGAAGAAATAGATGGGATGGTTGGAAAGAGGGAAAAAAATTAGACAAGTTTTCCTTTTGAACGAAGTCAATCGGAAAAACGGGGCGCCAATGGCGGCCCTAGAAAGTGAAGGGATTAATCAGAGGAATAAAAAGGTAAATAAAAAGTTAAAAAACACCCCTTAAAAAGGGAGGGAAAAGAGAGGGGTCCAAAAAAATCTCTCAATATGAAGAAATGGAGGGTATGGTTGGAAAGAGCTCGAAAAAATAAGCAAGTTTTCCTTTTGAATGAAGTCGATCCGACGCACGGTTTGCAAATGGCGGCCCCGAGAAGAAAAGGGAAAAAAAAGTCTGCAGAGGGGCGGATTTGCCCCATTGCAGAAGGGCGGGTCCGCCCTAGGAGGGTGGGTCTGCCCCTAGAAGGGGCAGGTCTGCCCTGGGAGGGCGGGTCAGCCTCTAGAAGGGCGCATTCGCCCCGGAAAAGGGCGGGGCCACTCCGGAAGGGCATATCCGCCCCAGAAAAGGGGCAAAAGAGCAGATGAGTGATGAAGGATGAAGGGATGTGGGAAAAGATGAGAGATGAGATGATGAAAGGGGATATGAGGATGATGTAAGTTGATGGATTAGAAATGATGATAAGCAATGGGAGATAAAGGTGAGCACAAATGGATTTGAGGACACATATGATGCTGCCCTAGTCAAGCTACAAGCCAAGTTGGGTAGATAGTTGATGGAGTGTTGTTTGATAAGGACATGATATATCCCAAAACAACACAAGGATGGGGAATGACACATCATGATGAGGATGAGGATGAGTGTTGTTGATGAGGGAATGATACATCCCAAAACAACACAAGGATAGGGAAGGATACATTCGGATGAGGATGAGGATGAGGATGAGGATGAGTGTTTTTTGACAAGGGAATGATACATCCCAAAATAACACAAGGATAGGGAAGGATACATCCTGATGAGAGTGTTGTTGATGAGGGAAGGATACATCCCAAAACAACACAAGGATAGGGAAGGATACAACCCATAGATGATAAGGATGATGATGAGGATGATTGGATCAAGGCTTGTAGCAAGGCTAAGACCAAGAGTGTGATTAGATTATTTGAATGGATGAGGATGGGGGAGATATGCAAGATGATGGAATGGAAAATGAAATGCAAGCCTAATGCAATTTGCCATCCTTAGAGCACTGATTTTTGCTATAGCATAAGACACTGGGCGTCAGGGTATGTAAACCAAGACGAATTAGTGTCTAATGCATAAAACAAACACAACAAACAATAAGGCTATCCCAACACCCCAAAGTCACGATGAATTTGGTTGGGCCAGGTATTGGAATAACCATAAGCACAAAAGGATGCCCCAACGTAACACAAGACCTTAGGGATCTTGGTGGGTACTATGTGGGACAACCAAGAAGACAAAAACAAAGAAATGAGCAAGATATGCCCCTATGTTGACTAGTCAAAGCACACCATGATATGAGGGATCAAGGTGACCATGAAAAGTGATGATAGGGAGCTCAAATGATAAAAAAAAGCCAAAAGCATCGAAAGATCACAATCAATTTCAAATGTCCTTTGCCATAGGATCAAGATGATGGATGGGGTTGATGAGGTTTGTTAGGAAGGATACATCTTGTTGAGACTGATGATGGATAGTAAACTAAAAAATTGATATGATGTAGGATACCGAAAACCGATTGGATCTTGTGATACAGATGACCGTTGTTTTTAAGCACCAGCTAGGATAGGGACATTCTTGAAGACATGACAAGACGATGAGACATAAGGCGACAAGATGATAAAATGATGAGATGAAAAAATAGACACACCCTAAAGACCTAGGGGCTCAAGGGTTGATCAAAGATCAACCTTGCCTACGTGAAAGCGCAGAGCCCTTGTAGTTCAAGAAAAGACCATGGTAAAAGTGGAAAGAGGAAAATGAAAACCTCGATGGATGACAAAGGCCAGATGGAAAAAAAATGCCCAGGGGGTGGACCAAATGATTGACCATGCCTACGTGAAAGCGTAGGGGCAACGTAGTGTGACACAAGGCCAAATACAGTTGATGGAAGAGGACAAGACAAACAAAAGATAAAACCCCGGGGGCGAATCAAATGATTGGCCTTGCCTACGTGAAAGTGAAAGGGCAATGTAGTTCGACCAGGACCGATGTTAGACAATATATAAGGGATGATGAAATGACCAAGAGAAATGGAAAAAATGATGGAGCCGATATGATGAGACAAGATAGACTTGCAGGATTGGATAGGACGATGGGTGATATGTGTAAGATATGTAGGATGTGAAGCTCAGGGATGGGATAGGTAATTTAGATCATTAGAATATTAATTCAAAAGTTGAGACGATGGATAGATGAGCGATGAAGATGTGAGAAAGATGTGGTAAATAGATAAGAGGGATGAATTATGATGTGAATGGCATTGGGTTGCATGCGAGTAGCCTAGAGCTAGATACCAATGACAAGGGATAATAGAGGGAAATGGATGGATGGATAAGAAGATGCTAGGATAGGTGGATAGATGAGATGAAGATTGAAAGGATATTGTAAATATGTGAGAAATAGATAGGAATGATGATAGTGAGATAGCATGGCATTGGATTTCATGGGGGTAGCCGATAGCTAGATACCAATGACAAGGGATAATAGAGGGAAATGGATGGATGGATAAGAAGATTCTAGGATAGGTGGATAGATGAGATGAAGATTGAAAGGATATTGTAAAGATGTGAGAAATAGATAGGAATGATGATAGTGAGATAGCATGGCATTGGATTTCATGCAGGTAGCCAATAGCTAGATACCAATGACAAGGGATGATGAGATAGAGGGAAATGGATGGATGGATAAAGATGGGGAGATAGAAAGATGCGAGGATAGGTGGATAGAGGGATACAAAATTAGAGGGATGGAATGGATTATTGGATGGATAAATGGATGGGAGGATAAGGATTAAAATATGGAAAAAGACTAGTGGATGGGAGAATAGGAAGATAAGGATGTGGTAGATGGAAGGGATGACTGGATGGATAAATGGATGCAGAGGTAAGGATGGGCAGGATGGAGAGATGGAAAGGATTTCTTGGAGAGATGGATGGACAATGTCTCCAAGGACTAAATAATAAATAAGGAGATGCCCCCACTCTATATGTGTCATTTTTGACGAGGAAAGAGGGAAGGAAGATAGAAGGATGGGGAAATAAAGGAGCGAATGGATATGGATTGTAGTAGGATGGGAATATAAGAAGATAAGGATTTGGTAGATGGATAAATGGAGGGGAGGTAAGGAGGGGCAGGATGGAGAGATGGAAAGGATTACTTGGAGGGATGGAAGGACGATTTCGCCAAAGAATTAATTGCAAATAACAAGATGCCCCCACTCTAGCTGTGTCATGCATGATGAGGCAAGAGGGATAGCAAGATGTGTGGAAGGAATATGATAGTGTATGGATGAGGGGAATATATTCCAAGAGATGTCCAATGCATGGATATAGGGTTTTCCCCTACATGTATCAAGATCACAATGAAGATGGACGGAGTGGGATAAATGAGATAGTATGGATAGGATGCAGAAGATAGGTAGATGTAGGAGATGGAGGAAAGGAATGTGTAAGTGGATGTTTCCCACAATCGTGGAAGGAGACTAGATGGGGAATTTATGCATGATGCCTATTTTCCAAGTTTTCATCATGGTATTTATCCAAGGTGCTTGTTTTCCAAGTTTTCACCATTGAACGAATCATTTTCTCTTTACTATTTTCTCGTATTGTTCTGATTTTTTTTAATTTTATTTTTTGACTTTTTGACTTTTTGACTTTTTGACTTTTTGGACTAGGATATGGGTGAAGATGGATGAGGATATGGATTTGGAAGACATAAGCATCAAGTTATAGATGAGGTAATAAGAGACCATGTGTATCGGATGTTGGTACAACCTTATTAGAATGGATGGATTATGCAAGAGGATGGATTATTGGGATTTGATGGGGAGGATAGAGGGGATAGTGGATGGGATGTTGGAAAGTGTATGGATGGAATGATGGAGTGGATGTGTGATGGGGGAAGGTGTTCAGGACCAACATTGGCACATGGGATGGTGGATGCGAAAAGATAGGTGGATGAATGGATGGAGAGTGTGGCGATAATGGAGGCATTGGGATAGTGAATTTTGGGATGTAGGGACCCAAAACAAATTTAGGAGATGGAGGAGGTGAATGATTTTTTGGGTAAATAGCAACTTTGGATGTCATTATGGACGTTTCAATTGAAGGTATGGCACCTTTTTCCTTGGGATCCACATGGTTTTTATTTTTGCTTCGGTGGGCCTTTGTGGCCAGTTGGATTGATTTAGATTTTGGACTTGATTTTTATTTTCTGCAACATGTCTTTTGAAGGGGACATCAAGAGCTTTATATTCATGTGAACATTTGGATTTATACATTTTTGCTATGGAATCCAAAGTGCTTTTAGTAGTAAGGGGATAGATGCGAGGAGATGGATGATGGGGAGCAATGGAGGTAGGGTTATAGGGATTACGTGTAGATGGAGAATGTGTAGGTATGTGCCTTTGTTGATCCTGATTAGGAGTTATGTAGGTAGGATTTTTATGTTGTGTACGAGGGAGAGTGGGTGGATGTATAAAAGGATGAATAGGATAATATGGAGGGGTGATTTTGGGATATAAGGACCCAAAATGGATGGTGTATGTGGAGGATGTGTGGGGTGTGATGGAGGGATATAAGAACCCATAGTAGATGGAGGATGAGAAATGAATGATGGAGGGACATAAGGACCCAAAATGAATTGAGAGGATGAGGGAGGAATATGGATGGTTGTTTTTAGGTAATATGATGGAGGAGGGGGGATGGCGGCATATGACTTGGTAGAATGATGGGAAGTACCTCTTGTGCCTTTAGAAGAGGATCGTTTAGGATGTGCGAAGGTTGTACCAACATCTTTAGAGTGCAAGTTTTGGGAGACATATCCAAGACCATGTGTGCCTGGATGTTCTTGGAATTGAATAGGTTCTAAAATACCTTGCTCATGAAGGCCTAAACCTTTTCCTTGATAGTTCATGTTCTCAAGCATATGATCTATGGTAGGATGCTTATTCTTTTGGAAACATGATGTGAGTGTGTTAGTAGGTGGAGGAGGAAAGGTGGTGCATAGACATTTTGCTTCTGCAAGAAGACCACCATGGACGCATGTAATATTACCAAGGTGATACAAAAGTGGCAGTGGGATGGTAAGACTAGATGGCGATGAAGGATTATGCGATGGAGATGAAGGGATAGCAACATCAGGAGGAATGAGTGATAAGGGATCATGAGAGGAATTGGGGAGTATGATGGGATCTAGATTTATGGCAGTGGATGATAAGGGCTCATGAGATGGAGTGATTGGATCTTGAATGCAAAGGGGATCATGGGATGGAGTGGAGGAGATAGTGTGATCTTGAGATGGGGTGGATGGGTAGGATAGGATCATGATTTGGTTGAGGATATGGATCATGAGATGAAATGGATAGAAGACTATGTTCTTGAGATGGAGTAGATGGGATGGAGTGATCTTGATTTGGAGGAGGGGATATGCTTGTATGCTTTGGATCAAGCGCTTGGCATGACTCATCTTGTGTGGGATGTATGATGATGGAAGAGTGTTGGAGGGACTCCTCAATTGGGGGAGATAGGAGGATGGAGGATTCATGAAGGTCATTGGATTGAATTTTGTGAATATTAGGACTAGGAGGAGGGGTTCAAAAATGATACTGAAAGGCTTAGACCAACTCGTCACGTCTATCTAGGTATCACGCTAGCTTCAATGCTTCGCCAATTATGATGCAACTAGATTGGGGTAAAACTTTGGCTCTCCCCCCTTTATATACCCTGTCAGTACGCATGGTTGGGATCATCCCTTGGGGTGATGAAATCCCCAAGTAGTTCCCGCTAAGAAAAAGACACTAATCATTTCCAACTACCCCCTTCGGATCCGCACAAAAATGAAAAGGGAGAGGGTGAAAACAAATTAATGCCTCCTTAGGGTAACACAAATAAAAAAAACATAGCAAGCAACCAATATTACTTTCCCCTACTTATACTAAGTAAATAGATAAAGCAGTAAGGAAAGATTTCCAAAAAAAATAGAATAAAATAAAGGCCCTGCAAGCAAATGTTAGTTGTTTTATCTTTTTCCCTTTGTGATTTGCAGTAAAATACTCAAGATATCAACAAGAAACCTGACTTCACTCACCAACAAACAGGGTTAGAGGATTAGAGTATAAAACAACAAAAGGAAGAGATAAAAACGAAGCTAAAATTCCACTTTTTTACCTTCTCGAACATGCTCTTAAGGGCAAATCCGCCCCTTTGCAGTGAAAAAATGCTGAACCGGGTGGGAAAATCCGCCCCTCTACGGAAAATAGTTAGAAAATGTTGAACTGAGAGGGTGTATTCACACTTTTGCAGTAAAAACTATCAGAAGCGTTGAACAAAAGGGGCATGTCCGCACTTCTGTAGTAAAAACTGTTTGAAACATTGAACAACAGGGGCATGTCCGCACTTCTGTAGTAAAAACTGTCAAAAATGTTGAACAGCAAGGGCGTGTCCACATTTTTACAGTAAAAACTATTAGAAACGGTTAACAGCAGGGGCGTGTCCGCAATTCTGTAGTAAAAATTGTAAGAAACATTGAACAACAGGGGTGTGTCCACACTTCTGCAGTAAAAACTATCAGAAACGTTGAACAGTAGGGGCGTGTCTGCCCCTCTACAGCGCCCGGGAGGGAAAATCTGCCCCTCTGTGACCCGAATCTGTAAACAAGCTTAATAACAGAAGACGTAAAGGAAAGAGACCCCTTTGTGGGTCCCACCGGGCGTGCCAAAAATGTGATCCCTTTAAAATGCTACTGCTAATGTGAGATTGCTAAACAAAAGTAATGATGCAATAACAAAAGCAATAACACTAAAAGAGGACACCTCAATAAGATTAGCCTAAGAAAATGATGAAGCAAAGAAGTAAGATAAAACAATTGATGATTGAAGTTGGTTATACCTTTCCTTTGCTACTCCTTCCTTGGTTGGCCCTTTGATTCTTTAAGAATTATGTGCTCCTTGGATGACAATGGAGTTGAATGGATGCAAGATGAATTGATGATGCTAAGTGCTATGATAGGTGAGAGCTCAAATGACAATTTTGCAAGAGTTTTGTTGCAAAAGACTTGATCTTCAAAATGGGAGAAATGAGAAGGTATTTATAAGATAATTGGAATTCTCTAGAGAATTCAACGGTTGGGATTGATCCAACAAGATTAACATGAAAGGCTATGGTGAGTTGAGGACTCACAAGCCCTCACATCTTGACATGTAGAATGTGAGATGTCTTAGGGTGGAGTGATGTGGAAATGAGGTGGAAGGGAAGTACATGAGGTGGATCTTGGGGGATGAGAAGATTCCTTGGAGGAATAAAAATGAATTAAAAATTCACAATGATTGGAAGAATCTAGTGGATAAGAGAGGGTCTCCAAAAAGTTGGAGATTTGTCACATGTGGGTGATGTGACAAGTCCAAGGTTCTAGAAGCCTTCGGCACATGTAAAATGACAAGTCACATTTGCATGGGGATAGGGTAAACCTTGGAAGAATAAAATGTTAATTAGGAAGAGAGAAACTTTGGTTAAATAAATGTGAATTAAAAATTCACATGGGGAAGGGAGTCCAGGCTAAAAAGGGTAAGTGGGAAGGTTGATCAGAAAAGGTAAGCCAAATGTGGCTAATGATTCTGATTAAGGTTGTGCAAACACAAGATTAGGATAATTAATGAGAGATTAGGGGCAAGTGGGAGATTATGGAGGATGTGACACTTAATCTTGATTAAGTGGTGCACATCATAATCACAAATTAATTAATTTAATCTGGATTAAAAGAGGGTTATAAAGAATGTGACAAGGAGAGAGAAAAGAGGAATTAAAAATTGGTTTTAATCTAAATAGGTTAAATGACTAAATTAAATAATTTGTCATGTTTATTTAATTTAGAGAAGAAAAGGGGGTAAGATAAAGTATTTAATTTATTTAATTGCATACCTTAGGAACCTTAGGCGGATAAAGAAATAATGATTAAATAAATTATTTAATCACTCTTAATGAAATAGATGAATATAATAGACGATTTTGATTATATGGAAGTGATCAAATTTGGATGTCTACACTTACTTAGCTTACATCTAGTTATCATAGGGGTACAAACCGGTTTGGATTCATCCATTCCAAACTTCTTTAACAATTCCTTAACATACTTGGATTGTGAAATGAATATCCCTTTGTCATTTTGATTTACTTGAAGTACAAGGAAGAAATCCAATTCACTAATCATAGACATTTCAATTTTTTTTTTCATTTTTTCAGAAAATATCTTACACATGCCTTCATTTCCATCAAAGATGATTTCATCAACATATACCACAACTATCTGTATCTTGTCTTTCTCAACCTTGAAGTAAAGATTGTTGTATGTGGACCTTTTGTTGAATCCTTTCTTTGTCAAGTATTTATCTAGTCTTGCATACCAAGCTCTGGGAGCTTGTTTAAGTCCATATAATTCCTTATTTAACTTACAAACCTTGTCTGGTTTGTCAGACAGTTGAAAACCTTCTGGTTGCTCCATATATACTTCTTCTTCTAGTTCTCCATTAAAAAATGCATACTTGACATCCATTTGATATAATTTGAAGTCTTTATGAGTTGAAAATTCCAAGAACATTCAAATGGCTTCCATTCTTATTAAAAGTGCAAAATTTTCTTCAAAATCTATTCCTTCAACCTGTGAATATCCTTTACATACAAGTATTGCTTTATTTCTTACCACTTCACCATCTTCATTCAGCTTGTTTCTAAATACCCATTTTGAACCAATTACATTCTTGTTTGTAGGTCTAGGGACTAGTTCCCATGTCTCATTCTTCTCTATTTGCTATAATTCCTCTTTCATTGCTCTAACCCAACTTTCATCATTACATGTTTCATTCATAGTCTTAAGATCTATCTTAAAAAATAAACACAACTTTACCTCAACCACTTTGCTTCTTTTCTTCACTCCTTCACTTTTGTCTCCAATTATTTGTTCCTCTAGGATGATTTCTTTGAACATATTTAGGAGTCTTAGGTGCAGGTTCCAGAGTCTCTTCCTTTTCATCACTTTGTTCTTTCTCCTCCTTTTTTTCTTCTTGTATTTGCACATAGATGGGATCAACAAGTTTAACTTCATTTATTTCCACTAGTCTATACATAACTTCATCAACCTTTACATTAGCAATTTCAATTATTTTCTTCGGTCTCTTATTAAAACATCTGTAAGCCTTGTTGTTGTTTGAATATCCAAGGAAAATTTCTTCATCACATCTAGCATCAAACTTTCCAAGATTTTCATCATCTCTTCTAATGTAACATCTACTTCCAAATACCTTAAAGTATTTAATAGTAGGAGTCTTACCAATCCAAAACTCATAAGGGGTCTTAGTGTTGTTACCTTTGATCTGAACTCTGTTAAGAATGTAAAAAATAGTGTGGATTGCTTCTCTCCAATACACATCAAAAACATTTTCTTCTTTCATCATAGTTCTGGCAGCCTCTTGAATAGTCTGGTTCTTTCTTTCCACAAATCTATTTTGGTGAGGGGTTCTAGAAGAAGAATAATGTCTTTTTATGTCATGCTCTTCACATAATGCATTGAACTCACCAGATGTAAATTCTCCACCTCTGTTAGACCTTAGGCATTTAATTTTCAAGTTTGCCTCATTTTCTACTCTTGCCTTAAACACTTTGAATCTATCAAGAGCCCGAGCCTTTTCTCTAAGAAATGTAACCCATGTCATCCTAGAGTAATCTTAAATCAAGAGAATAAAGTACCTGTCACCATTTAGTCTTCCTGTTCTTGTAGGAACACAAAGGTATGTATGGATTAATTCTAGCATTCTAGTAGATGATTGATCCTTTCCTTTAAAATTGTTCCTTGTCTGTTTTCCCGTTTGGTGACTTCTGCAAATTGAATTTTAAGGATTTATGATTCTAGGCAGATCTCTCACAACTTCCCTAGAATTGATCCTGATTAGATTATCAAAATTCACATGTCCCATCCTCCGATGCCAGAGACAACTCTCATTAATATGAGAAACAAAACACTGACCATCTCCACCCTTAAGTTGATATATGTTTCCATGAGTTCTTCTTCTAGCTGCTACCACATTTCTGGGTCCTTTTTTGATCTCACACGTGTTATCTTGAAATACAAGCTTAAAACCTTTTCTGCACATTTGTCCAACACTTAAGAGATTATTCCTTAAACCCTTTACATAGTAAAAATTGTCAATATTATGTTTTCCATAAAAAATAATTGTTACTTTACCAACAATTTTAGCACCAGAGTCATCTCCAAACAAGACTATACCTCCATCATACTTCTTAAGTTTAGTAAACTTACTCTTATCTCCAATCATATGATTTGAACATCCATTGTCAATTACCCAAAAGTCTTCATCCTGTCTAGCATGAAAATTAGTTACTATTGTACCTTATGTTTCATCCTTCTAGATTTTCGGACCAGATTCCTTTGCATATCTTCCATGGTTTAGTAGATACAACTTTATTTTCCAAGACTAGAAACAAACATTCATCTTTATCTTCCTCAAAGTCAGATTCATCACTAGAAATTCCTGCATCTTCTTTGACATAATACAATTTCTTGAACTTCCTATCCTTTTTGTCTTTGTGATTATTGTTACTATCCCTATTATTCTTTTTTGTAGCTCTATTAGGACATCTTGATGCATAATGACCAATATTTCCACAACTAAAACACTTAAAAGGCAACTTACCTTTGTATTTACCAATACCTTTCTTCAATCTCCTTGTGAAATTTTCTTCCAAATCTTCATCATCATCATCATCATCACCATCACCATCATCATCATCATCATCATCATCATCATCATCTTCTTCTATCTTCATTGCTTTAAAATGTGTTTAAGTCTTCTCCTTATCTCTTGCAAATTTTCTCATCTCGAATGCAGTCGGGACACCAAATAGATGCTCCTTAGTAAATGTCTTTGGATCATATTTTTCTTCAAGAGCATATACTTTGTCAATGTAATTGTCTGGTAAGGTCATCAAGATCTTCTAAATTATATCTTCATCTGACATGGTACCACCTTGATTCTTGATTTATGTTGCTATAAGTTCAACTCTATGATAATAGCTTGCAATGTATTCTCCATTTTCCATTCTCAAGTTCTCAAATTTTTTCTTAGCAGTTAGTTTCCTTGAAAAAATTACTTTATCATTCCCTTCATAAATGTCTTTCAATTTTTGTCCATACTTCATGAGGAGTAGCTAGAGAAATAACTTTTTTTCTTTCAGTTTTAGATAAAGCACTGAAGATAGCATACCTTTCTCTTTCATTCTCTTCAAAAGCTGCAATCTCATCAACAGAGGAAGGACCGGCTGCTGGTATCACATACTTTGTCTCCACAACTTTCCAAGTATTGAAATTACGTGA
Source organism: Sequoiadendron giganteum (assembly GCA_007115665.2). Classification (NCBI taxonomy): domain Eukaryota; kingdom Viridiplantae; phylum Streptophyta; class Pinopsida; order Cupressales; family Cupressaceae; genus Sequoiadendron; species Sequoiadendron giganteum. The sequence goes on along the minus strand of CM021104.1, from coordinate 45,638,780 downwards.
AATCGGATAACTCTCATCTGTTCTTTCTAGTCATTGTAATCAACTCTGTCAAAAATAGGAATATGCAACTTGTGCACCATCTGATCTACCTCAAGCGATTAAGCTTTTCATCGAGGAACCAAAGCTCTAATACCAATTGTTGAAATACACAATACAACTAAGAGGGGGGGTGAATCAGTTGTATCAAATCACTTTACTTATAAAATTAATCTTTTCACCTTAACTTCAATCTATTATTAAGTGTAAAAATGAAATGCAGGTAACATAAAGAAAACACCAGAGATACCAGATTTACGTGGAAAACCCAATGAGGGAAAAAACACGGTGAGGATTAGCTCACAATATAGTATTAATGCAATACCAGATACAAAGGCTCACTGCCAGAGAGCTCATTGCCTAGATACAAAGGCTCACTACCTAATGCAAGGGCTCGCTACTTTCAAAGGACTCACTATCCAGAAAGGAGGCTCACTGCCTACAAAAAATATAAAGAGATAAATGAAGATCCACCACTAGGGTTCCACATATTCACAGCCTAATCAGAAGATTGTAGATGCCATCATCTCACTGCTTTTAGGAAACTAACACCTTAAAGTATTGTTGCATCAATTCACTTTTCCACTCTCCGTTTTTTGCACTTGTTCACACACTTCAATCACTTGCTCGATTCATGGATGGATGGATATCAAATTTTCTACAACTTGATTTTATTTTATACCAACTTCAACCTTAGAAACATTCTCCAAGGTCAGCTATACAATTTCATTTATAGATTCAAACAAGGTCAGTTACTCAACATTCCCGTAGTGGATAAGAATGAGAGAGGACCAATTACATTTTTAATTTAGGACCCAATCAACATCTTTAATGAAACACACACTTTCTTAAGTTGATGCAAAAACTTAATGTAATGTGTAGACACTAGGTCATCCAAACCTAATGAAAATACCAATGATCTTTGAAGTACACACATCTCTAGCAATATAAGCACACATGGATCACTCAACATGCTTCACTAGAAATTTTACCATCTCTAAGAACACATTAGGTACATCCAAAACAATTACAACAAACTTCATTCATAGAGAAATCTTCACCAGTCCACCCATACCAACCAACAAAAACACAGGAGCTTTGGAGTAGATCTTCCAGAGCACCAAACTACAAGAAAATTTGTGAGAACACATAAACCCATCAGAAATAGTCATCTCCTAGATCCACAAGATTTGAAACCAAATATCAGAAGTATGTGGAGCAAAAACATTTCTCCCATTCCACAAATAGATAGTTCCGTCAAACTAGTTCACACACCGGTGAACACATCTTCTACTCTCCATCGACCTAGAAGCTAAAACTCGGGATATACGATCTATTGAATCTTATAAACATAATTTAAGATCCACATAGGCATACGATCAACACAGAAGAAATGCAGAGCACAATACTAGAGAACACTTAGAACACACTTCAACATTGCTTTCATTATTTCTCAAATTTTCTCAAAAGCACTTGGCAAAAACACAACTACAACTTCATAAATATAGCTCCATGTACTCTAAGCACTTCTACAATATCTCAACTATACAAATACCATCTATACACAATATGAAATTTGTTAAATTCAATCACAAATTTAATGAAAACACCATCAAACACATCCATACTTGCAACAAAGTGTACATACATATTTTTACTATTGGGCCTAGTTGATGGCCTCCTCATCTAGCTAAGTCCTCTTATCATAATTTTTTAATGTATTCATGTTTTTTTTGTATTCTTCCATTTATTTATAGTATATTGATATTATTTTTTATTCATCTCATTATTCTCTTTCATTTTAATGACATTTTATATCAAAGAGGCCCTTGGTGGGTGTAAATATGGGCACCCACTTTTTCTATCATGATCAGAGCCTCCCTTACCTATAAGGCCCCTCACTTTTATATCAGTGTCATAGAATTTTATTCTAAACTTATGCTACTTTACTGTGTGGATTAAGGGTACATCTTTTAGATGATAAAGGGCCTAGTTGTTTTTGAGTGCCACTATACTTTTAGTCATTTGAATCTAAGAGAAGATTAGTTAAATTATTATGTAAATGCTTCTATTAAGGTATGTGATTAAATCTACATGGATAGATACTATAATTTTTCATGCTATACTATGTTTCTAGGGTTCCCTAGTAATAAAGCTCCTTCCTTATCATTTGAATCATGCTGATTTTGAATGTCTCCTATAGTGTTCACTTGTGGTTCCTCATAGCAAGTATTATGGCTCAAGTCACTAAAGGAGCCTTAGAGCTTTTAGTAAATATAGGAGGTGCAGATTCAATCCCTATGGCACTACTTAACTACTTGGGAGATTAAGATAGTAAGTAAATAAGGATAGATGAAGAGTCTTAGAGTCTTCTCTACTTTTGGGGTCAAGCCTTATCATGGAATTATGGTTTGCTCTTAGACTAGAACATCATATCATACTAATAGTTGGGAGATGCTAATAAAGAGTCAATCTGATAAGGATAACTAGACCTAGCTATAGTTAGATTAATCTGTTGATAATATGATTGTCATTGTTGTCACAACCTAGAATCTTATGGATGTTAAAGGAGAGGTTATTGGAAATGAGTTGATTGTGGTTAGCAAAGGCACCTCCTTGAGGTTAGTAGGAGATCTGAGTGATATCAGATTAAGATCTATTGCTTGAGGCCAAAAGGAATTCATAGGATGGTTAGGAATGAGCATTCACTAGCCTTAGGGTGTCATTACAACAAGCCTTGAAGAGTTGGAAAAGTTTGGGAATCGGGCCTCGGGCTTACCTTGCATCCCTTACTAAAGACAAAAGAGTTAAGTTATTTTTTAGCTAATTCCAAAAGGTATAAGACTTTGGACTTCGGTCATATCTTATTTCAAATGATTTAAGAAAATAAAGAAGTTAAAGTTAAAGTTCAAAAGGTATCAACTTTTGGAGTTCGATCATACCATATATTGTATACCTCAAAGAAATGAAGAAGGAACAAGTTAAGTTTGAGATAGTGTGAGACATCAATGTTAAGGCTTAAGTCTTACTTGTCAGGAATCAGAGATAAACCCTAAGGATTACATCTTAACATGATGGTAAGTATGAAGTAAGTTGGAGTATATCCTGAAAGGGCATCAAACATCGGGCATCATTAACAATACTCCTTGTCGAATGCCTTGAAGAGAAGAAGATTGAAAAGGTGAAGTATACTAACAAGCTGAACATCAAAATTTTGTCATGCCTCATATCTATTGCACAAAGGAAAGGGAAGTTTGCATGTGCTAAGTCCAAAAAGGTTTCAGGAATCAAACATTGGTGTTAAGGCTTATGCCTTAACTGAATGCCAAGAAAGTGATGAAAGAGGTATGAGGGAGACCCGGACCTCGACACTCGAAATGATGTTAGAGTTTTGCGGGTCAGTGTTAAGGCCTTTGACTTAACTTGAAATAGATGAAGAGGTATAATGAAACCCTAAATATTGACACTCGAAAGGGTCATGATGTTTGCGGGTTGGTGTTAAGGATTATTCATTAACATGAAGCAAAGGAAGGAGTATGGGGTAACTCTAAAATCTGACCTTCAACGACTTGACACATGTTTTGGAGTTTGCGCTTCGTTGTTTGGAGGTTAGTGTGTTGGGTTGTGATGGTGTAAAGGAAGGTAAAAGGTAAAGGGTAAGGTCGATGGATGAACACCAATAGGTGTAAAAGAGATTCATACATTGGTGTTCGGGCTTGCTGGTTAGGCTCTGTTATACAACTCAAGTAGGAGGTAAGTGAGAGTAACAACTCCTGAACCCAAAGGAAAGAAAGAATAAGATCACTAAAAATGAAGGATTAATTTTGTAGGATGCTTGTGTTGAACAAAGTTGACTAGTGCAGTTTTGTTGGAATAAGACATGTGGTAGAAAATGATTATCTCAATGGATTCACATCATTGTGGTGAATCACTTAAAGAGCTATGACCATATTTAATGCAAGTCAAATCGGATGGTTGTAATTTAAAATCAAGGTGGGTAAATAAAACATGCGAGATCATGACAAAAATTTCCAGATTGATGAATTACATTCAAAGATTAGATTTTTGTCAATGGATAGGAAAATAGAATATTGGCACAAAAAAAAAATCTTAGCTAGAGGTGACATTATTGCATAGGAATGAAGGAGATATATTCCACCATTAATGCAAAATTCAATTAGGTAAGTTGGAGGGGATTGAGAAAATGAAAAAAAAGGAGGGGATTTAGTACAAAAAAACCTAGATTAGGGGATGACAGAAAATTTGCAAAGGGAGGTAGAAAAAGGAGGGCACTTTGACTCTAGGTGTGGAAGTGGGGAAATGGGAAGAGAAGGGAAAGGAAGGGCATCATGAACATGGTGGGAGTTTGTGGGTCTGTTTACCACTTTCTTGAGAATCAAAACCATGATTCAAAATTATAATCTTTTACTGAGTATATGATAACATAAACCATCTTAGCGACTTTTGATTTGACTAGTAAGTACTACAAACTGGGTTTTACTTTCATGGGTAATACCCCTTCAAAAATTTAGATATATTTTGTAGTGAGCATTAGTGCATTGAGATCTAGTTAAGGTTGTGGATATTATTAAGAAAGTCTTAAAGCTCTTTTCAATATACATATTCGTACATTCCCTACTTTATTGCATTATGTGAGGTCTTAATGTTGTTTTTGACTAATAAGATGTCTACTGGAGTTGTTAACATCTATGAATTAACAAGAAAGATCTTTGCGAACTATATCTTTCTAGTTTTTGTGATTCTAAATTGCCCCATAAACCCTCCATTTCATATGTCAAGAAAATTACCTTGGATGTTTTATTAAGCATGGGTTCACAACCCAATACCTAGTTCACCAAGGAATTGATGTGCATATAACATGGTATTTAATGTGCAAGTTATTCTAATCCTAGGTCTGACCCATTGAGGATAATAAACTATTTATTTTGTTCTCTTTCACTATACAGTGTCTCTATCAAATGACGTTGCCTAACTGTACCTTCATATTAGTAAAGAATCCCAATGTTTTTTATGAGTTTAAGGTATGTATAGGCAACAGGTAACTATATGTTACGAGCTCAAAGCTATCCATCTTGAAATAATTCAGAAGTAGAGTGTATACTGATATTTGTACAATGTATATTATATATGTGGACTTTTCAAAAGTATACCTTTAAGGAAACGATACGTTATGATAGAGAAAATCTTGACACCTACCTTCCTGTGACTCAGTAATCTTGTCCAAGGTGACCTTATTGGTACTCTCAACTACACTGAAGTAACATATCTGATGTAGTCCTCTTTGAATAGTTTTTTTTTTTTATGTGTCAATAATAAGTTATATTTATTCAAATTGTATTACTATGTGATTGAGTTTTTTGACCTTCGGTTTCACCTAAGTGGGTGGAATCTGACTGTAAACTACCTGGAGTAATGTACCCTAGAAAGGGTTACACACCCACTAATTTAGAGCTCAAAATATTATTGTACAAAACACTTATACTCAATAATAATCAAGTAATCTTCTTCTTACTTGAGGGTTTGGATAGAGCTCACGAAGCTTCATGATGCCAATATAGTAGGGTGGAGAGAAGACTTGATTCTTTGATTTATATCATTGTTGGTATTTATCTTGTGGTTAGAGATGGACATTGAACATATCATTTCACTTGGATTTTTTCCTTGAAGTGAAAAAAATATTAAGTCCTTACATTAAACTATCATGTAAACGTGTTGTGCATTGTTGGGGATAAAATATCTTTTAAAACTATGCATATTTGTATCAAGTTTTTTGATCCCCAACTTCACCTAAGTGGGTGGAAACCGACGATGAAAACTATTTGGGGTAAGAAGACCATATAAAGGGTTATGTACCCACTCTTATAGTTTTAATTAATGGAATAGAGGCATAAGATGAATTTGAGTGGAGAATTGAGTTTAGTGTATCTCAGTATTTTGGGCTATGAGTGTGACTGAGGAAGAGTCCTCTTAATCCTATGGATTATACCCCTTGTGTTAGTAAACCAAGTATATGATGGATGAATTGTCTTGAAAGTATCTAAATGTGGATTTCCTTGTTAACCTTTCACCCTGTGATCTTGTGAATGTCATATGGTGACCTTTGTATGGTTAGATTAAAACCATGACTTCAATTACAATTATCTATTCAAGATATGGTTGATTACCTTCATCCTATACCAATTATTGATTATCTATGTTGGAAAGTGGCCCTTGAGGGGAATTGTAATCGGGGTTTTTAATCACTCCTTATAGTAGAAGGAGCTCTTATAGATTTACCGTTGTTATTTACTCTTAGTATTTTTCTGGTCAATCAACTATGAGTTGGCTGAACTAAAGTTGTTGAACTACGGTTCCTCTGTGAGATATATATGTAGGAAAGGCCGTCAAAGATGAGCCCTTGAGGAATTAGGTCTAGCCCCTAGAATTTTTTCTCTTACTATTATTCTAATTTAATATTGATGTATTGTATTGGAATACCCTATGATTTGATTGTGTCTTTTGGTTATGAATGGTGTTGGTTGCACTATTCGAATCCACTTCAAGGAGGTAAATTTCATGCCTCCACTCGAAACCTTGCTAGTATTTCCTAAGCAATTATAATTTATATTTGGTTGGATGTTGTTATGGTTTTTAAGAATTGTGTGCTTTGGAAACAAAATTGTGTGAGTTAGTCATGTGTTGTAATTGAAATTTGAATTTTTTTTTTTGTCCTTAACTATATTTCAAGGTATAGATTTTTGGGCATGACATTTGGTATCAAAGCACGGTTGCAACACTCGGATCTCGGGTTAGTGTTTTTTCCCTTGTGAACATTGTGCTTGTGGGAATTTACCTTGGGTTCTTATCTCCTCATTGCGAGGGATGGATAAAATGACCTTATGTTGTCTTTCCTTTCCTTATCCTTTGATAATTTTGGTTGTGAAAGAGTTAATTTAAAAAGGGAATAACTATGTTGTTAAAATGAATGAGTATTATGTAGGCTCATGTGAATGATGCATTTGATTATGAAGTTTAAACAACTTAGTTTATAAATTTTTGACCTGGTAATATTTAAATATAAATGCACCTATGCACCCTCCCATAGGACTTGTAAGTGTTTAAGATGAAAAAGTTTAGGAGAATTAAATGTGTCTATTGTATGTTTCATTCATGTTGATTTGCATGTTATGTTGAATTATTGTTGTGAAGATCGAGTCAATTTGGAATGAAAATAGAAATGAAAACAAAGTGTATGGCTAGAAAACTATGGATATTATTAGTATAGAATCCACCCTCGTTTTATCATATAACCTTGAAGCTTATGGAGATGAAAGATGATTCTTAATAAATAACTACTATGTATACAATACAACCCTACTAAATTAAATATCATTTAACTTCATAATACAAGTGAATAAATTAGTATAAAACACTATAATTTGTATTTCTAAATATATGTGCCTTGGAGTGTTTTAAAAATGCAATTCTCTTCTTGTGTGTGGAGAATGAAGTGCTTCCACATTGAGCATGCTGCCTTGAAATCAATTGTGCTTTATGTAAAGCTATCTTGTAGATATGGAGGAAATATGAATGTTGTGCAAAAGGTCACGGTTCCAAAACTGCAATTCCTACCTTAGGATGTATGTGTGATCTCGTGCATGGAATCAATTGATATTGAGATAAAACTGAATAATGAATACAATAATAAAATAAATAAATAATGAAGGTGGAGAGGGAATGAATGTAGTAGTAAAACTTGCATTTTTAAATTCTGAATTAAGTTGTTCTTTCATTAGGGATGAAAAGTTTAAGTGCACGAGAAAGTGAATTTTGAGTAAAAAAAGGAATGTTGTGCTTGTGGTTCTAACTAGCTAGACTATTTTTTCCTTATCATGGATTGCATATCAGGTAGCCTTGTTAGAGAAGATATTTTATCATGAATGTTTATGTCATTTTGTAGAGTATAATATTTGGTGATTTAATTATGTGCGAAGAAATGGTTGTTGATTTAAGGATGAAAATTGGAAAAGGGAAAGAAAAGATAAGTTATTTTGTATTCATGGTGTATGTGAATACCTCATAATGGTGCTTATGTTGTGTATTATGGTAATTTTTGTGGATTGACCAAGTTATAAAAGTAAGTGTATGTTGTGCATCCTTGAATCATATGAAATTGAATGATAAGATTCTTGATAGTGAAAGTGATTCAACATATGGAAACCAGTATATGTGTTATGCCCCAAGTATGAGATATAGGGTATCCGACTTGGGATAAGGGTGGTGGATGTCAAGTATGATCCCCTATGTGTACCATTCATGATTATCTTGTGTAGTTTATTTTTTGTGAAATGTGATGTATTCCTTTGTGTTAGTCTTAATTGTATGATTAATATGTACCCCTAGTGTTTGGTTCCCCCCTTACGGGAGTGCAATGCTAGCTAGTGTAAATAGGGGTTGAGAGGCACATGTTCTCCCATCGGGAAATTACGAGCTCAGGGCGTTATCCCTAATCCTAATAAAAGATCTATGTCGAGTCATTATAATTCTCTCATGGGTGTTGAAAATGGCCTACTCCCCCACATATGAGAGACACACTTGTTGGTTCATAGTGCAAACCTATTCCTTGATGTTTATAACCCATGGGTAAATTATGGAATTACACAAATCACTAGTGATTCATATTTATGTGGTCGTGGACCACTAGCTATTCATATTTATGTGGTCAGGGACCACTAGTGATTTATATTTATGTGGTTGAGGACCACAAACTATTCATATTAATGTGGTCAAGGACCACTAGTGATTCATATTTATGTGGTCAGGAACCACCATCTATTCATATTTATGTGGTTAGGGAAAACCAATGATATATATTTATGTGGTCGGGGACCACCAGCTATTCATATTTATGTGGTAATGGACCACCAGTATTCCATTCTATTATATTTATGTGGTTAGAGAACCACCATTCCCCTCCTCCCCTTAGGTGGCTTATCAAGTCACATGGTGCTTGTGATGTGCAAATTTTATTGTTGAAATATGAATTATTCATAATTATTATTTGATGTTTTATTTTATTATGTGCCAACAATGTAAAATTTTACATTTATTCTATTAGGCTATTTATCCATTTGAAGGTTGTTATAGTTCAATTTTCCCCAAGGACTTGTTTAATTTCACCTTTGAATTATGATAGGAAATGTTGCAATGTAGCTACAATCGATATTTATTTTTTTCTCACTTGAATTTATAGTTCCTTTTTGGAATTTTATTGAAATTTTGGTTTATGATATTATGTTACTTAGTTTGAGGCTTTCTCCTTGTATGCAAGTTTCTGGCATGTGTGGTGTAATGTGACATCTATAAACTACCATGTCTTGGGGGGTTCCCTGGCAGATTGTATAGGGGAGTAGATGCACTAAGGAACTATTTTGAAAGGGGTTGTAATGGGACCAATATGGGACGGTTATTAATCCATTCTTCTCCTCATTCTATGATTTTTTTTATATGTATGGAGGAATCCTTAGAGAAGGGATATGGTATCTAGGAATATCCATCCTTGTAAACTCCATTGTGTGAGCCTTATGTTGCAAATTATGTGACTGTATGAGTACAAGCGCATCCATTGGGAAGAACATCCTTGTTATTATTTTGTGTACATGTGAAATTGCAAGTAGATGTGATGTGGCATACTTGTGAGGTATGTGTGAGCGTAAAAAATTATGCAAGTTAATATTCCTTGAGACATGGTATGAGTGCCATGATTGAGATATGGTATAAGTACCATAATTATAAGGTAAAGTATTTTCTTAAGAACATATTTGGACAAAATGTGAAGCTAATAACTCTTGAGACATGTTTGAATATTTAAAAATAAATAAACCTTTCTAACAGTATGAGTGTTGTTTATGGTAAAAATGAAATTTTGAGATATATTAAAAGATGCTTATTTGTTGATGTACTATTGTATTTCAATTAAAGATGGTTACATAGGAAATGATTTATGGTTGCATAGATAGTTGTTAATATTTTCTTATTTTTTTTGTTATTATATAATGAGAATGTTTGGGATAAACATTTCTTAACAGTTGGATGTTACACTCATGAAAGAGATGTCTCTTATGTGTGTCTTCTTATGTATGAAAGAGATGAATCTCATGTATCTTTTTGTTCCAGCTCTTGTTGTCATTTATGTACAACAGTTATTGTATATTTTGAATACCGTGTACAACTGCTATGTTTAGTTGTAATTTCTTACACTTTGTAGACTTCCCTCTAGTTATTTTTTTGGACAACTGTGGATCATTATGACTGTTGTTCCAAAGTTTATGTTGCTTGGAAAATTTTATGAGTGAATTATGTAAATACTTCTTTAATCCAATACAAAAATGCATGTCCCTAATTTAATGTTTTGATTTCCCTTACAATGGAAATAAGATCATTAGTATGGCTAATCCATTTCTTGAGTGTTACTATAATGCTATTAAGTTCCAACCATGAAGACTTCCAAGAGGAAGTATATACAAGGGGGGAGGATGTAAGGCCCCTCCCTTTTATACCAGTGTCATAGCCTTTTGTTCTAAAATTATGCTATGTTGTTGTGTGAATTAAGGGAAGATTAGTTGAATACTTATGTGAATGCTTCTATTAAAGTATGTGATTAAATATACATGGATAGATACTATAATTTTTCATGCTATACTATGTTGCTAAGGTTCCCTAGTAATAAATCTCCTTCCTTATCATTTGACTCATGTTGATTTTGAATGTCCCCTATAGTTTTCACTTGTGATTCCTCATAGCAAGTATTATGGCTCAAGTCACTAAAGGAGCCTTAGAGGTTTTAGTAAATATAGTAGTTGCAGATTTGATCCCTATGACACTGCTTAAACTAAGGGAGATTAAGATATTAAGTAAATAAGGATAGATGAAGAGTCTTAGAGTCTTCTCTACTTTTGGGGTTGAGCCTTATCATGGAATTATTATATGCTCTTAGACTAGAACATAATATCATATTGATAGCTAGGAGATGATAATAAAGAGTCAATCTAATAAGGATAACTGAAACCAACTATAGTTAGATTAATTCGTTGATAATATGATTGTCATTGTTGTCACAAAGGCAGATTATGGATGTCAAAGGAGAGGTTGTCATAAATGACATGATTGTGGTCAACAAAGACATCTCCTTGAGGTTAGTAGGAGATCTGAGTGATATCATATGAAGAGATGTTGCTTGAGGCCAAAAGGACTTCATAGGATTATTAGGAAGGAGGATTCATTGGACTTAGGGTGTCATTACAAAAATCCTTGAAGAGTTACAAAAGTTCAAAAATCGAGCCTTGGTCTTACCTTGCATCCCCTACTAAAGAGAAAAGAGTTAGTCATTTTTCAGTCAAGTCCAAAATGCATCAAACTTCGAGCTTTGGTCACATTATACCAAATTCCTTAAGGAAATAAAGAAGTTTGAGTTAAGTTTTAAAAGGTACCGGGTTTTGGACTTCGATCATACCACTTATCAAATACCTCAAAGAAATGAAGAAGGAATGGGTTAAGTCCGAAATAGTGTGAGACATCGATGTTAAGGCTTAAGTCTTACTTGTCGGGTATCAGAGATTAGCCCTAAGGCTTACACCTTAACATGATGATAAGTATGAAGTAAGTTGGAGAAAAGCTTGAAAGGGCATTAGACATTAGGCATTAGTAATATTCCTTGTCAAGTGCCTTGAGGAGAAGAAGATTGAAAAGTCAAAGTCTACTTACGAGCCAAACATCGAGATTGCACGAAGGAAAGGGAAGTTTGCATGTGGTAAGTCCAAACAGGTGCTAGAAATTAGGCATCCGTGTTAAGGCTTACACCTTAACTGAATGTCAAGAAAGTGATGAAAGAGGTATGAGGGAGACCCGAATCCCGACACCCAAAATGATGTCAGATTTTTGAGGGTTTTTGTTAAGGTCTTTTCCTTAACACGAAATAGATGAAGGGGTATAATGAAACCCCAAACCTCGACACTCGAAAGAGTCACAATGTTCGCAGGTTGGTGTTAAGGCTTATGCCTTAACATGAAGCAAAGGAAGGAGTATAGGGTAAAATAAAACCCTAACCTTTGATTACTTGAAGCATGTTTTGGAGTTCGAGCTTCGGTATTCAGAGGTAAGTGTGTTGGGTTGTGATGGTGTAAAGGAAGGTAAAAGGTAAAGGGTAAGGTCGATGGACAAACACCGATAGGTGTAAAAGAGCTTCAGACATTGGTGTTTAGGCTTGTTGGTTAGGCTCTACTATTCAAATCAAGTAGGAGATAAGTGAGAGTAACGAATCTCGACCCTAAAGGATAGAAAGAATAAGATCACCAAAAATGAAGGATTAATTCTGTAGGATGCTTGCGCTGACCAAAGTTGACTAGTGCAGTTTTTTTGGAATAAGACACATGGAAAAAAATTATTGTATCAATTGATTCACATCATTGTGGTGAATCACTTAAAGAGCTACGACCACATTTAATGCAAGTCAAATCAAATGGTTGTGATTTAAAAGCAAGGTGGGTAAATGAGACACATGAGATCATGGCACAAATTCTAGATTGATGGTTTCCATTCAAAGATTAGATTTTTTCAGTGGATAGGCAAATGGAATATTAGAATGGAAACCAATATATTAGATGGAGGTAAAATTCTTGCATAGGAATGAAGGATATAGATGCCACCATTAATGCAAAGGTCAATTAGGTAAGTTGGGGGGGATTGAGCAAACAAAAAAAAGGAGGGGATTTAGTACAAAAAGAACCCTAGATTAGGGGACACCAAAATATTTGTAGAGGGAGAAAGAAAAAGGAGGGCACTTCGGGTCTAGGTGTGGAAGTGGGGAAACATGAAGAGAAGGGAAATGAAGGGCATCATGAGCATGGTGCGAGTTCATGGGTCTACTAGCCACTTTCCTGAGAATCAAAGCCATGATTCAAAACTATAATATTTTACTGGGTATGTAAAAATATAAACCCTCTTAAAATTTTTTGCTTTGATTGGTAAGTACTCCGAATTGGGTTTTACTTCCATGGGTAATAACCCTTCAAAAATTTAGATATATTTTGTAGTGAGTATTAGTGCATTTAGATTTGGGTAAGGTTGTGAATATTCTTAAGAAATTATTAAAGCTCTTTTCAATATACCTACTCGTACATGCCCTACTATATTACATTCTGTGAGCCCTTAATGTTGTTTTTGACTAATAAGATGTCCAATGGATTTATTAACATCTGTGAATGAGCAGGAAAGCTCTTTGAAAACTATATCTTTCTAGTTTTGGTGATGATAAACCACCCCATAAACCCTCCATTTCATATGTCAAGAAAATTACCTTGGATGTTTTATTAAGCATGGGTTCATAGCCGAATACTTGGTTCACCAAGGAACCAATGTGCATATATAATATGGTATGTAATCTGAAATTTATTTTAATCATACGTCTGACCCATTGAGGATTACGAATTGGTAGTTCTATTCTCTTTTACTATACAATGTCTCTATCAAATGGCGTTGCCTAGATGTACCTTCATATTAGTAAGGAAGCCCAAATTGTTTTATGAGTCTAAGGTATGTATAGGAAGCAGGTAACTATATGTTATGAGATCAAAGTTATCCATCTCAAAATAATTTAGAAGTAGAGCATATGTTGATATTTGTACAATGTATATTATATATGTGGATTTGTTAAAGTATACCTTTAATGAAACAACGTTTTATGAGAGAGAAAAAATTGACACCTACCTTCCTATGACTGAGTAATATTTTCTAAAGTGACCTTATTGATACCCTCAAGTGCATCGAAGTAACATATTTGACACAGTCCTCTTCGACTGGTTTTATTTTTCGTTATGTGGTATGCATTAAGTTGTGTTTATTCAAATTGTATTACTACGTGATTGAGTTTTTTGACCTTTGGCTTCACTTGAGTGGGTGGCAGCTGACTGTAACCTAGAAAGGGTTGTGTACCCACTAATTTAGAGCTCAAAATATTATTGTACAAAATACATCTACTCAATAATAATCAAGTAGTCTTCTTCTTGCTCAAGGGTTTGGCTAGAGCTCATGAAGCTTCATGATGCCTACTAGTGTAGGGATTAAGTTTAACTTAGGTTAATCTATCGTGTGGTTTCTTTCCCTATCAAGTAGTTTTACACCCGTTGCTTTTTTCATGCCTTTAAAGGCTATACATTATGTATTTTACATCTCAATTTACATTCACTTTTGGTGAAATAGCATGTGCTTCTCTCATGGATTGTGAAGGTTTTTTTGTTGCAGATGGTGATTCTGGGCTCGATGGTTTCCACCTACATGATATCAGATCCAACCATTTTTCCCTCCTTCCTTTGAGAGTTTTCATTAGAAGTTTGAGATCGTTTATTTGTCGCACTTGTTTTACTATTTGAAATTTATTGAATTTCAAAGTTACCTTTATTCTTCATCTTCCTTGCCGGCGAATTTCATCAGAGGCTTATTTTTAGTTTAAAAAGTGTTTGCAAAGGGAGGCACATTTTTTATGTTGGTTGAGAATAATTTCTTCATTGGAGGCTCGATTTGCATGAAAGAGGGTGTGATTTACCTTACCCAACCTGTGAATTTCCTCTGTTGCAACAAAAGGATTTTTTTTGTTGGGCATGAAGATTGACCTGTGTGTTGAAGAGGCATTAATTTGCATTAATTGTTGGTGCGAACTTTGTTTGGAGGTGTTTGAATCTGACTAGGGATGTGTTTGAAATTCTCTAATTTGAGCCACAAATCCTTAGTTTCAAGGCTCGATTTATATTTTAGAAGGTGCCAATTATAATTTACCAGTGTATGAGTTTGAGTGGAGGCTATGTGGGATCATGAGAGGCCATGATTTTCCTCCTTTTTTTGAGCGTTTGATTTTCTCATGGAAGGAGGTGAATCCTCAATTGGAATGAAACCAGCTTTTTCACAACGATTTAAAACTATAAATGTGGTTGGCATTGTGGCATGATTCAGAGGCCATTATAGGGAGAATCTCCATTGCAGATTAGGTAGACTGACTCATCAAGGTGGATATTACTATTGGGGTATGATGTTTGGGCATAATTTCATTCTTGCTAGTTTTGAGATCTCCTCTGTGGTTGCTAATGCCATTTTGCAGGTCATTTGAGTTGTGGAGAAACCTGTGCTTGGTGATTAGTGTGATTATGTTTAGAGGTTGTGAATTTTGTTTTTTTTTTGCCATAGTTTTTTCTCTGTACAGCCCGATTCTTTGCTTAAGAGACCACAGTTTTTAAATTGAGAGACACATCTTTTCTCTACTAGGTGTGTAGTGGAGGCATTTCAATTTGCATTTATTTTGGCCTCACTTTAACTCTTTTTGCAGCGAATAAACTCCCTTCTTGTAGACTAGAGGACACACATGGTATCAAAATTTATATTTTATAAAGTTCCAACATAATATTTATTTAGGGTTTTGTGTAGCCGAAGTGAAGTGGGCCCAAGTTTTTTGAGGTTGTTTTTGGAAACATTTATCCCACATTTGTTGCAATGGTGATTTTATGGACTTTATATGCTCTAGCGCCCACACTATTTATGTGAATTTCTTGTGTGCTCCATGCTTAAAAAGTTGATTTGAAGATTTTTCTTGGTGATTTGGAGTGGGAGCCCAATAAGGTGTATAATTATTTTTTTGCTCAATTTTTTTCAGATTCTCAACCCTTTTTTGAATTGTTTCTCCCTGAAGTATTTTGGGAAGGATTCATTTGCAATATAAATCATATTTGGGTGTTTCTAATTTTTTTGGAGGTTAATATCTTTGTATTCTTAAAAGATTTGTCATAGTTCATTATGGGGTTTTCATTTCATCCTACTGTGATTATGTTGAAAAGGGGAATTATAAACAATGGAGAGATGGTATCATAAAAAATCTCATATGGCTTCATTTGTTGCAACATCTATATAATCTTGTTCCCCTTCTTGGTATTGATAGTAATAAATTTGCATGGAATTGCAAAAGGGATCATGTCCTAGGATCTATTGCAATGCATATTGATGATGCCACTTTGAATGTTATTGATCATTTTGAGTGTCCTCATATTCTTTGGACTAAAATTTTGGAAATACATGGAGATCCTATTACTTAGCTATTCCCAGATGATCTTGTTTAAGATTGTCTTGTGACTCTTCATTTTTTAGACATGATTCCCTATGATCATGCTACTATGTAGGAGTTTGAGGTTTTGGAATACTTTGAATATTCAGATTAGGATGACGAGGGTTCTTCAAATGCTCCTTCTTCTCCATCAGAGATAGTTGATGTACCTTAACCTTCAGTGATTTATTGTGCAGAGTCATTGATTGAGGCTCCTATAATTCTTGTTCATTATGACCGTTCATCTTGTGTTGAGGATTCACTAAGAATGTCCATTGATTCATTACAACAAGTATTTCATTTTCCTCCTGATTGAGATTCATATTTGTCGAACATTGGTTTATTGTTTGTGGAAGACACATTTGAGGGTGTATCCTTGCTATTTGATGATAGTTGTGGTACAAATATTGTCACCCCATCTCAATCTCTAGAGAATGTTCAGAATCAGTTTCCAGTGGTACCTTGTTTGTCACCTTCTATTGTGATTGGGCATGTTCCTGATTGGTTCGTGGCATCATCTTCCAAGGTCATGGTGACACATGAGCAGATTTTAGAGACATTTTCATCCTTTATTTGGATTTCACTTGCTAATTCCTATCCATAATGGGAAGCATACCTACATTTTTATTTGGTTTTGTTTCTTCCAAAAGTGAGACAAGTTGTTTATTGACATTAGATCATGTTTTATCTTCAGGAACTTACCATTCGTGTAGGCAATCACACATTGTGGGGGGGCTATATATTCTCTCTCTTTTCCTCTTATGGGGGGATTGATTGTATATACATGATGTATGTAGTCCTTGGGGGGTGTTATTGATTCCTCCATCCATGCATCATTTTTTTCTTTTCTCTTTTGGAGAGGGGATTTTCCCATAAGTTTTTTCTCCTTTTCTCCGGTTGTGAGAGATTTCTTCTTTGCATTGTAAATGGGTACCTAACATGGTTGTGTAGCTGAGACCCATATTGCATAATATTCATTTTGCATAATAATCTCCCTAAGTTTGCACTTAAGGGGGAGTGTTAGTGTAGTGATTAAGTTTAACTTAGGTTAATCTCTCAGGTGTTTTTCTTTACCTTATTGGGTAGTTTTACACCCGCTGATTTTTTCATACCTTTAAAAGGTTGTAAATTATGTATTTTACAACATCTCAATTTACATTCACTTTTGGTGAAATAGCATGTTCTTTTCTCATGCATTGTGAAGGTTTTTTTGTTGCAGATGGTGATTCTAGGCTTGGTGGTTTCCACCTACAATTCCAATATGGCAGGGTGGAGAGTAGACTTGATTCTTTGAGTTATATTATTGTTTCTATTTATCTTGTGGTTAGAGATGTTCATTGAACATTACACTTAACTTGGTTTGTTTCCTTGAAGTGAAACATATATTAAGTCCTAACATTAAATTATCTTGTAAACATGTGCATTGTTGGGGATAAACTATCTTTTAAAACTATGCATATCTGTATCGAGTTTTTCGATCCTTGACTTCACCTAAGTGGGTGGCAACCAACGGTGAAAACTATCAACACACTCACTCACACAGCAAAGTAAATACTTAGATTTTTACCATAGAAGTAAATACAACATATTCTTAAAAATAGGATAGATTTTTTTCATTTTCATACATCATTTATTTCTCATGATCAAATAGGAATGTATAATACAAATTTTGAAATTGAACTATGTAAATGTCCAACTTGAGAAATAAGATAAAACTTTTTAATTACAATTCATACATGTAATACTTTCAAGTATACAAGTTCACATAATACATTAATGATACAAGGCCAATTATTCTATATTTAAAAAAAAAAAAATTGTTTCACAAGCCTCAACATTGTCGTATGCAAGAGGGAGAGTGTCACCCAAGAGCTTTATCTCCAACCACAAACTAACAATCCCCTACACATCTTCCAATTGGAAGTGGACCTACCCTTCACAAAGAGTATAGAATAAGGAACCCACAAGTATTCCATCTGAGTTTCTAGTGTTGTGTATTACATAAAAAATCAACCATACAACTTTAGACACCTCTAACTAAGTATGACCAATCTGACTAGATATGCAATCTGGATCATGATAAATTGACTAATGTAAGTAGAGAATTTTGCATTACTTTGTACAAATATTTGAAACATATCAAACACTTCATTAGGAAGTGAATTCATAAGTTCACACACCTCTAACTAAACTTGGAAACCACCTTGACCTAAGGTTTAACACATAACTGATCGTTTAACTTGCGTGTTTGACCTTCATAAGGATACCCGGTCATAAAATAATAACTTACTAATATCAAAAGATGACTAGGATGGATATGCTTTCTTGACTTTGAAGTAACATCTCGAGACTTTGAAATTGCCACTTGTTCAAGTACTTGCACTTAAACCTTAGGAGTAAACTACTCTCCTCTTTTCATTTACATATGGTTTATAATATTATCAAACAATGTCATCAACTCAAGACACTTTATCTCACATTTATGTTCTTGACTACTTGCCAATAGAGTAAAATAGAATAATTTTATTTTGTAATAAAAATATCACTTCTTCTTTTAAAATAGTTCAAAATTTTCAATGTTTTTCCTCATTGTTCTATGCTTAAGAACACAATAATAATGTTGGTGAAAATATAGTATACAATACCAACTTCTTTTATCCAAAAGAATACTATGTTAAAGTGTTTGAAAATATTTCAACAAATCAGCTTATGAAGCTGATTTCATTCACTTAACTCAACAATGAAAGTATCTAGCTTATCTCATAATTTTTATAATCACATAACATAAAATATCCTTTACATAATCTAATATATATATACATATATATTCTTATATAACATTTTGAATGTATATATATAAATATAAATATTCATAAAACTTGAAATTATTCTCTTTATGAGAAAATAGAATAAATCTTTCAATTTAAAACATCAAAGAAATAAATTTCTACTCTACTGTCCATTTTAGAGTGAAAGAAAGATTAACTAAATTCTTGTTTCAAACTAGAAAAATCAAATTAATCTTTCTCTATTTAACATATAATATTATTCAAAATAAATAATGATTCTCTCTTTTTAAAACTGAAAACTATAGAATGAAAATACATGAATTTACACAAAAATAATTAAGTATTTAAACATTCTTGAGTTACTCTCTCCTCTACACTTTTGAAACTCCAAATATCACAGTCAAAATGATTGACACAGTTTTCCCAAGGAAAAACAACTTGCAAATGTTGAAACTCTAACTTTTATTACAAAAACCCTTCATCAAATACCAAAACTAACAGCAACAAATATCTCTCTTCTCAAAATTGAGAGTAGTGTCTTTATATGATACATATATAAGAATTAAACACACAACAAACTAAGCTCAAAAAATATATATCTCTACTTGAATGCATGTTTTTAAATAGTCACAAGCTATCTACAATGACAGTCTACACTATCTCCTTTTCCTCTCCAACACTCCCAAGAGCATAAGAAAATGAATAATTAACAACGTAAAATAAGGATGACTAAAAAAATTATTTATCCTCTATCTATAACCACCATCACTCTTCTCCATAAAAACTCAAAATGAAATATCAATCCAAAAAATGATATATTCCCCATTGCTAGTCTTTTCACTAAAGTTGAGAGTGAATAATGATCAAAATGAAATGATTTTCTTTACCATATGCTCGTGGCCTCACCTAAATAGTTGGTATTAATTACCAACTATTCTTTTCAGTTTGGTGCCACTTCCACATTAACTTAATATAATAAAAATAGTAGCTTTCGCCTCATAAAAAAAGGCTCGACCAACGGTTGTTAAGCCACCCTCACATGGCTCACTCAAAGGCTGATAACTATGCATTCAATAATAGTTTTAACAATCACTTAGTGTCTTTAAATGCAATAAGAGTTGATATGCCACTTTAATGGTCATCAACATGGATTTAATGCCATATAATTTTCCTTTATTCAAGCCTTTGATGGAGGCTTATACACCCCATGATGTGTTGGCTAAAACATATTTAAATCACCTTATTACATGCTTTTAAAAGCATGAAAAATCCGCCAATAATATAACTATTATATTATATAAAATATATATTTCTTCATTTTTTATATCTATATATATGTATATATAATAGATTATATGTGCAATATATATATATATATATATATATATATATATATATATACAGTTGGTTGTCACTGAAGTCAAAAGAGAGTTGCTGATGTCAAAAGAAAGTTGCAGTCTAGTTGTTTGGTTGCCAAAGTCTCTGAGAAATGCTCCATATTTCCCCACTAGTGATGTTTCACTCCTATAGTTTGGAAGATAGCTTTCTGTTGTGTTAAGGCATGTGTGATCCAAGTTTTAGTTCATTTGTGTTCCAAAAAGATGTTTTTGTGAGTGACAGTTTGAGATTATGTTGTTTTTGTGTTGTTGTTCTTAAAGGTGGAAAGGTTGGATCTGCATTCCTCAAAATTTATAGATATGGTTATGAATTTTATAAGTTAAGTTCATAGTGTTGTGAAGGTTCTATATCCAAATTTTCATATCATTAATCCTTCTGTAGAGAAAGTTGAAAGTGACAAAGTTTAGGACTGTGTTTTCTAGTGATTGGTTTCGATGTCTATTGACTTGCACCAAATTGTTGTTGCATGAAGTTGTAAAATGGTTGTATGTGAGTGTTCTTGAATATCATGTGATGTTTGCTGCTGCTCCACATGGTGTTGTCTAGTTTCTCTAGAATAGTTTGTGGTCCAAAATGAAGGTGTTTGTTGGGTTATGCTTTTTCTTGGTTGACTAGGATATGTTGAAGGTGTGAGCCACAAGTTTAAGGTTGCACGAATTTCAAGGAGTGTTTGAAGGTTTTGTATGGGTCATGCCAAATCATCTAGGGGAAGCACAATTAATGTTCGATCATTTATGTGTACCACCAATTTTGCAATGGCCGACATGCTACGAGGTTCTTTTTTTGTTGCTTAAGGCCAACCTAATTTTAATTTGTGAAGCATGCATATGTTGCATTGGAGACCAAAGTTGTGAAGATTTTTTAGGACTAGGTTAAGTGTGTGTTGGAATTTTCAATGTTCTTTTCTCTTCCTAGTGTTGTGTATAGTCCTTTTGGGTCTTTCCCTCTACACATTTCATGTTGTTTTTTATCTTTTTCCAACTTGTAATTGTAATATTCCTTGTAGGTTGACACATGTGAATATAATCAATGTAATTTCATGTATAAGTTATAAACCTAGTTGATCTAGGTCAGTGTGGTCAAGGATGGTGAGTGTAATGCATTATGATAATTGTATAATTGACTAAAAGAGAAATATAAAAAGTTGTAGATCATGTTCATATTCAATTTGATCATATCTTTCTGATATAAGAGAAGTGAAGAGTGTGACTAATTTTGTGTTGGAGGTAGTGAGCCAAAGGAAAAGCTTCTTGAATGTTGAAAGCAGTGAGCCAATAAGCTATAAAGAATAAATTTGAACAATTTACAGAAGTGACAAAGAAAAATTGTAGTCATCATAAGAGAAGGGAAAAATTAGAATTGCAATCATTAAAAGGATTGAGATTAATTGTTAGTTTTAGACAGTGGAAGGACTATCATTTTGTAATCATTCTCGAGTTTGTTCTCAAATTATGGAGTTGTAGATTCCTTGGGTTGTATCTTTAAAAGAAAGTTTGTAGGGAGTCATAGCTTCATTAGGAGTGGCCCTAAAACCTCTATTCAGGGAGTAGTTGCTTCCTTGAGTTGTATCCCTAAATCAAAATTGTAATTATTATTCATTTGTGAGGATGGATTACGATAATAATTCCTAGTAGCATTTATCACTGTGGTCTTTCCCCTCTGGGGGTTTCCACATAAATCTAGTGTTGTGTTGTGCATTGTTTCTATCTTTCATGTTCTTTCTTATGTGATAGATTTTGAAGTTTCTTTTGTTTCAAATTTTTTGAGATCTAATAGAATATTGATTCAACCCCTCTCAATATCTCAATGTATGTTCAATAATTGATATCTAGCAACTTGAAGAAGATTCAGGATGGCACAAGAAGGGTCTCACAAGGCACCTAGGTTTGATGGAATAAATTTTGATTTTTGGAAATTTGGGGACTCCTATCTTTCCTCTTTAGGGTTGGTGTTTGGAAATCAATCAAATATGGTTATGTTGCTCCTTCTACTCCTCCAATTGACCTGACAAAAAATAGGGCTTATGATAATAATGGAAAGGCTAATAATTCCATCTTGAGTGGGATAGTAGATTCAAATCTTGTAAAAGTAATGCATTAAAAAACAAAAAAGGTCTGGGAAAAGCTCAGTGGCATCTATGAAGGAGACACCAAATTAAAACAATCCAAGTTATAGATCTACAAAGGAAAGTTTGAGAACTTGAAAATGTTAGAGGATGAAGACATTGATGGATATTTTCTCTGGGTAGATGGAGTGGTCAATGCCATCAGAGGACTTGGTGGAGATATTGAAGAATCTATGGTTGTCAAAAAGGTACTGAGATCTATTCCTAAAGCTTATATTCCTAAAGTATCTTGTATTGAGGAAGCTAGAGATCTAGATAAACTTTCAATGGATCAATTATATGATGCCCTCATTTCATTTGAAATGAGAGAGTTTGACAAAGAAGATCCAAAGTAGGAATCTTCTTTTAAAGCCATTAAGGAGACATATGATGCATTTGATCCAAATAGTGACATTGATGAAGAAGAAGAAAATTTTGTAAGGAATTTGAAGAGGGGTACCTGAAAATATAAAGGTAAGCTACCTTTCAATTTTTTTAAGTGTAGAGAAGTTGGTCATTTTTCTTCTAAATTACCCTTGAAAGATTTTGAAAAGAGAAACAAAGAACCTAGAAGAAATAAGGTTAAGAAGAGTCTCTACTCCATAGAAGATTCCTGTCGTGTAAAAGATGATGATTCTAGTGGTCCGAATAATAAAGATGAAGTCTTGTTTTTCACTCCAAAGAAGATTGAAGATACAACTAAAATTCAAGTGTTGTGTGTACTGCCTTTCATGCAAAAGATGAGGAAAAATCATGAGTGCTTGATAGTGATTGTTCCAACCACATGATAGGGGGTGATCCCACAATACTGGTTTATAATTTTTGACCAAATTGGACACTGAACTGATTTTTTCTAGCTAAATATTCACTTTCAGACACCTATAGTGACTAAACCGTGAGGAATTTGAAGATGATGCAAACTAATGATTTGTGGCATTTTGTTTGCAGATTCTAAACATATATTTTTTTAAGAAAATTGGAATAAGATTGCATTTATTTTTCCATCTCCTTTGAAAACTAGTTTTTTCAATAAACACCATTTTTAAGGAGTGGTGCTCACCATATAACATAACCTTTTTTTCATGAAGGATAAAATTCTTTTTTTTTTGAATTTAGATTTGTAACTACGATATCTAGTACTTCTAGTTGGTTTCATAGTATTTTATTGAATATTTTTTCCTTAATCAAGTTTCAAAGTCAAACCAATTATAATTAAAATAAATTATATTGCATTTAATCTCATCAAAATGTTGAATAACATATAATCATCATCCAATATTGATCAAAACACATTTTAACACAAACAATTAAAAATAGTTTTTAAAAAAAACTTGGGTTGTGTGATACTAATAAAATGTCATGTCCTAATGTGAGATACTAGATAAAAACTAATAATGCAACAAGAGGGAATAACAAGATAAAAGGGCACCTCAACGATTAGCCTAAGAAAATGGATAACATGAGAGTAAGATAAAACAAATTGAATGTTTTTTATACCTTCATGCTACTCTTTCCTTGGTTGGCCCTTGATCTTTGGATGTCTTGTGTGCTCCTTGGATGGCAATGGAGTTGAATGGATGCAAGATGCAAGATGGATGAGAATGCTAAGTGCTATGATGCATGATAGCTCAAATGGTAAATTTGCAAGAGTTTTTTTGTAAAAGACTTGATCTTCAAACGAAGAGAAATGAGGGGGTATTTATAGGATAATTGGAATTATCTAGAGAATTCAATAGTTGGGATTGATCCAACAACATCAAGATGAAGGGCTATGGTGAGTTGAGGACTCACAAGCCCTTACATCTTGACATATGGAATGTGAGATGTCTTAGGGTGGAATGATGTGGAAATGAGGTGGAAGAGAAGTACATGAGGTGGAAGAAGGACAAATACCTTGGGGGATGAGAAGATTCCTTGGAGGAATAAAAGTGAATTAAAAATTCACAATGATTGGAAGAATCTAGTGGATAAGAGAGGGTCTCCAAAAAGCTGGAGATTTGTCACATGTGGGTGATGTGACAAGTCCAAGGTTCTAGAAGCCCTTGGCACATGTGAAGTGACAAGTCAAGGCTTCTAGAATCTTGCATGGGGATGGAGAAGACCTTGGAAAGACAAAAGTGAACTAAAAATTCACATGGAGAAGAGAGGAGTATTGGGCAAATAAATGTGAATTAAAAATTCACATGGGGAAGAGAGTCTAGGCTAAAAATGGTAAGTGGGAAGGTTGACTAGAAAAGGTAAGCCAAATGTGGCTAATGATTCTGATTAAGGTTGTGGAAACACATGATTAAGATAATTAATGAAAGATTAGAGGCAAGTGGGAGATTATGGAGGATGTGACACTTAATCAAGATTAAGTGATGCACATCTTATTCACAGATTAATTAATTTAATCTAGATTAAAAGAGGGTTATGGAGAATGTGACAAGGAGAGAGAAAAAAGGGGAATTAAAAATTGATTTTAATCCAAATGAGTTAAAAGACTAAATTAAATAATTTTGTCATATTTATTTAATTTAGAGAAGAAAAGGGATAAGGTAAAGTATTTAATTTATTTAATTACATACTTTAGGAACCTTAGGCAGAAAATGAAATAATGATTAAATAAATTATTTAATCATTATTAATGAAATAGATGAATAGAGTAGACGATTATGATCATATGGAAGTGATCAAATTTGGATTTCTACATTTTTCCCCTCTTCGAAGTACCGTTAGAATAACCGTGCTTCGAAGAAAAGAAAGTGCAGATGACTCTATAGAGGAATTAATTGGAAAATGATGCCCCAGCGTGGGGAGGAGGATCTGAGACATCCAATTAGTGGGGAATGGATGAAGATGCTCCAATCTTGGAAGGGATTGACTATGGCAGGGAAAATTGGTAAATGTGAAGGGTATGCCCCCTCGAGAGGGTGATGAGGGAAAATAAGGGTCCCGGGCAACATCTCAATAGGAAGAAACTGATGGTATGGTTGGAAATAGGGAAAAAAATTAGGCAAGTTTGTCTTTTGAATGAAGTCAATTGGACAAACGGAGTGCAAATGGCGGTCCTAGGAAGGGAAGGGATTAGTATGAGGAAAAACCGGTGAATAAGAAGTAAAAACAATACCCCTTAAAAAGGGAGGGAAAAGAGAGGGGTCTCGGATAACTTCTCAATAGGAAGAAATGAAAGATATGTTTGGAAAGAGCTCAAAAAAATAAGAAAGTTTTCCTTTGGAATGAAGTCGATCCGACGCACAGTTTGCAAATGGTGGCCTCGGGAAGAAAAGAGATAAAAAATACTACAGAGGGGCGGATCCGCCTCGGAAAAAGGGCAGATGCGCCTCGCTGCAGGGGAGAGTCCGCCCCGCTGTGTGGATGAGTCCACCCCACTATGGGGGCATGTATGCCCCACTACGGGGGTGGATCCGCCCCACCGCGGGGGTGGATCCACCTTGCCATGGGGGCAAGTCTGCCCCGCTGCGGGGGTGGATCCGCCCCGCCACGGTGGCAATGCCGCCTTCGGCCAGCAGAGCCGCCTCCGGCTGGGGGCGTGTCTGCCCCACTACGGCGGTGGATCCACCCCACTGCAAGGGCAAGTCTGCCCCGCTACAGGGACGAGTCCGCCCCACTGTGGGGGCGGATTCGCCTCACCGTGGGGGCATGTCCACCTTAACCTAGAAAAAAAAGTGGGAGGGGAGTGATGAAGGAGGAAGAGATGTGGGAAAGGATGAGAGATGAGATGATGATAAGAAATGATGGTACGCGATGGGAGGTAAAGGTGAGAAAAATTGGAGTCGATGACACAGATGATGTTGCCCCCAATCAATCTACAGAAGTGCAGATACGCCCTTTGGATTGCTGCAGAAGTGCAGATACGCCCTTCTGATTGCTGCAGAAGTGCGGATATGCCCTTCTGATTGCTGCAGAAGTGCGGATATGCCCTTTGGATTGCTATAGAAGTGTGGATACGCCCTCTTGAGTGCTGCAAAAGTGTGGATACACCCTCCAATTGTTGTAGAAGTGTGGATATGCCCTCTTGAGTGCTGTAGAAGTGCGGATACACCCTCCAATTGTTGTAGAAGTGTGGATACGCCCTCCAATTGTTGCAGAAGTGCGGATATGCCCTCTTGAGTGTTGCAGAAGTGTGAATACGCCCTCTTGATTGCTATAGAAGTGCGGATACACCCTCCAATTGTTGCTAAAGTGTGGATACGCCCTCTGGATTGCTACAGAAGTGTGGATACGCCCTTCTGATTGCTGCAGAAGTGCGGATATGCCCTCTGGATTGCTACAGAAGTGTGGATACACCCTCCTGATTGTTGCAGAAGGGCAGATACGCCCTAGTTTACATACTTTTTTAGACATGCATGGCTGGGAACAAGACCAAGAGTGTGATTAAATGATTCGTGCTAGATTGAATGGAGTAAGACGAGATGGGGATGCAAGATGGTTAAATTAAATGATGGGGGACAAGATGCTTAGAATAACAAATGGATGGTATTCTAAGAAGATTGAAGAGATGATGATAAGAGATTGGATGGATAGGGGAGAGAAATTGATGAAGGATTATGGATTGGTGGGGGATTTTGTTGGATGCGAGGATGAGGGATACATGCAAGATGATGGAATGGAAAATGAAATGCAATCCTAATGCAATTTTCCATTCATAGAGCACTGATTTTTTATATAGCATAAGACACCAAGCGTTAGGGAATGTAAACCAAGATGAATTAGTGTCTAATGCATAAAACAAACACAAAAAACAAGAAGGCTATCCCAACACCCAAAGTCGCAATGACTTTGGTCAAGCCAGGTATTGGAATAACCACAAGCACAAAAGGATGCCCCAATGTAACACAAGACCTCAGGGATCTTGGTGGGTACTATGTGGGACAACCAAGAAGATAGAAACAAAGAAATGAGCAAGATATGCCCTATGTTGACTAGTCAAAGCACATCGTGATATGATGGATCAAGGCGACCATGAAAAGTGATGATAGGGAGCTCATGAAATGATAAACAAAATCCAAAAGCATCAAAATATCACAATCAATTTCAAATGTCCTTTGCCATAGGATCAAGATGATGGATGAGGTTGATGAGGTCTATTAGGAAGGATACATCCTGTTGAGACCGATGATGGATAGTAAAATAAAAGATCGATATGACGCAGGATACCAAAAACCGATTGGATCTTGTGATACAAATGACCATTGTTTGTAAGCACCAGCTAGGATAGAGACATACTTGATGACATAACTAGATGACAAGACAACAAGACAACACACCCTAAAGACCTAGGGGATCAAGGTTTGATCAAAGATCAGCCTTGCCTACGTGAAAGCGCAGAGCCCTCGTAGTTTGATAAAAGACCATGGATAAAAGCGGAAAGAGGACAATGAAGACCTCGATGGATGAAAAAGACTAGATGGAAAAATGCCCAGGGGGCGGATCAAATGATGGACCTTGCCTACGTGAAAGCGCAGGGGCAACGTAGTTCAACACAAGGCCAAAGACAGACGATGGAAGAGGACAAGATAGACAAAAGGCAGAACCCCAGGGGTGGATCAAATGATCGACCTTTCCTACGTGAAAGCTCAGGGGCAACGTAGTTCGACACAAGACCAATGTCAAACAACAGATAAGGGATGATGGAATAACTAAGATAAATGGAAAAAAGGATGGCGATATGATGAGACAAGATAGACTTGCAAGATTGGATAGGACAATGGTTGATATGTGTAAGATATGTAGGATGTGAAGCTCAGGGATGGGATAGGTAATCAAATCATTAGAATATGAATTGGAAAGGTGTGACAATGGATAGATGAGCAATGAAGATGTGAGAAAGATGTGGTAAATAGATAGGAGAGATGAATTATGATGTGAATGGCATTGGGTTGCATGCAGGTAGCCTAGAGCTAGATACCAATGACAAGGGATAATAGAGGGAAATGGATGGATGGATAAGAAGACGCTAGGATAGGTGGATAGATGAGATGAAGATTGAGAGGATATTGTAAAGATGTGAGAAATAGATAGGAATGATGATAGTGAGATAACATAGCATTGGATTTCATGGGGGTAGCCGATAGCTAGATACCAATGACAAGGGATGATGAGATAGAGGGAAATGGATGGATGGATAAAGATGGGTAGATAGAAATATGTGAGGATAGGTGGATAGAGGGATACAAAATTGGAGGGATGGAATGGATTATTGGATGGATAAATGGATGGGAGGATAGGGATTAAAAGATGGAAAAGGACTAGTGGATGAGTGGATGGGAGTATAGGAAGATAAGGATTGGGAGATAGCAGAGATTACTGGATGGATAAATGGATGGGGAGGTAAGGATGGGCAAGATGGGGAGATGGAGAGGATTACCTAGAGTAATGGATGGATGATGTCTCAAGGACTCAATCATAAATAAGGAGGTGCCCCCACTCTCGATGTGTCATGCATGATGAGGAAAGAGGGATAGTAGGATGGGTGGATAAGGGAGTGAGATGGGTAATGGAAGATAGATAGATGTGGATAGGATGCATGGACAATGGAAGATAGAGATAGGTGGATAAGGAATATGATAGTTTATGGACGAGGGGAATATATTCCAAGAGATGTCCAAAGCATGGATATAAGTTTTTCCCCTACATTTATCAAGATCACAAGGAAGATGGAGGGACTGGGATAAATAGGATCAGAGGGATAGGATGTGGAAGATAGGCAGATGTAGGAGATGGAGTAAAGGAATGCATAAGTGGATGTTGCCCCCAATCTTTGAAGGAGACTAGATGGGGGATTTATGCATGATGCCTGTTTGCCAGGTTTTCATCAGGGTACCTATCCAAGGTGCTTGTTTTCCAAGTTTTCACTATTGGACAAATGAATTTCTCTTTACTATTTTTTTTTTTGATTTTTTGATTTTTTTGTATTTTTCGGACTAGGATGTGGATGATGATGGAGAAAGATAGGGATATGGATATGCGGATTTAGAGGATAGTTGATAAGGAGATGGATGAAGGACTCAAGCATCAATTTCCATATGAGGTAATAAGAGACCATGTGTAAAGTGACCATCGGATGTTGGTACAACCTTATTAGAATGGATGGATTATGCAAGAGGATGGATTAAAGGGATTTGATGGGGGAGAAAGAGGGGATAGTGGATGGGATGTTGGAAAGTGTATGGATGGAATGATGGAGTGGATGTGTGATGGGGGAAGGTGTTCAGGACCAAAATTGGCACATGGGATGGTGGATTTGAAAAGATAGGTGGATGAATGGATGGCGAGTGTGGCAATAATGGAGGCATTGGGATAGTGAATTTTGGGATGTAGGGACCCAAAACAAATTTAGGAGATGGAGGAGGTGAATGATTTTGTGGGGAAATAAAAACTTTGGATTTCATTATGGACTTGTCAATTGAAGGTATGACACCTTTTTCCTTTGGGATCCACATGGTTTTTATTTTTGCTTCTGTGGGTCTTTGTGGCCTTTTGGATTGATGTGGATTTTGGACTTGATTTTTATTTTCTTCAACATGTCTGTGGAAGGGGACATGAGGAGCTTTAGATTCATGTGGATGTTTGGATTTATGCATTGTTGCTTTGGCATCCAAGGTGCATTTATTAGCAATGGGATGGGTATGAGGAGGTGGATGATGTGGAGCGATGGAGGTAGGGTTATGATGATTATGTGTAGATGGAGAATGTGTAGGTATGTGCCTTTTTTGATCCTGATTAGAAGTTATGTAGGTAGGATTTTTATGTTGTGTACGAGGGAGAGGGGGTGGATGAATGAATAGATGAATAGGATAAGATGGAGGGGGTGATTTTGGGATATAAGGACCCCAAATGGACGGTGCATGTGGAGGATGTGTGGGGTGTGATGGAGGGATATAAGAACCCATAGTAGATGGAGGATGAGAAATGATGGATGGAGGGACATAAGGACCAAAAATGGATTGAGAGAATGAGGGAGGAAGATGGATGGTTTTTGTTAGGTAATATGATGGAGGAGGGGGGATGGCGGCATATGACTTGGTAGAATGATGGAAGTACCTCTTGTGCCTTTAGAAGAGGATCATTTAGGATGTACGAAGGATGTACCAACATCTTTAGAGTGCGATTTTTGGGAGACATATCCAAGACCATGTGTGCCTGGATGTTCTTTGACTTGAATGGGTTCTAAAATACCTTGCTCATGAAGGCCTAAACCTTTTCCTTGATAGTTCATGTTCTCGAGCATGTGATCTATGGTAGGGTGCTTATTCTTTTGGAAGCATGATGCGAGCGCATTAGTAGGTGGATGACGAAAGGTGGTGCATAGACTTTGTTTTTCTCCGACAAGAATACCACCATGGGAGAGCGTAATGGTACCAAGGTGATATAATAGTGGTGGTGAGATGGCCAACAATTATGGGGGGTTGTGCGATGGAGGATTATGCGATGGAGATGAGGGGAGAGAAACATCCTAATCACGCGAAATGAGGGATAAGGGATTAGTTATGATAGGATCTGGATTTATGGAAATGGATGATGAGGGCTCATGAGATAGAGTGATTGGATCATGAATGCAAAGGGGATCATGGGATGGAGTGGATGAGATAGTGTGATCTTGAGATGGGATGGATGGGAGGGATGGGAGGATAGGATCATGAGATGAAAGAAGACTATGTTCTCTGGATGGAGTAGATGGGATGGAAGGATCTTGATTTGGAGGAGGGGATATACTTGTATGCTTTGGATCAAGCTCTTGGCATGACTCATCTTGTGTGGGATGTATGATGATGGAAGAGTGTTGGAGGGACTCCTCAATTGGAGGAGATAGGAGGATGGAGGATTCATGAAGTTCATGGGATTGAAGTTTGTGAATAGTAGGACTAGGAGGAGGGGATTGGATGTCTTCAATGGATTGGATGGATCTAGTAGTAGAATATGGGGATTCAATGGATTTGATGGGTTTGACTGGCTCAATCATTTGGATGGTGGTAGGAATGGTGATGAGAGGGATAGGTGTAGGATGGAGGAGGGCTTCATCACTAGTGATAGTACATGATAAAGTGGGAGGGCATGGTGTCTCTTCTTGCATGAGTCCTTGGGAAACATTTGGAAGGGATGTAGGATTTGGTAGAGTGATGGGAAGGGATGGAGGATTAGGATTAGACGTGGGGATGGGATTGGATGGAGGACTAGGAGGAGATGGAGGATTAGATTTAGATGAAGGGATGGGAATGGATGGAGGATTAGGATTAGATGAAGGGATGGGAATGGATGAAGGATTAGGGATTGATGGATTAGGATTGGATGGAGGAATATTGGGATGAGGGATTGTGATAAGAATGTGTGGGTGTTGGATTAGGATGGGAAGATTGGGATGTGGGATTAAGGTAGAGGTATTGGGATTGTTGATGATGATAAGGAGAGGAGGGTATGGAGGTTGGGTAGGATAGAGGTTGAAAGGGAGGACATGATGAATATGTCGATGGTGAGGATGTTGGATATACCTTGTCAAGGGTAGCATAAGGACCATTATTAGATGTGGATGAAGGCATGGTGGGATAGTTCGAAGAAGTAGTGGGATTTTGGAAGAAAGTTGGAGAGAGCTTGCTAGGGGGGGATAACAATCTTCATGATCAACAAGATTTTCGTTATCATCATCAACGGAGTTAGGATTCCCCTTGACTACTATTATTGGTTGTGTGAGAGGGGGATAAATATTCATGATGGATACAGATTAACAAGAAAGAATAGATGATGGATAGAGAACTAGGATGGATTGAAAGCTCATATGGGGATTGGATGAAAGCTCGGATTGGGATTAGATGAAAGCTCAGATTAGGATGATGGGATTAACGCTCAGATTAGAACTAGATTGGGGCTTAGATTGGGATTGGATTGAAGGATATGATAGGATTGATTTGAAACCAAGATCATGGGTTTTAACTAGAGGAGGTAAGGTGTTGACAATCAGATTTTTGCCAAATTTGGCAGTTTTAAAAAATTGTCAAATTTTGCCATTTTAGGGAACTTCATAGGAATACGTTTGAAATTCCAAGTTTTTTCCAAAAAATACCCAATACTAAGATTGGATGACTTGCCAACTAAGATCCCAAATATGAGACATTGATTCAGAGTTATTAACGAAAGTGTTTTTTGAGAAATTGAAAAAAAAATAGTAAATTGTGATTTTGAGGGTCAAGATGAAACTTTGGGGGTTTGAAAATGTGCTAAAAAGGGGTCCAACCTATCTTAGATAGGTTAAGAATCCACATGCCAGCTCATAACGCAACCACCCGTAAAATTTCAACCAAAACCCACATTCAAGTCAAAAGTTATGGCCTCCGGAAGTTTTTGCATAAAAGTCAAAACCTTCAAAATTGATAATTGGAATGGATGATTTGATGACGTATCAATTTGATGATTTGGATGAGGATTGGTGGATGGATCAATTTGATGATGTAGATGAGGATTGAATTGATTGAATTTGTTTGGATCAATTGATGATGTATCAATTTGATGATTTCGATTGGATTGGATTTGATTGGATGATGAGATTTTGATTGGATTTGGATGATGCTAGATTTGGATAGATGAATGTTTAGGATGATCAAATGGTCAAACGGAGACTTGGGGT
The DNA here is from genome assembly GCA_007115665.2 of Sequoiadendron giganteum. Lineage (NCBI taxonomy): Eukaryota > Viridiplantae > Streptophyta > Pinopsida > Cupressales > Cupressaceae > Sequoiadendron > Sequoiadendron giganteum. The sequence goes on along the minus strand of CM021104.1, from coordinate 45,605,691 downwards.
GGTTAAACAGAGGTTTGGATAGTCAAATGGATGAAAATGTCTATTCAGTGGGGCGTATCTGTACTTCTGCAGTAAAAACTGTCAGAAACATTGGGTCGCAGGGGCGTATCTGCACTTCTGTAGAAAAAAATGCTGAAACAGAGGGGCAAATCCGCCCTTTTGTAGTGGAAAATGCTGAAATAAGGGGGCAAGTTCACCCCTCTGTAGTGGAAAATGTTGAAACAGGGCGGCAAGTTCGCCCCTCTGCAGTGGAAAATGCTGAAACAGGGGGGCAAGTTCACCCCTCTGCAGTGAAAAATGTTGAAGCAGGGGGGCAAGTTCACCCCTCTACAGTGGAAAATGTTGAAACAGGGGGGCAAGTTCACCCCTTTGCAGTGGAAAATGTTGAAACAGGGGGGAAAGTTCACCCCTCTACAGTGGAAAATGCTGAAACAGGGGGGCAAGTTCGCCCCTCTGCAGTGGAAAATGCTAAAATAGGGGGTCAAGTTCGCCCCTCTGCAGTGGAAAATTCTAAAACAGGGGGGCAAGTTCGCCCCTTTGTAGAAAAATAGCAACTTGGTTTGGATGAGGGATTTTGGCAAGGACTTAAAATGATTCAATAACGGTTTGACTTATCAAAATTTACTGGTTCTTCACAGAAAGACACTTTGAACAAGCACAATTCTATGATTAGTGTTAAGGGGTATGACCAACAAAGGTCTTTCTCTCGGATGAACAAAATTTCTAAGGAGTCCTCGATATACGCTCGGTACGTGAGGCACAAACCGTGAACACTAGTTCGTCACAAGCGTGAGTCAGGAACCCCAACGAGATACTGAAAGGTTCAGACCAACTCTTCATGTCTATCTAGGTATCACCCTAGCTTCAACGCTTTGCCAATTACGATGCAACTGGATTGGGGTACAACTTTGGCTCTCCCCCCTTTATATACCCCGCTGGTATGCGTGGTTGGGATCATCCCTTGGGGTGATGAAATCCCCAAGCAGGTTCCACTACCCCCTTCGGATCCACACAAAGTGCAAAGGAGGAAGGTGAAAACAAACTAATGCCCCCTTAGGGTAAAACAAATAAAACAAACACAACCAACCAACAACAAATGTTACTCTCCCCTACTTATACTAAGTAAATAGATAAAGCAATAAGGAAAGACTTCAAAAATTAGAATAAAAAAAGACCCTACAATCAAACGTTAGTTGTCTTATCTCCTTTTGCTTTGTGATTTTCAGCAACACACTCAATATATCAACAAGAAATCTTCTGGAATGTGCTGTTTAGGGAAAATCCGCCCCTTTGCAGTGAAAGATGCTGAATCGGGTGGGAAAATCCACCCCTCTGCAGTTTTGCAGAAAACAGTTAAAAAAAAAAACGTTGAACAGTGGGGGCATATCCGCACTTTTGCAGAAAATAGTTAAGAAAAATGTTGAACAGCGGGGGCCGTATCTGCACTTCTGTAGAAAACAGTTAAGAAAAATGTTGAATAGCGAGGGCATATCCACATTTCTGCAGAAAACAGTTAAGAAAAATGTTGAACAGTGGGGGCATATCCGCACTTCTGCAGAAAACAGTTAAGAAAAATGTTGAACAGTGGGGGCATATCCGCACTTCTGTAGAAAACAGTTAAGAAAAACTTTGAATAGTGGGGGCGTATCCACACTTCTGTAGAAAATAGTTAAGAAAAACATTGAACAATGGGGGTGTATCCGCACTTCTACAGAAAACAGTTAAGAAAAACATTGAACAGTGGGGGTGTATCCGCACTTTTGCAGAAAATAGTTAAGAAAAATGTTGAACAGCGGGGGCGTATCCGCACTTCTGCAGAAAACAGTTTAAAAAAACGTTGAATAGTGGGGGTGTATCTGCACTTCTGCAGCGCTCGGGAGGGAAAATCCACCCCTCTATGACCTGAATCTGCAAACAAGCTAAGCAACATAAAACATAAAATAAAGAAACCCTTTTGTTGGTCCCATCGGGCATGCCAAAAATGTGATCCTAATAAAATGTCATGTCCTAATGTGAGATACTAGATAAAAACTAATAATGCAATAAAAGGGAATAACAAGATAAAAGGGCACCTCAACAATTAGCCTAAGAAAATGGATAACATGAGAGTAAGATAAAACAAATTGAATGTTTGTTATACCTTCATGGTGCTCTTTCCTTGGTTGGCCCTTGATCTTTGGATGTCTTGTGTGCTCCTTGGATGACAATGGAGATGAATGGATGCAAGATGCAAGATGGATGAGAATGCTAAGTGCTATGATGAATGACAACTCAAATGGTAAATTTGCAAGAGTTTTATTGCAAAATATTTGATCTTCAAAATGAGAGAAATGAGGAGGTATTTATAGGATAATTGGAATTCTCTAGAGAATTCAATGGTTGGGATTGATCCAACAAGATCAAGATGAAGGGCTATGGTGAGTTGAGGACTCACAAGCCCTCACATCTTGACAGGTGAAATGTGAGATGTCTTAGGGTGGAATGATATGGAAATGAGGTGGAAGAGAAGTACATGAGGTGGAAGAAGGACAAATACCTTGGGGGATGAGAAGATTCCTTGGAGGAATAAAAGTGAATTAAAAATTCACAATGATTGGAAGAATCTAGTGGATAAGAGAGGGTCTCCAAAAAGCTGGAGATTTGTCACATGTGGGTGATGTGACAAGTCCAAGGTTCTAGAAGCCCTTGGCACATGTGAAGTGACAAGTCAAGGCTTCTAGAATCTTGCATGGGGATGGGGAAGACCTTGGAAAGACAAAAGTGAATTAAAAAATCACATGGGGAAGAGAGGAGTTTTGGGCAAATAAATGTGAATTAAAAATTCACATGGGGAAGAGAGTCCGGGCTAAAAATGGTAAGTGGGAAGGTTGACTAGAAAAGGTAAGCCAAATGTGGCTAATGATTCTGATTAAGGTTGTGCAAACACATGATTAAGATAATTAATGAGAGATTAGAGGCAAGTGGGAGATTATGGAGGATGTGACACTTAATCAAGATTAAGTGATGCACATCTTAATCACAAATTAATTAATTTAATCTGGATTAAAAGAGGGTTATGGAGAATGTGACAAGGAGAGAGAAAAAAGGGGAATTAAAAATTGATTTTAATCCAAATGGGTTAAAAGACTAAATTAAATAATTTTGTCATATTTATTTAATTTAGAGAAGAAAAGGGATAAGGTAAAGTATTTAATTTATTTAATTACATACTTTAGGAACCTTAGGCAAAAAATGAAATAATGATTAAATAAATTATTTAATCATTATTAATGAAATAGATGAATAGAGTAGATGATTTTGATCATATGGAAGTGATCAAATTTGGATGTCTACAGGTTGTAAATCACACACCGAGTCCAAGGAACAAATTAGTAGAGTGAGCAAGGACTATTGCAATCCCAACACTTCCACCACCATGGGTGGGAAAAACCACTAAAAGAATGTTGGAACAACCACAATACAAATTGGAACCATGAAAGAGGTCCAGAACGATACCACTACCAAAACTATGACATAAGATGATAATCATGTTGCGTAAAGAGGAAATATATTGTAGAAGACCAATGAGACCTAATGGTGGCCACCACAAAATAGTGTTATAATTTGAAGAGCATGTGTATACAAAGCAATATTGAAAAAATGACTATAAAAAAGAGGATTTACTTGAAAGGAACAAAGAGGATAAATAGATGATACATACTTCCTTTATGGTGAGAATAAATCTAGGTTAGGTGCATATGTGGTACCAAAATCAAGCAAGGGTAGATGATAAAAATTCATAACTAGGAAATTTTTGGGGCATCACAAGGAGTAGGGAAGAACCACAAGCCATAGGGAAGTAGGAAAGGATTAAAAAGGATACCAAGAACTACCATAAACTAAAGAAAGTACTTATGTAAGTTGCAACGAGGAAAATATAAAAGAGGTGACCTACAAAATATACTTGGATAAACAAAAAATACTACATCAATAGATGTACCATGTTTACGCATGAAGTTTGGGTGCAGACCAATTGGAATTATCAAAATAAGAAAAAAACTACTTGAATAATAAATATAGTATAAGAATGTAAATACATATAATAATATAATTGCATGTGAATATAGAATCATAAGAAATAAATCATGTAACAATATAAAATTGGTGAATAGGAATGTTTCCCCCAACATGGGTAAAGAGAATGGTGGTGTGGCCCTTAGTGGCCTACTTAAACCCATATAAATATATTGAGCACTAAGATAGGCATATACCCCCAAGGTGGCATCCAAAAGCATGGGAACACAAAGGTTTATAAATTATAGGCCCTAGTGGTATAGGAATAGGAATTAGAGTATATAATTGAAACTATGGACAAGGGACCTAAGGCAAGGAATAAAGAAAAAACTGACAACATAAAGCCAAGATAGAAGGACTAAAGCCATGATAAGTAGTCACAACCCACAAGCATGTTTAATATCAAAGTGACTAGGAAAGTCCATAAGGTGTATAATAATAGGCACAATGTGGAATAGAGAGAAGTATGATGCCCCCAAATATAATAGAAAAATGGATTGCTTAGTGTTGGTGTGAATATAAAATTTTACCTATCTAGTCCACTAGCAAGTACTATTCATATGTTAAGTTTACCTATGGCCTAGGAATCTTTATAGAAGTCTTAGTTGTCTTGATGAGATATTATCTTATATTTTCATTTAATTCTTGTGTCCTAGATCATTTAACATTCATTGAGTTAGTTGTTTCATGTTATAAAATTAAGACACATGCCATGATCTTGTCTAATCCTATCTCTCACCTTATCTATTTAAGAAAGGATCTTGTACATTTGTAATAATATAATATGAAGCAAACTATTATCTTGTCATACTCTTTTTTGCAAGGTTATATTTTACTATGCAGATGATCCTAGGGTGTGTCAAGCTAATTTTCAAGTTTGAAAATGAGATATTGTCCAAAATATAATTTCGAGCACTTTGTAGTGGTGCAATTTGAATTTTTCTAGATTTTTCTGTAGATGCATTTTATTGCTATTTGAAGTCAAACCTCCCATTTGGACCTCTGAGTTTTTTTTTTTTTTCCTAGATTTGCATTTTTTTTATTCTTGCAACATCCAAAAGGTATTAAGGAGATTTATTTTCGTGTCCATGCACTTTTTCTAGATTTAACTCCAAGTATATTTTATTTAGTATTTACAAATATCATATCATGACTAATTACTTGGAAATATTGACACCTTGAGAAGTTTTATCTTTTTGGGAGAGATTCATTTGTAGTATTCATCATGTTTGGGTGTTTCTAATCACTATTGAAGGTTTCAATCTTTGTAATTTTTGAGATCTCTCATAGTTCTTTATGGGTTTTTCATTTCATCTTTCTTTGATCATCTTGAAAAGGGAAACTATAAACAATGAAGAGATGACATCATAAAAAATATTTGTTGGCTTCATTTTTTGCCACATTTGTATGGTATTTTTCCTCCTCCAAGTACTAATAGTAAGAAATTTTATTGGAATTACAAAATGGATCATGTCATAGGAGTTATTACTATGAATTTTGATGATGAAATTTTGAATGCTCACGTTCATTTAAGTGTCCTCATGCTCTTTGGACTAAAATTTAAGAGATATATGAAGATATTGATACTCAACTATTCCTAAATGATCTTGTTTCATATTGTATTGTTACTCTTCATATTAAGACAAGATACCCTATGAATAAGATACTATTTGGGAGTTTGATTCTTTGGATTACTTTGAATCTTTAAATGAGGATGGTGAGGTTTCTTCAAATTATCCTTCTCCATCAAAGATAATGTTGATCCTTAACCTTTATTGATTCCTTATATAGAGTCATTGATTGAGGCTTCCATAATTAATGTTCAACATGACTATCCATATCTTTTTCTTCTTCAGAGTTCAAATTTTATTCTTTAAAAGCTTCCAATGGTTCTTTGTAGTAGGAAAATCATTGTCTTTTAGATATACCTTTGTAGGATGATTTCTTGATAGGTATTTTAGACTTGTTTGTGGAGTCTCACATTTAAGATTTAGAGGAAACATTTGAGGGGCTATCTCTCACCTTTGATGATAATAATTGCACTATTTTTTTCAAACCATCCTTTTCTTTGGATCTTTTTCATCATCAATTTCTACATAGTCCTATTTTTCCATCTTCTTCTTTGATTGGGAATGTACGTGATTTTATTGTGGAATCATCATATACCATGGATAAGGAAACACATGAGAAAACTATAGATACATCATTGTACATCTTCATTCTTCTTCCTACCAGTTCTTATCCATAATGGGAAGCATTTCTACATTTGTACTTGGTTTTTTCTTTTGAAAGGGAGACAAGTTGTTTTTCGATATTAGATAATGTTTTAGATCTTTAAACCCTTACCATTTTTGCAAGAGATTATATACTACATGGGGGTGGAGGGGCTACATAGTCTCTCTGGTGTTATCTATTTTATCTTTGTGATGGATGTAGTACTTGGGGGGTGTTAATGAGTCCTCCATTCTTTACTTATTTCATCACTTGTACATGGTTATTTTCATGTATTCTCTTTTTTGGAAAGGAATTTTATCCCACTAGGTTTTTATCCTTTCCTCTATTTGTGAGAGATCATTTTAAATGGTTACCTGACACGGCCTCATACCCGAGACTCATCCTTACATTTTTTCTTAATTTTTTATTAGTTTTTCCCTCCCTAAGTTGCACTTAGGGGGGATGCTGGTGTGAATATCATGGTATTTTAACTATCTAGTCTACTAGTATGTCCTATTCAGATGTTATGTTTACTTAGGGCCTATGAATATTTCTAGAGGTTTTATTTATCTTGATGAGATCTTATCTTATCTTATGCCATTTACTTCTTGTAACCTAGATCATTTAATATTTGTTGAGAACTACTTGTCTCATGTTATAGGATTAAGATGCATGTCATCATATTGTCTAAGCCTATCTCTCACCTTGTCTATTTAAGAAAGGATTTTGTACATTTGTAATCATATAATATAAAGAAAGCTATTATCTTTCTATACTCTCTTTTGGAAGGTTATCTTTTATTTTACAGGTGATCCTAGGGTGTGTGAGCTAATTTTTAGCTCCTATACTTATCATGTTTGCTACATTTGTATCCATATTTTGATTTGTCATTATGATCAGTTTGTATGTAATTTATTTGTCATGTGGATTATCAGAAGATGTATGCATATTGATTTACCTCTATGAATAATAAATCTTGGTTTTGTAAGTTTAGATCTTTGATAATTAAAAAGCATTGATCATTATATGAATTAGGAAGTGACGTAGAAACATCTAATGGATGAATAGGAAGAAGTGTAATTAGATTATGAATTGAATTTTTTTGAAGAACATCATCAATGTATTATTGAAGCTTAGTTGACTTACTAAGATAATTTTATTTGAAAGAGGGAAAAAGATAAGTATTACCCACTTGATTCATATTTTTCCTCTCAACACTACTCTTTGAAAAAATACTTAACTTTTAATACAAGTATAAGGATAGGAGTTATGTTTACTTTATGACTTATATTTGAAGTAATTTATTACAAGAAACTTAGATTTCATATTCTTAACACATGCATGGAAATCCATAAAATAATAAAAATATACAATTACATATTATATTGATTATTCTTTCATTTTATGGAAAGAAATGAAGTTACAAGAAGATGTCGAGATGAGAAGACAGGTACATTTTAATTGGAGTTTATCTAGGAATTTAATATAATACAAATACATGTTGGAACCACATATATGGGTATCTAACATGAAAAATATTCCTATAAGAGAATAGGTAAAACATAAATATTTTAGAGTCATTATATAACATGGATAACATGTTGTACTGATGGGTTAAAATGAGTTATCCATATTTCTACCATAATGAACTATGATAATATTTATATAAATACTCTTACTAGAAATAAGATCATGTGTCTAAGGAGGTCCTCATTGTGAGGTGAAATATTTTACATTATTTATCAAACTATGTATTTGATGTAGGAGCATCAAGGATATTTGTTATTGGTTTCTTCAGTTTTGGTGTGTTGTGGTAATTTTAGATATCTTTTAGCATTGGAAAACCTCTAATGTGATTTAATTTTTAAAATTTGATTTTTTTCTCTATCGTAGTTTTAAGGCTTTTATAGGCAATTTTATGGAAACAATTGTTTCTAGAAATTTGTAAGAGTTAGGATGAAATCCTTTGAAATAATAGCATTGGATGAATTATGCACAATGTGGTGAAGGTTTTGTGACCAAATTCCTCATGAATTGGGATAATTTAAAATATGAAATTTTGTCCTAGATAGCCACAAAAACAATTAATTTTCAATATTTTTAAAGGCTGGAGAAAAATTCTTTAGAGGGAAGCATCTTGATGATATTATTCTTATCTTGAAAAATATTCATGTTAATATGAGATTTTGGGTAAGACTTATGCAAAAAGTCATTTTTTGACACCTGTTGCATAGTGTTAGAGTCACATGCTTGAAATTTTATTTTTGAATTGTATATGCAGCATCAAAAGGTAAATTTTGATGAATTTTATTTATCTCATATTCATCTTTTGAAACAAATTTAAAAGTCAAAATGGGCAGTGGCGGAATATTTATTATTATTTTTGTAACTCCACCTATTCTCCATGTAATCAAGTAGACAAGCTTTTTCCACATGTAATTTTCTAAATTTTTAAATATAAAAATTTAGAATCACTAAGGGCAGGTCGTAATGCCTCATTTAAGTATCAATGAAGAGGGAATAAGGGGTTATCTGCATGAAGTAAATACCATGCCCAACTTGGGAAAAGATAGGCATGGGATTTGGGTGTGGCTTCCCACTTAATGGGAAAGTATTTTTAGCTTTTAAAACAACAAAAGAGAGTTGAATGAAAAGAGGGAGAGAGGTATAGAAGGCTGCATGGAAGTAAGGTGGAGATGACGACAACAAAATAGAGGTTTTGAGAGCATATTTTCAAATCTTGTAGGGAGTAGCAAGGAGGTGAAGGAGGGAAGAAGAAAAAGAAGAGTAGAGGAAGCAGAGATGAAGAATTTTTTTGAGGAAAACTAAGAGAGAATTCCCATGGAGAGACAAACTTTTTAAAATTATTTTTCTATCATATTCTTGAATAAGTATTGTAATTATTTCAACGTGGCTGCACATAATTTTTTGATTTGAATGAAGATGATGTTTATTTGTTTAACCTCTATTCTTGTGAGTTTGTGGATGGGTTGTGTGATCTCCTAAATTTTTTTTCCTTATTCTAAGATGCAAAACTAAGTATTAATGCATTAAAAGGATTAACACAAGAAATACACCTCAAGATTAGCCTAGGAAATGTCTATGCAAAGAAAGATAAATAAAATGAGATGATAAATAGTTATACCTTTGTGCTGCAAATTCATTGGTTGGCCTTTGATCTTTGAGAGTTTGTGTGCTCCTTGGATGGCTATGGAGGTGAATAGATGAAAGATGAAAAATATGATAAAATGCAAGTGGCTAAATGGCTTGGATGATTGATGGAGAATGCTTGCAAATGGCTAAGTGCTGCAAATAAAAAATTGGCAAGAGTTTTGGTAGAAAAAATATCATTCTTCAAAATGAGAGGAAGGAGGGGGCATTTATAAAACAATTTAAATTCTCTCGAGAATTCAACAGTCAAGATTAAACCAACAAGGCCAAGATGGAGGGATATGGTGAGTTGAGGACTCACAAGCCCTCACATATTGACATGTGGAATGTTAGATGGCCTAGGATGAGATGATGTGGAAGTGAGGTGGAAAAAAGGTACTTGATGTGGAGGAAGGATAAGAACCTTGGCAAAGGGATGATGTGACCTCTCAATGATCACATAGGAAAGAGGATAATCTTGGGTGAATAAAAGTGAATTAAAAATTCACATGATAGGGGAATATTGTGTATAAGACAAGGTTCCAAAAGGAGAGGTGGAAGATACATTGGATAAAACAAGGTCCTTAAAAAGGTAGGATTTTGACACAAGTGAGTGATGTGACAAGTCAAAGGTTCTAGAAGACCTTGGCACATGTGAGTGATGTGACAAGTCAAAGGTTCTAGAATTTGCATGGGGAAGAGAAGATTCCTTGTAGGAATAAAAGTGTATTAAAAATTCACATGGGGAAGAGAGGAGCCTAAGATGAATAAAAATAAATTAAAAATTACTTGGGGAATGGGAGAGTTGACCAAGGTATTGATTAGGCTTAATCATTATTAGTAATTAGAAGATAATTAGTGGTTAAGGAGGATTAGAAGCCAACTTGCAAAATTTGGAGGATGTGACATGTCTTAATCAAAGATTAGACATGTGACATCTCTAATGATGAGATTAGAGGATGGATTATGATTAAGGAAAATGATGTGACATGTGAGGAATTAAATAAATTTCATATTTATTTAATTCATTTGGTGAAAAGGAGAATAAAGGGTAAGGTATTTAATTATTAATTGAATACCTCAGGGATTTAGAATAATTAAGGGTATTAATTAAATAATAGTGATATTACTTAATTAATGCAAATAAGAAGATATTTAGATGAAAAAGGGGTAAATTTGGACAAATGAAGTGTCCAAATTTAGGTGTCTATAGGTTTTTTATTCTTGTGCATCAATATTTATAAGAAAATTACCATCTCTATGACTTATAGCTCTAAAAGTAGAATGTATGGTTGGATAAGGGAATGCAAGGTTAGGTATATAGAATAGTTAAATATATCAACATCATGAGATATCAAAATATAATAAACTATGCTAGCCTCAAATTTATGATTAAATCATCTCAATTGGTGTTAGAGTAATTTATTTAATATAAAATTGAGATGGAAAAGAGGAAGTACCTTCGACTCCAAGATTTAATTTTTTAATTGCAAAAGGTTATCTTGTTCAAATTCTTAACTTAATACTCCTTTAATGTTTTAAGTTTTGGTCAATTTCCTTGGTATGATATTGAATTTGAAATCAATCTAATACAATTGGTCAAAATAATGAAAATATTGATTGAGAATTATTAAATTCAAATATTAAACATTAAAACAATTATTTAAATTATTAAAAGCATAATAATAATAATAATTGATACTATCAAATTAAATATAAAAACATATAATTTTAATATTCTATGTCAATGGAAGAAGAAAAGGTGATAGACTAGTCAAAAAATGGTTTCCATTTTTCAAAACCATAAAAAAGTGTGTTTGTATTTCAAATAATGCACAATTTTTAGTTTAAAACAAAGCATGTGGGTCCAAAGTTAGGGGATGCACATGCTTCTTGACCATTTTTTGTCCATTTACATATAAAGAAACATGATTATGTTATAATACACAAATGCTATAGTGCTTTCATGCTATAAATTAGCTTGGATATAAATCCAAAAAATAAGGTTGTATATTCCTTGGGCATCCAACCCAAATGGTTAGACTTGCTTGTCCAAGCCCTAAGATGTGTTTTCTACAAAATATAGAAAAATAACTAAATTTTGAGTGCGCTCTCCATCAAGTTTGCATACATTTTATGTTGATTAGAAAAATTCCACAACATAAAGATCTCTCTTGTCTTTCTAACCATTTATTTTTTCCACATTTTGAATATTAAGGTTCTGATCTTCAATTTTTTTGCCAATGTCTTCTTTTTTCCAAAAAAACCTATGTATAGTATTTTTAATATTTTTTTTATCCATTCATCTAAATTTTAAACAAATTACATTTTTATATTCTAGACTATATTCAATGCATATTAAAAAAACCAATTACTTTTTAAAAATATTGGAGGGAGCATGCTCAACTTTTCATTTTTCAAGATGTGTCCACTTTGAAAATTAATAAAAAAATTATATATTCATTAAAAAACTAATACATGATGTTATCTATTGTTCCACTATAAAGTGATTTATAAAATATTTTAAAAAAAAAAAAAAAATTTAGGGGAGCACACTATGTTGGTGTGAATAAGGTGTTTTACTTGACTAACTTTCGCTTGGTAGGTCTTATTCACATGTTAAGTTTAAATAGGTTCTAGGAGTTTTTCTAGAAGTCTTATTTGTTATGAGATCTTATCTTATCTTATCTCATTTGCTTCTTTCATCATAAGTCATTTAATATGTTTTGTCTCATGATATAGGATTAAGGAACTTGCCATGATATTGTCTAATCCTATCTCTCACCTTTCCTTTATAAGAAAGGCTCCTCTTGCATATTGTAAGACATCAAATCATCTTGTGAATATTGTATTATTGATTGGTGGAATAACATATTTTTTGTTTCTTCTCTCTTTTATGTGTGGAAGGTTATTTGGTGTTGCAAATTATATATATCGGTTGCTCACTTCAACATGGTATTAGATCTTTGAATCTAGCAAGCCCCTTTCTTGATCTAGAGAGTTTTTGTCATCCAATTTTTCTATTGTGATTTGATTTTATTGTATGATCTTGTAAATTATCATATGATCTTATCTTGCATTTTAATATAATTTGGAGAATCCAAAAGGAAATTTATCAAGATCTATTGATCCTATATTACATGTTCTTTTTGTGGTGATATCTGGTGATTGTAGTATTTTTGGCTATAATGGTAGCATTTTTTACTATCCCATTGTGTCCATGAGGCTTGAGAAAGTCATATTTATCTTATATTTCATAAAATTTGGCCACAATTTTTACCATTAGAAAACAAGGGTTTGAAGGTCATATCTAGTGAATAATATTTTACTAGAATATTTTAGCCCAAATGGACCCTGCCATTACACTCAAGAGGCTAAATAGACAAATATTAATTTTAAATTTGTTTCAAGATGATATTTTAGGTATTTTTTTGTAATGATCATACAAACCCCCTCATTAGTCACAATGATATGGTGGTGAAACCAAAATAATAATAAATTAATTAAATCTCTTAAAGCACTAAGGCTAGGGAATAAACAATAGGCCTAAAGTTATAGCCACATGTAAACTTGTGGACTTGGTAGAATCACCAATGGTGGTCAAAACACCTAACTATGATGGTCAAAGAGTAACCAATAGCTTGATATAAATAACCATGAACTTCTAGACCCTAACCATGCTAGTCGCTCCACTAATTGTTTCCTTAAGTGATGTGGTCACTACACGTACCTTGCTCTGGGTAGTGGGGTGAGATTTTTAAAACCCTTGTGAAGGCCAAGGGTCACGTGGGTGAATATTGTTTAATATTCAAGACACTAAGAGGGGGTGAATCAGTATCTTCTTAAACTTATTGAACAAACACCATCATTTAATTTAATGCATAAAATAAAGAAGAGAAAGAACAAAGCATGAAATCACACAACACAAGAACACCAGGATTTTAATTGGAAAACCCAATGAGGGAAAAACCACAGTAAGGATTAGCTCACTACATATATAGTTGTTTTAATACTGGATAAAAAAGAGGCTCACTACCAAGTACAAAATCTCAGTGCTTACAAGGACTCACTTTACAAACAGGGAGGCTCACTGCCTACAAAAGATGATAGAAAAAATGGATTACAACCAAAATATGAACTGATAGAGTTACACCACAAGTGCAGATTCAGTTCCTTTGATGCTCAAAGTATTCGCATGCCAATAGACTAATCTTCACTCTTCTTCAAATTCACCTACTTTTTATAACACTGACATTCATATTCTCCATCTATGAACCATCCTGTATATATATGATATATCCACACACATCAATTAGGTCGGCCTAATTGGACGCAATACATATTTGCAAAAAGATAATTGTCGGCTTCTTACAAAACTTCCCTGAAAGTAATTCAATCATGTGGCATGCAATATTATGTCAGTTGGGACCAAACTTGGGTCGCATAGATATCCCCAATACATGTTAAACTATTAACTGATTATTAGGTCAACCATGAATAAACCTAATAATGAAGTACAATCATTAAACCAATGCCAAATCACCATCCAATCATATGAACATATAGGAGTGCATACATACACGCTTCTAGTAACCATAAAACTTTTCCCAAAACCTTAAACAATGATGATCATCGGAGGTAACATGCATACTAAAATACTAGAGGATGTAAACCTATTCTGCATACCGGTTCAGGGTACCAGACCAATCATAAACAACATGATGACATCAATGACAACATACAAACTAATATTCTCCATTCTTCCAACAATATCCCCCTTTGTCATTGATGGCAACATGTGCCAACAAAAATGTATCCAAAAACTCTCCCGTACAGTTTCTCCAAATCTGTCCCCCTTTGACATCAATGGCAAAGGGCGACCAAAATGGAAAAAGATGTAAACATGGTGACATTCAAAATTACAAAATTCCAGCTCTTCCAAAACTTCTAGACCTTCAAATATTAAAGCTTCAAAACCTTTCAACCATTCAAACTTTCAAAATTCCTTCTTTGATCATTAATTCATTTTTTCTTCTCACTTGTTTAGTTTCCCTTTTACTCTTTCTTTTCTCTCCTCCTTTTGTTGCCAAAACAAAAAAATAGCCAAAATTTGAACATTCAGGATTCAAGTAAAAATGACACTCTTCACTTGAAACATCTTCTTGTATCTTTCTTTGATAACTGGATATAAATTCTTCCAGGAAAATACAACAAAATCCATTCTCATGCATATGCTTTCCAATAGGGCCAACAATGTGAAAGAAGATGACCAATCTGCAGATGAGCACTGACTTTCACAATCTTCTGCATCATTAAATATTATGAAAATATGGTCTAAGCGGACCTCAAAAATATCCTTAACAAGCCAGAAGGTTTTTACCACATCATCTCTTTGTCTATGTACAATGATCAGATCTTCTTGTAATTCACCAACTCTCAATCTTTGTTTCCCTTCTTTGTCTTCAAAGATATCAAAGTTCTTTCCGATGTTGTT
>CM021104.1:45473813-45590680 GCA_007115665.2 Sequoiadendron giganteum | reverse complement strand
TCATATCATGACTAATTACTTGGAAATATTGACACCTTGAGAAGTTTTATCTTTTTGGGAGAGATTCATTTGTAGTATTCATCATGTTTGGGTGTTTCTAATCACTATTGAAGGTTTCAATCTTTGTAATTTTTGAGATCTCTCATAGTTCTTTATGGGTTTTTCATTTCATCTTTCTTTGATCATCTTGAAAAGGGAAACTATAAACAATGAAGAGATGACATCATAAAAAATATTTGTTGGCTTCATTTTTTGCCACATTTGTATGGTATTTTTCCTCCTCCAAGTACTAATAGTAAGAAATTTTATTGGAATTACAAAATGGATCATGTCATAGGAGTTATTACTATGAATTTTGATGATGAAATTTTGAATGCTCACGTTCATTTAAGTGTCCTCATGCTCTTTGGACTAAAATTTAAGAGATATATGAAGATATTGATACTCAACTATTCCTAAATGATCTTGTTTCATATTGTATTGTTACTCTTCATATTAAGACAAGATACCCTATGAATAAGATACTATTTGGGAGTTTGATTCTTTGGATTACTTTGAATCTTTAAATGAGGATGGTGAGGTTTCTTCAAATTATCCTTCTCCATCAAAGATAATGTTGATCCTTAACCTTTATTGATTCCTTATATAGAGTCATTGATTGAGGCTTCCATAATTAATGTTCAACATGACTATCCATATCTTTTTCTTCTTCAGAGTTCAAATTTTATTCTTTAAAAGCTTCCAATGGTTCTTTGTAGTAGGAAAATCATTGTCTTTTAGATATACCTTTGTAGGATGATTTCTTGATAGGTATTTTAGACTTGTTTGTGGAGTCTCACATTTAAGATTTAGAGGAAACATTTGAGGGGCTATCTCTCACCTTTGATGATAATAATTGCACTATTTTTTTCAAACCATCCTTTTCTTTGGATCTTTTTCATCATCAATTTCTACATAGTCCTATTTTTCCATCTTCTTCTTTGATTGGGAATGTACGTGATTTTATTGTGGAATCATCATATACCATGGATAAGGAAACACATGAGAAAACTATAGATACATCATTGTACATCTTCATTCTTCTTCCTACCAGTTCTTATCCATAATGGGAAGCATTTCTACATTTGTACTTGGTTTTTTCTTTTGAAAGGGAGACAAGTTGTTTTTCGATATTAGATAATGTTTTAGATCTTTAAACCCTTACCATTTTTGCAAGAGATTATATACTACATGGGGGTGGAGGGGCTACATAGTCTCTCTGGTGTTATCTATTTTATCTTTGTGATGGATGTAGTACTTGGGGGGTGTTAATGAGTCCTCCATTCTTTACTTATTTCATCACTTGTACATGGTTATTTTCATGTATTCTCTTTTTTGGAAAGGAATTTTATCCCACTAGGTT
Organism: Sequoiadendron giganteum; assembly: GCA_007115665.2. NCBI lineage: Eukaryota > Viridiplantae > Streptophyta > Pinopsida > Cupressales > Cupressaceae > Sequoiadendron > Sequoiadendron giganteum. The sequence goes on along the minus strand of CM021104.1, from coordinate 45,589,278 downwards.
TTTATCCTTTCCTCTATTTGTGAGAGATCATTTTAAATGGTTACCTGACACGGCCTCATACCCGAGACTCATCCTTACATTTTTTCTTAATTTTTTATTAGTTTTTCCCTCCCTAAGTTGCACTTAGGGGGGATGCTGGTGTGAATATCATGGTATTTTAACTATCTAGTCTACTAGTATGTCCTATTCAGATGTTATGTTTACTTAGGGCCTATGAATATTTCTAGAGGTTTTATTTATCTTGATGAGATCTTATCTTATCTTATGCCATTTACTTCTTGTAACCTAGATCATTTAATATTTGTTGAGAACTACTTGTCTCATGTTATAGGATTAAGATGCATGTCATCATATTGTCTAAGCCTATCTCTCACCTTGTCTATTTAAGAAAGGATTTTGTACATTTGTAATCATATAATATAAAGAAAGCTATTATCTTTCTATACTCTCTTTTGGAAGGTTATCTTTTATTTTACAGGTGATCCTAGGGTGTGTGAGCTAATTTTTAGCTCCTATACTTATCATGTTTGCTACATTTGTATCCATATTTTGATTTGTCATTATGATCAGTTTGTATGTAATTTATTTGTCATGTGGATTATCAGAAGATGTATGCATATTGATTTACCTCTATGAATAATAAATCTTGGTTTTGTAAGTTTAGATCTTTGATAATTAAAAAGCATTGATCATTATATGAATTAGGAAGTGACGTAGAAACATCTAATGGATGAATAGGAAGAAGTGTAATTAGATTATGAATTGAATTTTTTTGAAGAACATCATCAATGTATTATTGAAGCTTAGTTGACTTACTAAGATAATTTTATTTGAAAGAGGGAAAAAGATAAGTATTACCCACTTGATTCATATTTTTCCTCTCAACACTACTCTTTGAAAAAATACTTAACTTTTAATACAAGTATAAGGATAGGAGTTATGTTTACTTTATGACTTATATTTGAAGTAATTTATTACAAGAAACTTAGATTTCATATTCTTAACACATGCATGGAAATCCATAAAATAATAAAAATATACAATTACATATTATATTGATTATTCTTTCATTTTATGGAAAGAAATGAAGTTACAAGAAGATGTCGAGATGAGAAGACAGGTACATTTTAATTGGAGTTTATCTAGGAATTTAATATAATACAAATACATGTTGGAACCACATATATGGGTATCTAACATGAAAAATATTCCTATAAGAGAATAGGTAAAACATAAATATTTTAGAGTCATTATATAACATGGATAACATGTTGTACTGATGGGTTAAAATGAGTTATCCATATTTCTACCATAATGAACTATGATAATATTTATATAAATACTCTTACTAGAAATAAGATCATGTGTCTAAGGAGGTCCTCATTGTGAGGTGAAATATTTTACATTATTTATCAAACTATGTATTTGATGTAGGAGCATCAAGGATATTTGTTATTGGTTTCTTCAGTTTTGGTGTGTTGTGGTAATTTTAGATATCTTTTAGCATTGGAAAACCTCTAATGTGATTTAATTTTTAAAATTTGATTTTTTTCTCTATCGTAGTTTTAAGGCTTTTATAGGCAATTTTATGGAAACAATTGTTTCTAGAAATTTGTAAGAGTTAGGATGAAATCCTTTGAAATAATAGCATTGGATGAATTATGCACAATGTGGTGAAGGTTTTGTGACCAAATTCCTCATGAATTGGGATAATTTAAAATATGAAATTTTGTCCTAGATAGCCACAAAAACAATTAATTTTCAATATTTTTAAAGGCTGGAGAAAAATTCTTTAGAGGGAAGCATCTTGATGATATTATTCTTATCTTGAAAAATATTCATGTTAATATGAGATTTTGGGTAAGACTTATGCAAAAAGTCATTTTTTGACACCTGTTGCATAGTGTTAGAGTCACATGCTTGAAATTTTATTTTTGAATTGTATATGCAGCATCAAAAGGTAAATTTTGATGAATTTTATTTATCTCATATTCATCTTTTGAAACAAATTTAAAAGTCAAAATGGGCAGTGGCGGAATATTTATTATTATTTTTGTAACTCCACCTATTCTCCATGTAATCAAGTAGACAAGCTTTTTCCACATGTAATTTTCTAAATTTTTAAATATAAAAATTTAGAATCACTAAGGGCAGGTCGTAATGCCTCATTTAAGTATCAATGAAGAGGGAATAAGGGGTTATCTGCATGAAGTAAATACCATGCCCAACTTGGGAAAAGATAGGCATGGGATTTGGGTGTGGCTTCCCACTTAATGGGAAAGTATTTTTAGCTTTTAAAACAACAAAAGAGAGTTGAATGAAAAGAGGGAGAGAGGTATAGAAGGCTGCATGGAAGTAAGGTGGAGATGACGACAACAAAATAGAGGTTTTGAGAGCATATTTTCAAATCTTGTAGGGAGTAGCAAGGAGGTGAAGGAGGGAAGAAGAAAAAGAAGAGTAGAGGAAGCAGAGATGAAGAATTTTTTTGAGGAAAACTAAGAGAGAATTCCCATGGAGAGACAAACTTTTTAAAATTATTTTTCTATCATATTCTTGAATAAGTATTGTAATTATTTCAACGTGGCTGCACATAATTTTTTGATTTGAATGAAGATGATGTTTATTTGTTTAACCTCTATTCTTGTGAGTTTGTGGATGGGTTGTGTGATCTCCTAAATTTTTTTTCCTTATTCTAAGATGCAAAACTAAGTATTAATGCATTAAAAGGATTAACACAAGAAATACACCTCAAGATTAGCCTAGGAAATGTCTATGCAAAGAAAGATAAATAAAATGAGATGATAAATAGTTATACCTTTGTGCTGCAAATTCATTGGTTGGCCTTTGATCTTTGAGAGTTTGTGTGCTCCTTGGATGGCTATGGAGGTGAATAGATGAAAGATGAAAAATATGATAAAATGCAAGTGGCTAAATGGCTTGGATGATTGATGGAGAATGCTTGCAAATGGCTAAGTGCTGCAAATAAAAAATTGGCAAGAGTTTTGGTAGAAAAAATATCATTCTTCAAAATGAGAGGAAGGAGGGGGCATTTATAAAACAATTTAAATTCTCTCGAGAATTCAACAGTCAAGATTAAACCAACAAGGCCAAGATGGAGGGATATGGTGAGTTGAGGACTCACAAGCCCTCACATATTGACATGTGGAATGTTAGATGGCCTAGGATGAGATGATGTGGAAGTGAGGTGGAAAAAAGGTACTTGATGTGGAGGAAGGATAAGAACCTTGGCAAAGGGATGATGTGACCTCTCAATGATCACATAGGAAAGAGGATAATCTTGGGTGAATAAAAGTGAATTAAAAATTCACATGATAGGGGAATATTGTGTATAAGACAAGGTTCCAAAAGGAGAGGTGGAAGATACATTGGATAAAACAAGGTCCTTAAAAAGGTAGGATTTTGACACAAGTGAGTGATGTGACAAGTCAAAGGTTCTAGAAGACCTTGGCACATGTGAGTGATGTGACAAGTCAAAGGTTCTAGAATTTGCATGGGGAAGAGAAGATTCCTTGTAGGAATAAAAGTGTATTAAAAATTCACATGGGGAAGAGAGGAGCCTAAGATGAATAAAAATAAATTAAAAATTACTTGGGGAATGGGAGAGTTGACCAAGGTATTGATTAGGCTTAATCATTATTAGTAATTAGAAGATAATTAGTGGTTAAGGAGGATTAGAAGCCAACTTGCAAAATTTGGAGGATGTGACATGTCTTAATCAAAGATTAGACATGTGACATCTCTAATGATGAGATTAGAGGATGGATTATGATTAAGGAAAATGATGTGACATGTGAGGAATTAAATAAATTTCATATTTATTTAATTCATTTGGTGAAAAGGAGAATAAAGGGTAAGGTATTTAATTATTAATTGAATACCTCAGGGATTTAGAATAATTAAGGGTATTAATTAAATAATAGTGATATTACTTAATTAATGCAAATAAGAAGATATTTAGATGAAAAAGGGGTAAATTTGGACAAATGAAGTGTCCAAATTTAGGTGTCTATAGGTTTTTTATTCTTGTGCATCAATATTTATAAGAAAATTACCATCTCTATGACTTATAGCTCTAAAAGTAGAATGTATGGTTGGATAAGGGAATGCAAGGTTAGGTATATAGAATAGTTAAATATATCAACATCATGAGATATCAAAATATAATAAACTATGCTAGCCTCAAATTTATGATTAAATCATCTCAATTGGTGTTAGAGTAATTTATTTAATATAAAATTGAGATGGAAAAGAGGAAGTACCTTCGACTCCAAGATTTAATTTTTTAATTGCAAAAGGTTATCTTGTTCAAATTCTTAACTTAATACTCCTTTAATGTTTTAAGTTTTGGTCAATTTCCTTGGTATGATATTGAATTTGAAATCAATCTAATACAATTGGTCAAAATAATGAAAATATTGATTGAGAATTATTAAATTCAAATATTAAACATTAAAACAATTATTTAAATTATTAAAAGCATAATAATAATAATAATTGATACTATCAAATTAAATATAAAAACATATAATTTTAATATTCTATGTCAATGGAAGAAGAAAAGGTGATAGACTAGTCAAAAAATGGTTTCCATTTTTCAAAACCATAAAAAAGTGTGTTTGTATTTCAAATAATGCACAATTTTTAGTTTAAAACAAAGCATGTGGGTCCAAAGTTAGGGGATGCACATGCTTCTTGACCATTTTTTGTCCATTTACATATAAAGAAACATGATTATGTTATAATACACAAATGCTATAGTGCTTTCATGCTATAAATTAGCTTGGATATAAATCCAAAAAATAAGGTTGTATATTCCTTGGGCATCCAACCCAAATGGTTAGACTTGCTTGTCCAAGCCCTAAGATGTGTTTTCTACAAAATATAGAAAAATAACTAAATTTTGAGTGCGCTCTCCATCAAGTTTGCATACATTTTATGTTGATTAGAAAAATTCCACAACATAAAGATCTCTCTTGTCTTTCTAACCATTTATTTTTTCCACATTTTGAATATTAAGGTTCTGATCTTCAATTTTTTTGCCAATGTCTTCTTTTTTCCAAAAAAACCTATGTATAGTATTTTTAATATTTTTTTTATCCATTCATCTAAATTTTAAACAAATTACATTTTTATATTCTAGACTATATTCAATGCATATTAAAAAAACCAATTACTTTTTAAAAATATTGGAGGGAGCATGCTCAACTTTTCATTTTTCAAGATGTGTCCACTTTGAAAATTAATAAAAAAATTATATATTCATTAAAAAACTAATACATGATGTTATCTATTGTTCCACTATAAAGTGATTTATAAAATATTTTAAAAAAAAAAAAAAAATTTAGGGGAGCACACTATGTTGGTGTGAATAAGGTGTTTTACTTGACTAACTTTCGCTTGGTAGGTCTTATTCACATGTTAAGTTTAAATAGGTTCTAGGAGTTTTTCTAGAAGTCTTATTTGTTATGAGATCTTATCTTATCTTATCTCATTTGCTTCTTTCATCATAAGTCATTTAATATGTTTTGTCTCATGATATAGGATTAAGGAACTTGCCATGATATTGTCTAATCCTATCTCTCACCTTTCCTTTATAAGAAAGGCTCCTCTTGCATATTGTAAGACATCAAATCATCTTGTGAATATTGTATTATTGATTGGTGGAATAACATATTTTTTGTTTCTTCTCTCTTTTATGTGTGGAAGGTTATTTGGTGTTGCAAATTATATATATCGGTTGCTCACTTCAACATGGTATTAGATCTTTGAATCTAGCAAGCCCCTTTCTTGATCTAGAGAGTTTTTGTCATCCAATTTTTCTATTGTGATTTGATTTTATTGTATGATCTTGTAAATTATCATATGATCTTATCTTGCATTTTAATATAATTTGGAGAATCCAAAAGGAAATTTATCAAGATCTATTGATCCTATATTACATGTTCTTTTTGTGGTGATATCTGGTGATTGTAGTATTTTTGGCTATAATGGTAGCATTTTTTACTATCCCATTGTGTCCATGAGGCTTGAGAAAGTCATATTTATCTTATATTTCATAAAATTTGGCCACAATTTTTACCATTAGAAAACAAGGGTTTGAAGGTCATATCTAGTGAATAATATTTTACTAGAATATTTTAGCCCAAATGGACCCTGCCATTACACTCAAGAGGCTAAATAGACAAATATTAAAGGGAACTTCACTAAATAGGATGGAAGAAATGAGATTCAACTGGTTGGGTCTCAAAGTCCCTTCTTTTTCAGGTATAAGCGAAGGGAAAAGAGAACAAGCAATATGACACCCACCATAGGATGGTTGGTTGACATTAAACTTTGACGGGGCTTCTAAAGGAAATTTTGGCCCCTCTGGTGCATGATGTATAATTAGAGATAGTTGGGGACTTACCATAGGCAAGATTGTTGTTCCTCTTTCAAAAGACACCAATAACATAGCAGAATTTAGTGCTTTATACATTGGATTAATCGAATGCAGAAAGAAAGGAATTGACAAGTTAGAGATTGAAGGAGATTCAACTATTACTTTCAATGCAGTAAGAACAATAGAGACTCCAAATTGGAGGCTAAAATCTCTTTCAGATAGGATAATGACAATCCTAGAATATTTGGAATGCTTCACCATCAATCATGTGTATAGGGAGGCAAATAAGGAAGCAAATAGTAGAAGGTAACGAGGAAAGGTGGTGGCATAAGAATTACGTAAGATGAATCTTTATGGGGGAATCAAAGGACATTGTGAAAGAATTATGCAGGGTTGTCTTTTGCAGCAAGGTCTTGGGAAATCTGGTTACAACTATGGACAGTGTGGTCATTAATTTAGTAGTTGGCAGGCCATTGAAGGAACCAATAAACCCAGTTGCTTGCCCTCCAAAGAGGTGCACTAGAGCAGCTACAACTTCTTCAAAAGAACAACAAAGAAGCAAAACCCAGGACGTCTCCAACCACCCCATGGAGAATGTGTCTTTGTAGATAGTAGGTTATTGTTGTGAAGGATTAGGGATTAAGCTTCTAGTAGTTTAATGTTGTGTAGGGAAGGGCTTAAGTTTTTTTTTTTCTAGATAGTTAGTATCTTAGAATCAAGGCATTTTGATAATTATGCCATTCAGGAACAACGCATTTGGAAAGAGCTATGCCGATTAAATGGGAGATCTTTATATGTTTAATGTCCATGATGAAGACTGGCTTGGGAAGCTTAATATTTATTTATATAGAATCACAGATCCATTATGTTTACAAATTGCTAGGCAAAGCAATATGAAGTGCTAAATATCAGCTATGTTCAAATTCATACACATTAATATAATTTGACTTTAACCTCTTATTTACCAATTTTTTTTTTTTATATCGCTTCAACCTATAGAACTTAAGAAGATGTAAGTAAAATCAAACGTACAGTTTGGTGCATGATAATACATCTTCTAGGAACATAAAAGCTAACTTAAAGCTAATCATATAAATATTTCCAACTTTATTAGATTTAGACAATACATCTTCTAGAACATAAAAGCTAGCTTAAGGCTAATCATATAAATATTTCCAATTTTCTATCCACATTCAGTTATAAATGTCTTCCAAATATATATCCTCACAAAAGTCCTTAGAAAAGCTAGGGGTTACTTAACTGAGGTGATATAAAAACTTATGCCATATCTCAGTTGCAGCATGCATAAGAAAAGACAGACTTTGAAAACATATAGTTCATAGGAGATGTTCAGAGGTAAATATAAACAGACTAAATATTTATTCTACTATTAAGCGACACTGTTTCAGGGCACAATCTTTATTTTATCACAGTTCTTGAACGACTTGCAAATTCATTGAGGTTGCCTCCATGGATTTTAGGATCTGGGAAAAAGTTTTACAGAAAAACCATTAAGTGGGAGAGGAGGAAATGGGTCTGATGATATTTTTTCGTTTGGATCAGTTGGTGTATAGCTCGAAAAAGTCTTAACAAAATGATGTACGAACAGTAACACCTCTATCTTTGAAAATTCCCATCCTGGGCAAACTCGCAGGCCTGCTGCAAAGGGTAAGAATGTATATGGAGTAACATGCCTGCCCTCATCATCGAATCGTGAAGGCATGAATTTCTCTGGCTCACTGAAGTACTCTTCTTTCAAATTCGTGCTATAACTTGTCCATAAGAGCTGTTCAAGCCATACATTTAATGCAATAACCATTATAATGGGTTCAGATTGAAGAGAAATATTAAAGTTCTAACCATTAAAACATAATTCTGTAGTAAAATGGATGAATATTCATTAGAAATCTAGATCTTACCTTCCATCCTTTTGGAATTATATAACCCTCGTAATGAATATCAGTTGTGGCCATGCGAAATCCTCCAAAACCTGGAGCAAACATGCGTAATGTTTCTTGAACAGCTTGCCAGGTATATTTCATTTCCTTAAGGTCTTTCCAGCTGATTTCTTCTCCATCCTTTTTGTTTGAAAGAATTCCCATTTGTTCTGATACAGACATATGACGTAAAATATATGTGTTATTAAAATTTTACATTGCACTCAGTATCTCTGCAATTATAATAGGAAAAAGAAATTGGGTTATGGAGAGACTATTCAATGACAACGGTCAGATTGCCTGCTACAAAACATCTCTGCTGAATAAATTCCTACAATCGAACGAACCAGGATTGACTCGAGCAAACAAAAGGGAAGAGATACAGAAACTAAATAGCTCCGCGAGCCAAGCGCACCCATAACTGATCCCACCGTTTCACCTCTTATCCTTCCCCATTTATTGGACGCTCTACCACTAGTAATTTTTTGATACCATAGATGTCTATAATCACCTTCATTGAAACTTTCTCAGCCTTTTCGTTCCCTTTCTGTATCAAACTCGGTTTAGATTGATCCTTCTTTCTCCATAATATTTGACACGTTTTGACTAGGTTATTTTTTTACGGTCTTTTTTGTATCTAACTTTGTAATTTTTAACATTTAATATATCGGTAGATGAAGTTGAAGGAAATTTGTATAAAAAAACTGTGTATATATATGTTATATATAGATATAGAGAGGAGGGGTTTGAGATTTCCTTCTTATTTTTATTTTTATATATGTGTATGAATACACGTGTATGTACATATGTGTATATGTATCTATGTATGCATATTTGTATGTATATATGTATATGTGTGTATGTATATATGTATGTGTGTATACATATGTATATATGTATATGTATATGTATGTGTGTATGTATGTGTATATGTATGTTAGTATATATGTGTATATGTATCTATGTATGTATGTGTATATATGTATGTATATTTGTATGTATATATGTATATCTGTGTGTATGTATATATATATGTGTGTGTGTGTGTATGTGTGTATGCATGTGTATATATATACATGTGTGTGTATAGTAAGCAATATAATACAAATGGCTTGCATATGAAATAAACAATTTTAATTTGAAAATGAAAGGTACATGATGTAAAGAAAATAAATTTTAGTTTATGTCAGGCTATTATCAATTTGAAAGGAAAGGCCATGCAATCACTAAAGCGATAGTAATTATCACTAGATTTTCTAAGGAAATTGAGCATAGATCCGGAGATTCCCAAATAGGTTAATCTTTTTAACTATCTGTCGAATCCATAGGCAGACAAGGGACAACCTGGTGAAATGAAACGTCTTAGTAGCTAGAGGAAGAGAAAGAAAAAGTGATTCCCATAGTAGTGGCGACCGAAATGGGATCAACCTAAACCGTAAGAATGTAGAGACTTTATTCTTAATTTTGGGCATGGTAGATGAGGAAGATAAATTTATTTTTGTAGCAATGGAAACCTAATTTTAATTTGATTCCTTTCTATCCTAGGAATGCCCCATGATAGGTAAGGCTATATAATCTTGCACTAGTATATTGGACTAAACAAGAAATTTAAAAAATTGGAGACAACTTGGGAAAATTGTTAATTTTACAGCTTAAGTAGGGTGTTGGGAATATTTGCAACCAAAGGGTATTCTTAGAATTTTTTATTTTGAAATTTTAAATTTTTGATAATTTTTAATGGTGGAAGTGGGAAAAACCTAGTTTTTGCTTTATTAAAATATTTGGGAAATTAATTTTTTTGGATGAAAATGAATTAATTTGGATGTTTTGAAAAGATGGAACCTCATGAAATGTGTTATTATTTATTGTGGGAAAGTTTCATTGACTTTGAGAGAAAATATATTTTTTCATTTATTTTTGTGCCTCACCTTGGTGAGTGTGAAGAGCCTAGGAATAAGGTACTAGATAGGGTTATGGAAGTGACTCCCAATGTATCCCTAGCCCAAAGTGGAAAGTAGGTTGATCACGAGTGGGGATTCATTTAATCAAGTGATAATTAATGAAACATGGGCAATTAATTAACTAAGATAATGGATGCCCCTCTCATACCTTGAGTGCTAGTACAAACTAAGGATGTTTAGGAAGACATGCTAGCTCAGGGAGCTTGGGCCTTGTAATATCAAGTATTCTCATTCGTATGAGGGGAGTAATAGGTTTCGTAGGTGCCATAATTTTGAGCACCGTGATGACACTCCCTAACTAGCTCTCTAGCACCTTACCCTAGTGTCTTGTGTGTGTGATCCACCATTGGTGAGTTTTCCCAAGGATGATTTCTTGTATGGAATTTGTGACTTGGTCCAATGTGGATTGTGGTGTGACATTGGTGAGTTCACCCAATGAGATCTTGTTTGACCCTATTAAATGTATTTGACTCATCTTGTGTTTGGATGAGTGTTTATATGATGTACTCATGGAGTGTTTTCATCATGCATGGTGTGTATTTAAACCATCTCCCCATGTATTTGAAATGAGTGTTATTTTTGTGTCCCGTCTGACTATCTCCTATCATGGTGGGAGTGGATCCTTTTGATTCCATTAGGTCAGGTAGCGTGGTAACCACCATTTGGAACCTAAGGCCCATGGATTGAGGAATGACATGGAATCATTTAATTTCAAGTTAGATTCATGTATTTGGATGTCTTTTACTCATAGATTCTAATATTGTTATTAATGAACCTCTCTTTGAGATGGGTGTAACTTTGGTTAATAGAAAGGTGTATTGGCTTAATTACATGTTTCAGTGTTAGAACTGAGCACAACCATTTTAGGATTTTCAATATTATAATGTGAAAATACTAAAATTAACTTAGGAATATTTAAATTGGTGCTTAAAATTAATTTAGAGGTCACATTTCATAGTTGGGGAACTTGGTGTTGTATCAAGGCAGTTTGGTCAGCTCAAGAGTTCCCAAACTCACCCATAATATTTCTAAGTGTGTTGGGACAACCTTTTCATCATTGAGGCAACTTGGTATCATACCAGGGTGGCCTATTGTTGGTAGGCCCAAAAACTATAAATTTTGGCTAAGTGTGTTGGGGTGGCCTAGTTCTGTGTTGGGGATACCTTGTTCCCATACAAAAACCAAAATGTAAACCCTCTTAACCATGGTTAGAAGGTTTTTTTCTAAGCCTAATTCCATTTTCTAATATTTTTTATGCCTTTCTATTTTCCTATGACAATCATTTTCATCAATTAGGTCTTCAAAAAAGCCTAGTCAAGTTTCCTCTCCTTTTGGTCATGCTAATTCCTCTCTTTTTCAGAACCTTAGATGGGTAAACCATGTAAAATACAATTGTTCACCATAGTCCTGGGGTCCTATTAGTTCTTTTAATTATTTCTTAAGTGTCATCATTAAGGACTTATGTCATCTCCTACATCATTTTGTGTGCAACCTTCTAAAACAACATGATTGTCAAAACTAGTGTTGGGGAGATTGTTCTTCTAGTCTTGTGAAGGTTATAATCCTTCATGGTTCATATTATAAGTGTCCTAAAAAATACTCATAGGTTACATGGGGTGTTATGGAGTATTTTCTCCCCTAGGGTGATGTCACTTTGCAATGGGATGTCTTGGGAAGCATGAGGTTGTTTGGACTTGTGACTTGTTGTCATTCTAGTTTATGGTGAGTTGTGCCTCTTGGTTAGAAAACCTCTTGTGAAAGTTTTACTTTTTTTTTAGAGTTATTTGGTGTGTTTGGATTTGGATTGGAGGTTGATGAGTCCATCATCCTATCCTGGTGCATTGTCACAAGAGAACATTTAAAAAATGACTAGGACATATCTTCTCCATAGTGATATCAAGGAAATTCAATACTAAGCGTAGGTGTACTTTATTTTTTCTCTTTATCCTCTATACACCATCAAAAAGGACTAAAGGTAACTCTATCCATTGGAACATCCCTACTTTCTAAAATTATTTTAACATGGAAATTATGGAGGAGCTGTAATGCCCCAAGTTGACAAGCACGGAACAAAACCTGATGGAACAACCTTTTTTAAAATAAAAACACCAATAATGCAACAATGGCATGTCACACTTTCATAATCAACGTGCACACAAGTCTCACAATGACACAATGATAGAGATAATAAATCACTTCACCATTTCATAAACAAGGTGGAAATAGTGGAATACTAACCACTCATGGGATCATCCACTAGGATGAACACACGAGAGAGTGAGAACAACCTCACAACGATTGGTTATTGAACCATGATCCTAAATTGTAGAATTTAATGCTATGATGGGAGTCATGTGGGAGAGTGAGGCAATGTTTCTATCATTTTTTATGATAGAGGATGATAGAGCTCAAAGTGTTCATACTAATAATTTAGGTGGCATTTGGAGCAAAAAATGTTATGCAATGACCAAGAATAGAATTCTTCATAATATAGAGTGGGACAAAAAAGAAAAGAAAGTTAAGTATTAGATTCTCAATTCCACAAACAATGGGAAGAAGGAGAAAGTGGATAAATAGAAAGGTAGATACTGATAACCAAGGAAATTTGACAAGACAATTCTAAATAATTTTGTGTCACATCTAGAATAGGAAATACAAAATCTAGAATTTAGAATTTGGGTTCTCAAGATTTAAGAATTGGTAAAATATATTGATGAGGAACTATACATAAGTATTAGAGAGGCTATGCCTAAATTTTTCTAGACCTTGGTCATACAATGTGGTGCTATAATTTTTTCCATTTGGCACAAGATCTAAGCTACACATCCATGCTTTCAATAGTGATATTGATGATTTCCAACACTAAGGGTGTTGGACTCAAGGGAACACTGTGAGGGGGAGATAAATTAGTGTTCAACAAATCTTAACTTTATTAATCTGAAACTTAAACCATTTTGACATTACATTTAAAGGAAAGATGCAAATACATAAAGAAATCATCCAAGACACCATAATTTCACAAGGATTTTTGCATGGAAACCCTATTAGGGGAAAAACCATGGTGGAGGTTAATCCATAATTTAAGTACTCAAATAAATTTTTTACAAAAGAGAATACTTGCATTCAGGCACACTGCCTAGAGCTCACTACTCAAAAAGGAAGGCTCACTACCTTAAAAAAATTTAGATTAAAACCATCTAAAGGATGAAATAAGATAGTAGCATCTATTCATGCCAAGTTATAGTTCCTATGAATCTCATAAATTAGATTATGGATCTTCTTTCTACTTCTGCACTTTGCTCTACTTTTCTCTGCACTTTTCTACTCTTCACATCACACATAGATAAATTCTCACTATTACTCTGCTAAATTTCACACCATACACTATTATACTTCAAATTCCACTCATTCACTTTATTCACTATCCCCGCTATATCAAAATGATAGAACTAATCTCATATATATATCCGCTATCAAGGATTTCAACATTCATAGGTCAGCTTCATAAAACATTAAATTCTTTCCAACTGTTGGCTAGATCCACCACTAATTATTTATGCATGTCCTCCAAAGTCGGTTAAGAAATAGAGAGGACCCAAAAAAACATAATCAATCATGAAAACATTTAATTAATTACTCCTTATACATCTGCAATTACTATATTCGCCAAGTCGGCCTTCTAGCACAGATAACCAACAGATTAGTGCACCAAATCTCTTAGATCACATACTAGTGAATGTGCATCAATATAATTCTCACATAAGGTAATACAAACATCAAAAAACCTTTCTTTGAGATCCATAACCTAAAATAATAGTCTAGTGAAGTGATTGGATCGACATCTTTTCCTTTAACCAGATGCTTTTTTCTTCACTCTGTTCTGCCAATGTAAACCAAAACTATATTGTAGACTGGATGTATGACTTAGGCTACCATCAATGACAACACTTAAAATCTATATGCCAACAATCTCCCCCTTTGGAATTGATGGAAACGCTTAGTGAAAAATGACTAAGTGTTAGAATCATTTATAAGTACGCTGGAAGATTTTACTACTCTCTCTCCCTTATGCTTCAAAGATTTCAAAATATAGCTCCCCCTAAGATTGATGAGACATTTTTCACTGCACTCTCTACCCCTTTGACATCAATGACAAATCATAGAAACCATATGCCAAAAAGACAAAAGATGTTCAAAATCTCCAAAACTTCAAAATATATATGTCAAAAATTCTCCCCCTTTGACCAAAACTTCAAAATTTGAATTAGTTTTGAAAACAAGCAACTGCTACTTTAGAAAATTATCTTATGATTTTCTGTCATTTTCGAAAGGAACTTCTTCCAAGCATCTATTGTGATCCCAATGACAATGATCAAGCTATTTTTCTTGGATCTTTTTTTGACAATTTCAGTTAGAGATTTTGAAATTGTAATTGCTTCTTCTAGTTTCTCACCTTTCCCTAGTATCTGCACCTTTTGCTCCAATCTACATTCGATTAGATCCTTCACCTTCCAAAAAGTGTCCACAAGTGTGTTCTTGGTGAATTGAAATTTTGTGTATCTAGACTATAGCTCTTGAATCTTTTTCCTATTGGTGCCATCCTGATCCTAAAACATGTCAAAGATTTTTCCAATCCCACTCAGCTCTGTTTAAATCTGCTCCAATTTCTCTTTGTATTTACCAACAGCATGGGGCCAACGGATGCAATAGTTGTAGATGTTATTAGCTAAATTTATGCATTGCCTCAACTCATTCATTTTCTTCTTCAATTTGGTAAGTGATAGTCTAAACTTCTCCTTCAAATGAGAGATAACTTCACCTTCTTCTTTGTCTTTATCCTCAGAGTTCATGGTTTCTTTACTGCATTCAATCATTTCTTAAGGTAGAATTTTCTGCAAACTTTCCAATTTGATCTTGCAGTGCTCAACATGAGCATTTAGTACACTCAGAATCATATCTTGATCATATGATGGTCTAACAGACCATAACTTAGCAATTTTTAGTATTCCACCTTCTTCCTGAATAAGTTGTTGTAGATTTTCCTTTGTCAGTTCATCTTCTTCCACACTAGCTTTTTTTGGTTCTGATTCATTTCTCTATGGATCCTCAATTTCTTCATCAGATTCTTCATTTGGAATACCCACAATTTCCTTTTCTTTTCCTTTTCCTTAAATTCTCGGAATCTTGCATTCCGGAGGGCTGTATTCAACATCTTATTTTTCTCTTTTCTTTTTTCACTTAGTTTTAACAACCACAAACCAAATTATATGAAAATTCTAAAAACAACTAAAATACCTGATAGATTTCGTGTTTCGTCAGTGATTCAAATTCTTTGCTTCAAACTTCTGCTATTGAGTGCTCTCTTTCTTATCTTCTTTGATGCAAAGTGAAAAATGATAGTTCCAACCTAACTTTTATAGCTCGCACACAAGTGTAATAATTGAATTTTCCCTAAGTTTTCCAGGTGCTCTATTTTCTCAGACATCGACAGAAAAATTCTTTTGCGGACCTATGAATTCTTTGAATTTTCTTGTGAAAGTTATCCAAAACCTCTGCATATCATTAATACACCTTTTTGACCATTCTTCACATTCTGGTACTATCTACGGACAGGGGAGGAAATATTTTCTTGAAAAACCCCCCTACACCAGTGGCATGAAATCAATTTTTGAAAGAATTACCTGAAGCAGGTTCTGGTGTAGAACCATTTCCAGCATCAAAATAGTCCTTCCTTACCCATGTCTTCTTCATCTCATCTCCTATCTCATCTACAGTCACTTTTTCTTTTCCTTTTTCATCTTTTTGTATATTTCTTCTTCTGTATACCAGACCTCTTTTATCCACATTTTTGTTTCTGCAGAATCTTGCAATGTGACCATATTTATTACAACTGTAGCACACAGTACTTCCTTGTCTAGACCAATCATTCCATTGATTTCTTCTTGATCTGCATTGATTAGCAATATGTCTAAATCTTCCACATATGTAACATTCAACATTATTTCTATTGATAGAGTAGTTTGACACATTTTTGCATTCGATTGATTTATGACCAAATTTTATACAATTGAAATACTGACCAAAAAATGATGAATCTCTTGATTTCATATTACTTCTACACTAAGTAGCCATATGGCCGAATTTATTGCAAGATAAACATTATCCATCAAATTTTTGAGTGTTAGGTTGTCTTACTGGATACCTTCCACCTTTTTTCATATGGTTTCCTTGTCTGAAATTCTTTTGTTTGAATCTGGAAATTTCTCCTTTTTCATATCCAAAACCTCTCTTATCATTTCCACTCTTCTATCCTTGAGTAAGCTCATCAAGCTTAACTGAACTGATCTCAAACTTCTCCCTATATTCATTTGTAGTGGTAAGTTCATTCCAGAGAATAACAATCTATTTACCAAGTTCTTCTTCATTATTTCTGGATCATAGTAGTTCACTTTCCATCTGAATGAATTCTCCATTTACTCTTCTACATTCATCAAATTTCTCCTTTAAGGACTGAGCATGATTCTCCTCATTCTTCTTCCTTTCTTCAATCTCTTTAGTCAACTTCATCATCATAGATTCCATTTCATGTTTTAGGGTAGCATTATCTCTAGCAAGCTTTCCACATTCTTCAATTATTTCCTTCAAGGTCTGATTCAGGTGAGCATCATCCATGTTTTCACTCTCTTTTTGTTGTATTTGGTCACAAAGATCTTTTCTCTTCTCCCTGGATTTAACAATATGACCCTTGAATGTCTGAATGAATTTCTCAGCATCCTTAAGGTTTTCTTTGAATTCATGGACTTATTCTTTAAACTGATCAAGGTCATCAAGTGCCACCAAAAGTTGTTGTTGAATACTACATGAGTCCATCACATTCCAAGATCCACCTCAAATTGCTAAACTTATTTCGAGGAACTAGAAGCTTTGATACCAATTATTGGACTCAAGGGAACACTGAGAGGGGGGGTGAATCAGTGTTCAACAAATCTTAACTTTATTAATTTGAAACTTAAACCATTTTGACATTACATTTAAAGGAAATATACAAATACATAAAGAAATCATCCACAACACCATAACACATGGATTTTTGCATGGAAACCTTATTAGGGGAAAAAACACGATGGAGGTTAATCCACAATTTGGGTACTCAAATAAAAATTATACAAAAGGCAATGCACTTGCATTCAGGTACACTGCCTAGAGGTCACTGCTCAAAAGGGAAGGTTCACTTCCTTACAAAAGTTCAGACTAAAACCATCTATTCATGCTAGGTTACAGTCCCGGTGAAGCTCATAGATTAGATTCTGGATCTTCTTTTTTATTTTGCACTTCACTTTACTCTACTCTACACTTTTCTACTCTTCGCATCACACATAAATAAATTTGCACTATTACTTTGCTAAATTTGACACCACACACTATTATACATCAAATTCCACTCATTCACTTTGTTCACTATCCCTGCTATATCAAAATGATAGAACTGATCTCATATATATATCTGCTATCAAGGATTTGAACATTCGTATGTAGACTTCATAAAACATTAAGTTTTTTTCAACTGTCGGCTAGATCCACCACTAATTCTTTATGTGTATCCTCCAAATTCGGTTAAGACATAGAGAGGACCCAAACAAACATAATCGAGCCTGAAAAAATTTAATTAATTACTCTTTATACATCTGCAATTACTATATTTTCCAAGGCGGCCTTCTAGCACATATAACCAACAAATTAGTGCACCAGATCTCTTAGATCACATACCAGTGAATGTGCATCAATATACTTCTTGAATAAGGTAATACAAACATCAACAAACCTTTCCCTGAGATCCATAACCCAAAATAATAGTCCGATGAGGTGATTGGATTGACATCTTTGCCTTTAGCCAGATGATTTGTTCTTCACTCTATTATGTCGGTGTAAACAAAAACTATACTGTAGACTAGATGTATGACTTAGGTTTCCATTAATGACAACACTTACAAGCTATATGCCAACAAAGGGGAGGTATACTTTAACTATTCACTTGATCACCTACATGCCACAAATGGAAATAGGAGTGTACATAGAGAGAAATAGAGGATCTATCCAATGGATTATAGGAAAATATATCCCCTTATATCATCCCTAAAATTTTAGATTGTTAGGATGAGGGAATTTTGGAGGAGGTGGCTAAGATTCCTTTGCATGTGGTGAATAAAGGTCAAAATCATATAATAGCTAGTGGAAGTTTTGTGAGGCTAAGATAATTTTCTCCCATCCCCCATTGGTTTATTTCAATGTAATGCATTTGTTTTGTTAAAACTTGGATTGGTTCTTGAGATAGGGAGGGTGATGTAATCCTCCCCTCAAGTTTGAGTGTTAGTTTCTAGCATATATCTATTAATGGTTCGGTCTATTTTTTGGTGAAATGGCATTGATATGTTATCAATGAGTGGATCATACTTATCCTCAATGGTTTTCTTTGGAGTTCTTTGGGAAGATAAAAATAATCAACACATGGTCAAAATGGTATGCATATAATCATTATATTATATAATATTTTTATGAAATAGTTACTTTATGGAGGATGATATGATTTCTAATATAGGATTTTTGTAACTTTGAGACCTTAAAAATATCTAATTTCTAACATTTAGCAATGATTCCATTTTTAATAGCCATTATAAGCCTATCCTAAATTATTTAATTTTAAAAAAATGAGTAATATTAATATATGTAAGTAATATTACTCTTTTCTATATATGAGAGTAATACTACTTGCATAAATAAATTATTTATATATATATATATCAATACTATTTTCTTTATATACATTTATATAAAGATTTTATTACTTATATATATGTGTGTGTGTGTGTGTGTGCGTGTGTGTGTGTTTGTAAGTAGTATTTTTTCTTATAAGAGGGGTAAACGCTTTTGATCTGGAACTATGAACCAGTGAGGTCACAAATGGGGGACCTCGTCTCCACTATAAATTCTTAACAGTTACACCCAATGGGGTTTGAACCTTGATGGCAAGAATGATAGCACAAATTAAGCATCACACCATGCCACTATTGGTAATTTTGTAAGTAGTATTACTTATATTAAGAGTAATATAAAAATAATATATATGTGAAATTTTTATAAATGAGCTCCCATAAATGCATAATATTAATATATAGGACCTAATAAAGGACTTGATGTGTTTTATTTTTTTTATCAAAGTATGTAGAAGGTAATTCTATGACGGGAGGAACATGTGAGAGTGAGGAAAGGTGTGTAGAAATTATGATGACAAAGAACTACAATGGTAAATGTGTAGATGTTAATTATTCATGTGGATTTTGGAGCATCAAATGCTAGTGCAACTTCCAAAAATAGGATCTTTCAAAATATAGATCTATTAAAAAAAGGAGAGGTAAGTGTTAAATCCTAGATTCCATAAATAATGGGAAGAAGGAGAAGGTAGCTAAAGGGAAATAAAAATAGTGATAGCTAAGGGAGTTTAGTGAGGCAATAATAAATGATTTTGTGTCATATGTAGAATAAGGCTCGTACAAAATATAAAGATGAAATTTTGGGTGCCAAGGATTTAGGAATTGGAAAAATATATTAATGGTGAAATATGTGTAGGAATTGGGGAGGAACCCCAACCATACAAGAGGATGCAAGTTTTTTTATATGGCACAATCTATGAGCTATATGTATATAATTCCATGATCAAACAAATCAAATAGATCGTCCATTATTAGATCCTATATATTATTATTACTCATGTATATATAAACAATTTTACTCTTACATATGTGTATGTAATATTACTTACAACTATTAAAGCTATATACAAGTAATAATACTCACATATATGTAATATATACATGCAAGTAATAATACTTTTATAATAAATATTAGCATATACATTAATATTTCTTTTATCTATATTTTTATAATAGTATAAATACATAAAATAAGAGATGTACTCAATTGAGGTGTCTTAATCTCCAATGTATTTGTAAGTATAAATAGAAATACATTTATGGAAAGTTGCACCATATGATATTTCTTAATGAAGGAACCACTCATAAATCATGTTATGAAATCCAAGCCTATTGCACTTTTTTCATTAGTAAAAAAAATGATCTATAATCCATGATGTTTCATATTGGTAGGATTCTTTCACATACAGATACCTTATAATAGTGGTGACAAGTATATTCTTTACATGTTAGTTCAAAACTAACAATTCAATATACTTGTTTCATGAGTTATGTATTTCACTCATTATAAATTATCTTATTGCATAGAAAATTGTATATACGCTTAAAATTATACATTATGTTTTGGCCCCCTAATTTATTAGACTTAGTTAAGCTTCTAATTTTCCAAATTATGCAGATTCTAAAGCCTAATTTTATCATTTTTTTGAAGAAGGATAAGTATTAAAAAAATGCATTCAATCATTAAATTGTCCTCAACTCTTGGTGTCCTAGAATTCTAGGCCAGGACCCAGTCACCCATGGGTGACTAGGTCCCCATTTTTAGTTGAGACCCAAATTTAAATATGTTTTTAGCATTATTTTAATATCCAAAATTCAAATATGAAGTGTTAGATTTGGGAATCTAATTTTTGGGAAATTAGATAAACACCTATAAATACCGAGTCTTTTTATCATTTGAAATCTAACGAGCATTAATTAAGGAGAAATATATTGAAAAAATTATGATCAAGAGCATTATTGAGCACGTCAAGAGCAACATTATCAACGTTTATTGCATCAATTCAAGATTGAACATCATGTCTAATCCTATGTGTGTTAATGTTCATAATTTGTGAAGACTAACATTGTTGTAGATCTCTAAATAATTCAAGCAATCTATCAAGCAAGATCCAAATCCTTGAAGTGATTTGTATGTCTTCAGCAAGGAAGCCATTGAAGGGTGGTGAATTGCAACATTTTGTTCATTCATCATTTCCTTCCTTTCCATTAAGATTTTATCATTGGCATTGCCATTGTGGAAGTGAAAACACTTACATGGGGTTTGATTAAGGAAAGCCCCTATATGACACAACATATTCTCTCTTTGTGAATGTGCATGTTATATGTCTGAAAATGATTGAAGAGATTTTGAAGATCCATTTTACATTGTTGTATTTTTTGTGATCAAAGTTTTCGAGACACATAAACTCAATTATAGAATTTACTGATGATACTCCGACAATGGGACAAGAAAAAAACATAAGTTTAGATCTTGCACCAAAGGACCCTAAAAATTAAGAAAGATGCCCTAACAAAGACCCAGTCGCCTAGGGGTGACCTAGTCTTGCTACAACACTCAAATTCAACTTTTGGTTACAAGTACACATTGTTCCACACTCTCTAGATCCACTTGTAGAGGTTTTTTTGTCTATTTATATTCAACAAATTGAATTTATCATACTAGGTCATTTAGTCTAATTAGGTTGATAATTTCAAATCATTTCAAAATAATTCCTATCCTCCTCAAATAGATGAGGATCACTAATTGACTCACTTTGTTGATTTGCATATTAATGAATTCTTAAAAATAATAAAATACACTTTAGGTCTTGGGTGTTAAACTTAGGGTGCACCACATTTTTATGTTTTATACCTATAGGTAAATTCCTAATTAGAAATTATTTATGTTTTCCACATGTCAACTACTCTACAACCCTATATTATAACCCTACATGTATATCATTCTACAACTAGTATCTTACCCCTTTATAAGAGATTGAATATTCAAATGTCTATTATATACAATTAATGTTAAGCTTAATAATATATTCATATAAGTTCTTCATAATTGATAATCAATAATATTTGATGATAGCCTTCTTCCTCTTCTTCATTACCTCCCTTTTTTTCTTCTTCTCCCACTCACTTTTTATATATTATAAGATCCAAACCAAATCCATTGCTCTATTTACAACTAAAATATAATTTATAATGACCAAATATAACTCAGTTCATAAGTTATCCCTGCAAAATCCACTATAAAAATCACTCCTTCAATCTATTCCTTCTAAGCATGAGTTATATATTAACTACTCCATAACCTTCTTAGTACATAGTCGTAAGTTTGTAAAATTTCAATCCTTTATCCTTAATAGAAACTAAACACCATTTTGCTTCAAAATGAGAATCATGCCAATAGGTAATGATAACAACACCATTCATACTATCTTTGTTTTTATATTTTTATATTACTTCTAAATATTATAAAAATAAACTATTGAAAAATTATTTTTAATTGTTATTAATTATTTGACATGTAAATAGTTTTATAATTTAAATTAAAAAAAATTATCCACATGAAACTCCTTGATATCAATATAGAATACTCTTAATATTAATCAAAATATTAACTAGTATACATAATATATTTGCAAAATGACAATCTATAGTACTATTATGACTATGAATGATAATCCTCTTTTATAAATGTTCAAGAGAGTTTTTTTTTTTTTTCAAATTTCATAAATAAACTATTATATCCAAACTTTAATAATAGAAACATGTCTTCAAATTCCTCACATCTCTAAGATATAGAGCATAGGGTTTGGTTTAAATAACACATTCTAAAATTTGATTTGCTTAAGTGGCTCATCTAAAATTAAACTAATAGATGGATCTTATAAAAGATAATATCATTTCAGAGGAATCATCTAAATAAGTCAAAACTTAAAACATATTGTTTAAACTTAATAGAAAACATGACTAAAAAACATCACCAAACCCTATGGATAGTCCCAATGGAACTCTGATTTGAACAAAAGGAATAGCAGCGGTTTTAACATACCTTGAACAACTTTTTCATAGCACTCCGGATTGGAGGACAAGAGCTTAAAGAGCAGCGTGATAGTCGAAACTGTGGTCCCATACGATGCATGAAGCATCCCATGGAAGTTGTCAAGGATATCCTTCTCTGTGAATGGATTCCCTCTTTCATCTTTGAATGTAAGCAAGACGGAGAGCAGATCATCATCACTAGACGCCATTTCTGAACGTAATTTGATTCTTCTCTTCTCTATCAAAGAATAGAGAATTCCATCAATCTTAGAGCGTGCCTCAAGTGCTCTGCGATAACGAGTTCCTGGAAAGTCCAGAGGAACAGACATACTACCCAGAAGAACACTTTCCATAAGATGATAAATCTGATTTCTCACGCTCTCATCACGTAAATCAAAAAACAAAGCAGTTCCAATGGCAAAGACGAGCTTCCTCACCAGAGGAAGCATCTTCACTTGGGCTTTCCCCACCCATTCTTCATTGATATTGCGTTGGATTTCCAGACTCATTTTGGGCATATAACTCTGTAATGCTTGAGGACCCAGAAATCGGGATAGTGCAGCACGTATGATGCGGTGCTCCTCTCCAACTTTGGCCCCGATATTATCCTTCCCAAAGAGCCTCATGAAAGACTTTGGCCATGACGCCTGCACAAGCTTCCCCTCGTTCGACAGAATCAGCCGGTTTCCCGCTGGCCCGCATAGTACTACTGTAGGATGCCCAGTTATATTTGTCTTGAAAACAGGCCCGAATTTCTTCGCTCTCTCATCGAAAAACTGTTGTGGTGCTTCTGATCGAAGCGCCTTCAAGAATTGTCTTGTCTCTCCAATCAGGGGCAAACCTAAATTACCAGGGGGGAGTTTTAGGGAGGACTGGTGGTGAGAGCTATTGAGGTAGAGAACAGCAACGACAACAACGGCGGAGAGGATAATGGAAAGAATTGCAGAGAAAGAGTGGAGTTCAATGAAATTAGCTATATCTGAGGCTATGCGTGTTGGAAAATTGAAGGCATCCATTGGGCAGATAGTAGTTGAGCTTACCTGTGATCGAAGAAAGGATGAATGGTAGTCTCGATAATATAGGCGTAACTCCTGATCATCAATGGCCGACCGATTCTTTACTAATATTATATTTCCTAGCCAGAGATGCCGCCAATGATTCTTTTCGCACTGTTGTTGGATCGTACCGAGGATTTAGTTATTGATCATAAATTTCATAGTTAGAGACAAGTAGTAAGCGTACAAATTATTATTATTAATTTTAATTTTGAAGTTATTTTAAATTATTTATTAAATATTCCAAATATATAATTATTTCAATTATTTTATTAATTTCAGTTACTAAAAATATTTTGTTTTAAATAATAGTATGTTAAATTATAGAATTGTGTTTTTCAAAAAGCTAAATCAAAATAAAATATTTATTTATTTTTATTACAAAAATATTTTTTACTCATGAATTGGTTGTAGGATTGTTTAAAAGGGTCCAATTTTTATGTACAAAACAATCAATAAAGTCTAATCAACAACAAGAAGCAAAAGATATATATATATATATATATATTTTTTAATTATTATTTAAAATTTATTTTAAGTCATTACATTGTAAATAAAGAAGAATCTCATGTGATGATGAAACAATAGTTGAAATTAAATATTTAGAGATAGTTTATTTTTAAAAATAAAATAATTTAAATAAATTTAAATAAATAAATAAAATTCTTCAAAATAATACAAATACAATAAAAAATAATATAAATAATATAAATAAATAAAATAATTTAGAAATGATATCTCTATTTTTTAATAAATATATTTAATATAACTATACCAATTTATTAACTAGCAGTTACATGTAGACATGCAACGATGAGTCGATAGGCAGAGCAAAGCACCAATGGCAGGGATGGAATGTGAGGGAGAGCATGTACAAATATGTATTTATACTATAGCTCATTGAAAGGAAATTGATACATACAAAGAGAGATAAAGTGATGACGTTTAAGAGTGTTGATGGCATGATTAATAACTCTTTTATGCTACATGCACAAAAAAATGAGAGGGAACAAATAAAGGTACTAATACATGCAGGTAATGGAAAGAGAGCAATAGAATTATCTGAAAGCTAATCTGGAAAGATTATATGTAAGCTTTTTGGGCACAAGATTTACAAATAGAGATTGTTGTTTCAATGTAATCAATGCTCAAAAAATCCTTTTGTAATATACTTAATATATAGACTATGAAACATAGAAATCTTTTGTGAATCTTATGTGAGAAACATTATGTAAAACAATAGGCACAAAATACCAACGATAAATGAAACAATACTAATTTTAACAAACAATATACTCTTTTCTCAACAACGCCTTATCCAGAGTTGAAACAATATAGCCTAAGCTAGAGAACAATAATCAAGAACACCCAATGGAACAAAAGATAAACTATATAACATTAAATATTTTATTCCATTGCAACCATAACCATAGAACGAAAGCCATAGACAAAAACCCACAAAAAATTAAAAGTAAATAAAAAATGGAACACAACAAAATGAGCCATGCTCTCCACCCTACCTTATTGGGTCATGGAGCCTCATGAGCTTTCACCAAACCCCCGAGCAAGAACATACATCGTTCACCACCCTAGTCAATGGTGAAATCAATGTTTCTTATTACAATTAATATAGAGTCTATAAGGATGTAGTTCTTTATTTGACCACTGCAACTGATCTTGCAGTCAGTGTGATAATTGTGAAAGATTAGTTATAACACATGATTTCATCAAAATCCACATTATGGCTGCAGTATGCTCTACAAAAATAACAAAAAAATGTCAAGTTTAGTGCAGTGATCATCTATCGTTGGTAGACAATATCTAAATCAAGAGATATAAAAAGTTGTGGAATTTATAGTAGATAATATGTAGTATATAATAGAAGTGATGGAAGATATAGGCATAGCTTGTGCATCTGGCAGAATGTAGTATAAAGAGAAGAAAAGAAGGTGTGCTCTCCACCCTACCATATTGGTTTATGGAGCGTCATGTGCTCTCACCAAACCCCCAAGCAAAAAAATAAATTATCCACCATATAAATCAATGGTGAAAGCAATATTTTGGGCCTTGCTAACTTTATAGAAGATCTAATGATGTGAAAACATCCACAAAGGAGGAATGTTTGGATTGAGTATGATTTGTAAAGGTGAAAGAATAATGTGAATTTTAGTGCAATAAACAGGTGTCATTCATTGACAATAAATAAATCAGGAAATTTAAAGACTTGTACAACATATAAGAAGTAATATACAATTCAGTTGTAATAGAACACACCAATTTAAAAAAATGTTGGCATACCTTATGTAGGGAATTGATTGCAATATGAACATGGAAAAAGGAGGCCTTCTCTCCACCCTACCATATTGGGTCATGGAGCCTCAGGGGCTCTCACCAAACCCCTGAGTACAAATATTAATTCTGCACCACTTTGATCTATGGTGAAAACAATACTTTGGGACCTGAGAAAATTGGTTGTGTTTAAATCAATGCTACAATTTTTTTTAATAAATCGGCATGCAGTTGTGAAATAAGAGATGTGATAAAAGATATATAGCCTTACATTATATACACTTAAAATGTCGGTGAAGGCCATACACCATGCAAACATGCAATTGTAAAGGTATTTAGCATTTTGGGAATGGTGTAAATTCTATATGCATGGAAATGAAGAGGGACAGAGAAGCAATACATTTACCATTAAGAATACCAACATTCTTTAATCAATGGTGAAAGCAATGTTTCAGGCCGTGTTGAGTTTATAGAAGATCTAATGGCATCAAAACATCCATAAAGAAGGATTGTTTGGCTTGAGTATGGTTTGTAAAGATGAAAACATAATGTGAAGTTTAGTCCAATAAACACATGCCATTGATAGACAATAATAAATCAGGAAATTTAAAGACTTGTACAATGTACAAGAAATGATATGCAATGTAGTTGTAATAGAACACAACAATTAAAAAAAATGTTTACATACCTTGTGCATGGAATGGGTTGCAGTATGAACACCAAAAAAGGAGGCCTTCTCTCCACCCTACCATATTGGCTCATGGAGCCTCATGGGCTCTCACCAAACACTCGATAAAAAATAGTAATTGTCCAGTTTGATCAATGGTGAAAACAATGCTATTGGACCTAAGAGAATTAGTTGTCTTCAAATCAATGCTATAGATTTTTTAATAAATCGGCATGCAGTTGTGAAATAAGAGATGGGGTAAAATATATATAGCCTTACATTGTATATAGTTAGAATGCAGGAAAAGGCCATACACCATGCAAATGTGCAACGGTAAAGTTGTTTAGCATTTTGGAGATCACTGTACCTTATATATAAATTGAATGTAGTTGCAATCTAAAATGATTTAACACAAATATATGCACAAACAAGTAAAATGAGAACTTTAGCAAGGTGTACACGTTTCATTGGTAACCAATATCTAAATTATGAAATGTAAATAATTCTATAACATGAAAGAGGAAAATATGCAATGCCACGATTACATGTTGCATACAAAAAATGATAAGCAAGCCAATTTAGAAATGGTGCAAATTCTATATGCATGGAAATGAAGAGGGAAAGAGAAGCATCATAGTTACCATTAAGAACACCAACATTTCATGATGATGGCAATGAATGCAATTTTTGGAGAAGATCCTCTTGTTTAATTCATAGTGCATTATAATTGTTGGTATCTATCTTGCAGTATCTACCAAAAAAGAAAAGTGGATCGATGCATAGCAAGAACATACATCATGCACCACTCCGATGTATGGTGAAATCAATGTTCCTTATTACAATTAATATATATTATATCATTCAAGAAAGTCTTTTTTGCGGCCAAAATAAATAATAACACAGATACATATCTGCACATAGGGAAAATAAACTAAAAAGAAACACAACAAAAGGAAGCCTGCTCTGCACCCTATACCATATTGGGCACGTGGACCATCGTAGGTTGTTACACATATATATCCATAAGTAATCTTCAAAGATATGAATCTTCTATGCATTTAATGTCAGAAAAAAATAGATGTGCACATAGAAAATATAAAATGAAGCATAAAAAAATGAAGCTTTCTCTTGATCATACGTATATATTAATGGATATTTTATTCTCCAAGCAGGTATACAAGCATTGTATGCCTTGGATGCATTTTAGGGGGTTGTTCCTTGGATATAAATAGACACAAAAACAATGTGTGGAAATGTATGGATGTGGAGTTACATATAAACAACAAGTAGATGATGGGCAATAAAATTTCATCTGACAACTAAAATGGGACAATCACCATTACAATAAAGAAGGATGTGAGGACCAAATATTTAACTTTCACATTATTCACAGTGAGCAGGCACAAATACAAATCACTTGTTTTATGTTTTTTCGGATGGGGGGATGGTTGCTAAAGCAATAGAAAATTATTCATGATGAGATCATTGATCAGAGCGATGGAAAATGGATTTCTCACATGTGCAAATATGTATGTATGTGATCGTAGATGCAATGAACATTGATACATACTGATCCCTATGTTTATTTTGTTGGGGCATTCTTGCAATGTCAAGTTGAATTTTAACTATTATATGGAACATTGATGCAACCATTGACCATAGTGATGAACAATGCAATATGCATATTTGGATGCATATCATAGCAAATGCAAATATTATTGATACATACTGACACATTTTTGGAATGATAAACTAAATTGCCAGCGCTGTATAGAATAGTGATATCACCATTGTTGATAGTGGTGGAAAATGTATTTCCACTATGTATAGATATGTATGTACATCATAACAGATGAAAACATCATTGATATATACTAATCCCTATGTTTATTTTATGTGATATTCTTGGAATGGTAAATTATATTTTAAAGTGTTATATAGAAGATCCATGCTTGCAAGAAACGGCTAAGAATTATCACAACTGACACTTTTGTAGTGATTTTGCAACCATCTCCCCATTCAAAGAACACAAAATAACATGAAATCACCTTCGCATAAATTCCACAATAGCCAACTAAATAGCCAACTACACTTGAAGCTCAACAGAAGCCTGGTCTCAACATAAGTGAGTGTTATGTTTCCCGAGGTTTGAAATGGCAGGTGCTACAGATGACTTGCTTCACTATTGTGGGAGAACATAGACTACATGATAATGAAAGGCAGTCTATATTGAACTTTGGCCGGGATTTTCGTTAGCCTTTCCCGGTTTGGAAGCCTTTTGGCAGCTGGGGAAAAAGTGGCGGTCAAGGAGAAGCTAGCACATGTTTTTTTTTTTCAATTAAAAGCACTTGTTGCATCGATAGAGAGGGCAAACTAAATGGCATCAACATTAATTATTGCATACTTTCCATGTAGTGGTGATGGTTGTAAGTGGTACATGCCTTTTAAAGCCTTGCAAAACATACCGAAAGTCTGTGCAGACCACAAATGAAACAAAAAAATCACAAAGGTATTTTTTCGTTATTCACCTTTTCTCACTTGATTCAAACATACCTCTTCCTGCTAGCTTTGTTGCAAGAAGCAAGCAAATAAATATTTCAAGCAACACCTTTTCTTTTGCTTTTGCAACCATTGCCCCATGCAAAAAACATAGAATAACCTCCAATCACCTTCACAGAAGGTGGACAATGCGTGATTGAACTTACACCGTCACAAAAGCTTACTCTCCTTACTCATGGCTTTGATAGTAGGTATAGCAACACAACAAGGCCCAATAATGGCTTATTGAAAATTTCACAAACATTCGCTATGTTTCTCAAGGTTTTGAATATATGTGGCTACATGTAATTTGACACATGTTGTGGATCATGACCCCCTTTTTTTATTGCAAAAAGAACTTGAAAATGCAAAGCTTGAGACAATTACTTCACAGAAGAACATGTTTCAGTTGATATAATAAATTTGAATAAATGCACGATGCAGATTCTGAACAACAAAACTGCAACTGTCAATTGAAACATATGTACCCGTTCTTTTGTTAGATGTCACAACAATTGTGAATGAATAGAGGTAGGGCTATTTAAAGGCAAGTAGCAATTAATTCTTGTGGAGAAGTTTAAGTATAGACATAGGAAAAGAAAAAAAGTAGCTGCCTTCTAAAAAGAATGAACATAGGAAGAAGTATATATGAATGTTCTCTACATCTGACCTCACATACATACATATCTACACACAGGGATGAATGTTGGGTGCAATGTGGGAAAGATAGAAATAAATGATCTTTGCACGTTGCCCTATGTGGGTGACTATTTGTACCAATGTTGCTTCATTTATGGATTTCATTTTGTGGTGATGGTTGCAATTCTATAGGTTAGGCTATATTGCATCATCTATCGCCACCATTTTATGTCTATGGTTGCAAAAGAGATAATATTGTGTGTTGTGTGTGGGTTTTTTCATCTAGCTTGATGTTGAAAGCAATATTGTTTCATTTATGGTTCACATTTTATGGGGGAGGTTTTGAATCAATTTGTTATGAATTGTGATGTCAATGTTTCTTATTTGGCCTAATATAAACCCTATTATTTTAAGAATTCCCTTTTGACAAGGAAACAAATAACAACTACCTTACGAAAACAATAAAGATAGGGAGCAATATATGTTGTCTACATCTAATTTGACATGCATACATATTGTGAGCATGTAAATCTACAACATAGCTTAAACTTAAACCCACATTAGTATAGTTAGTTTAAAACCAAGCAAATAAACTACTCCAATGAGATACTACAACACACTTCATAATGTAATCAAAGCAATCAAAAGATAAAGTAAACCAAATGAAAGCATGAAAAGAAGCATAGTGCATACCTATCCCATAGTGGATTGGTGCACCTTTGATATGAAAAGGAGCCCTTTCCCAATCCTCGATAAGCTTCAAGATGATGATAAACAAAAGATGCAAGATGATGAACTCCAAATGCCTATAATAAGAAAAATCAAATTGTGGATGAAAAGGAAGGAAGAATGCCTTGAATTTCTAGATTCAAGGTTGGAAGATTGAAGGATTTGGATGAATGTGGGATAAAATACCAACCAATGAGAGAAGACCACTTGTCCACATGTGATTGGAGGAGAAATGAGCATATTTTGGAGATTGTGTAAGTAAATAAAGTTAGGTGGGTTTGAAATTTGAAAAATAGCTTTAAATACATATGGTTAAGAGATTCTGGGGGGGAAATTTGTTTGGACAAGAAAGTCAAACAAATGGAGTTAATGAGGGAATATTCCTTGGGAATATGCCTTGTGAGAGAAAATAGAGATAATTAGATAATGAGTTAAAATGGTTTTCATGTGCAAGTGGGTGGGTTAGTTAAGGGTTTAGGTTTGACTTAGGTTGAATCAGAGAATGATGCAACTAAGATCGAAATTAAAAAAAAATCTGATTTTTTTGAATGCCCCAGCAGGAAGTACGTTGGTACATTGCCCCCTCTAGAGATTGAGCGAAAAGTTTAATTTGAGGGTTGATCTCGTGACAAAGAGGTTCAAGATGGATGTATGGATGCTTAGACTAACATATCTATATGATAATGATGATGCAAATGAGATGTTTTTAAGATGCTTAGAATAACAAATCTATATTATCCTAAATAACTTAAATGATGATGCAATACATGTGAGATGGATGATGTTACTTATTACGATGACATGTATGAATATGAAAGATGAGAGTGAAGATGTTTTATTAATGCACGATGGATGCATTAATGACATGATACTATGTTAGCGTGAAAGAGGATAAAAGAATGAGAGGGATCAACCACTGAATCT
Source organism: Sequoiadendron giganteum (assembly GCA_007115665.2). NCBI lineage: Eukaryota > Viridiplantae > Streptophyta > Pinopsida > Cupressales > Cupressaceae > Sequoiadendron > Sequoiadendron giganteum. The sequence continues at coordinate 45,557,336 of CM021104.1, read as the reverse complement.
AAGAAGATGCAAAAAGTCCAAAAAGTCTATGAGTCGTCGAGACTTCAAATATTAGATATGATGATGAATGATGATGATGTATTTCTTATCCAAAGATTGGGGATGTAAAGAGCATAGCTTTCCTATGTTTGATAACACACATAGGTATGATGCATCGAGGTATAAAGAACCAGGATGGTGTTGCACCTAGTGTGATGGAATTTGACTTGAAAATTAGATAAGAGTACTCTTGTTCACACCTGGCATACATAATATTATTCAGAATTTTGTTTAGATATTCTAAACATCTCAGACCAAAACATAGAAAAACAAGCCTTCCTATGTGGTCAACAAGACATCTAAAACACCTTCCCTACAAACCAAACAAAGCACACATGACCAAGTTATATTACAAGAACATCCAACAAGCATAGTAGATAAAAAGATAATGATCATTGCCTCATTCCTTTCTCTCTAAACCGTTTTGATTAGGAATCATCAAGAGGTCATTGGAATGAGCACAACATAAGATAAGTCAAAAAGACAAAGATAAAGTAAACAAACAAGCTAATGTTCTTCATACCGCTAGCCAAGACTAAATAATGATGATGCCTGATACTGATGTCCATTGTAGGAAGGATGCATCCTAGGAAATGTTGTGATCAGGTGATAATGAGATTTGATTGGATGATAAGCTATTGATACCAAGAGTTGACCAACTTGTTTACTTATCGACCTAGACTTAAGACTTTGACGATTTAGGTTTTACTTTTAAACCTGCTAGACTTGCTCTTGATTGTTTTACCAAAGGATGACAGTGAAAATTAATTTATTATGAATGATGACTATTGCGAGTGAAATTCAAATGAGATAGATTCACCATTTTGGATTTTTTCAAATATTTGGATTTTTTTGGTGTTTTTTGAATGTTTTGAGGCTGTTTTGATTTTTGGGTTTTCCATTTTTTTGGGATTTTTTGAGATTTATGACCAAGAGACTAACCTAAAGACCTATCTTGGGGGTCTCAAGACCTGATCAACAAATTGAGCTTGTCTACATTATACACCTAGAGACCATGTAGTTCGACTGACACAGACTTGATTATTGATGAGATATGATCAAGATGGATTGACAAATTATTGCGACAACTGCCTAAAGGACTGACCTAAAGTGTCTCGAGGGATGATCAAAGATCAACCTTGCCTACATTCAAGCTCAGAGATGATGTAGTTTGGTAGGATGACTTTATTTTTTGATGTTTTAGATTTTTGACATGTTTTTTTGGATTTTCTTCTTTTTTGATGGATTTTTTGAATGTTTTTGGATTTTGACATGATTTGGATGCTTTTGGATATTTTATTTAAGGAATATCGCAAGAATATACATGAATCTGATCTGATGCAGGTAAAGGAACATGTCCGCAATGTGATGTGATAGACTACTTCGATATAGGCAAGACAAACTGACCTTAGGAATATGCCAAGTAGTACTAGGGTGGAACATGATACGAACACAAGATCAAGCTATGATACGAACGTGAACGGATGGTGGATGGATAGATAGAATGAAATGGATAAGTGAGTGTGTAGAATAAGCTGTGAAGATCTTGGTGGATGGAGAGTGCTTTATTTACACTTGGCTCCTATTTTCTAGGTTTTCACCAAGGTACTTGTCCAAAGTGCCACCGAAGTGGTTTTCACTATAGGTCAATTTTTTTCTTTACTATTTTTAATCCTTTTTCTAATTTTTGTTTTTGGATTTTTATATTTTTGTATTTTTGGTTTTACCCTTAAAAGATCTGGCATAATTTTTTTTGAGATGGGAGTTGTTCATGGGCTCTTGTAGAGGCTCCCCTTCGGGCATTGATAGCTGGTAGGCTCCTAATTTACAGGTAGCAGTGATGATGAAAGGTCCTAGCCAGTTGGGCTCAAAATTTCCCTTGCTATTCGGATTTGGCATGTTCTTCTAATTCTCCTTCAGTACTAGCTCACCGACTTGGAAGGTTTGCCTCCTGATTTTCTTGTTCTAGCTTTTCTTGAGGCGATTATGATAGACTTGGAAGTGGTTTACGACATCCATTCACCACTCATCTAGTAGCTCTAGCTCATTTAGTCATGAGACCCGGTATTCTTCACCTGTAATGAGATTTTGTAGTGATATCCTTAGGGATGGGAGCTCGATCTCAATGGGGAGGATGGATTATGATCCATAGACCGGGGAGAAGGGGGTGGCACCTATTGGTGTGCGAATGTTGGTGTAATAAGACCATAAGGCAGGATTTAGCTGCAGATGCTAGTCATGACCAGCGTCATTGACTATTTTCTTAAGGATTTTCAGAATGGTTTTATTGGTGGCTTTTGCTTGGCCATTGCCTTGGGGATAATACAGAGTGGAAAAACAATGTTGGATGTTGAATTTTTGGCAAAGGTCATGGACATCCTAATTTTTTAAAGGTGTCCCATTATTTGAGATAATGGCTTGAGTGACACCGTATCAACAAATAAGGTAGTTCAGGATGAACTTGGATATCTTGTTTCTAGTTATGTAGGTCATGGGAACGGCTTCAACCCACTTTGTAAAGTATTTCATGGCGGCGATGAATTTATGGTCATTGGATGAGGTGGGGGTGATTTTACCGATAAGATCAAGCCCCCACTATGAAAAAGGCCATGCTGTGATAATGGGATTGAGCTCCTAATTTGGTGCATGGATGAGGTCCCCATGTTGTTGACATTGTAAACACTTTTTGACATAGTCATGTGCTTCTCTTTCCATTTTGGGCCAATAATATCTCGTCCTCAATAGTTTCTTGGCCAAAGTCATACCACTCGAGTGCGAACCACAAATGCCATTGTGTACCTTGGTTAAAGTAGTCAGGGCTTCCTCAGTATTTAGGAAACATAATAGGGTCCCTTTGATGCTCCTATGGTATAGGGTATCTCCTAGGATGGAGAAACGAGATGAATTCTTGACAAAAGCTCTTTTGAGGTTCAAGGTTATGTCAATGGGCAGGACTCCTATTCTTAATTAGGTGTAAATTTCATGGTTCTAGGGATCATCGAGACCAATGATTTTGCACATGAATTTAGACTCTAGTACCTCAAATTTTGGTACAAGAAGATTCTCTAAGAGGAATTCCTATTTTGGGACATTGTGCGGGATTTCCAAGAGTGATCCAATTGTAGCCATTGTGTCTGCTGCTCTATTGTTTTCTCTAGGTAGTTATTCAAATGTAATATCAATGAATGAATCCTTGAGGATCTCCACCAATTCTTGTATGGAGTCAGCTTATCATCCCTTGTTTGATATTCATTGTTTACTTTATTGATTATGAGCTGAGAGTCTCCATATACCTTAAGAGACATAATTTTCCACTGCACTACAATCCTTAGCCCTATGACCAGAGCCTCATACTCTGTGATGTTGTTTGTGCATGGGAATGTTAGCTTGTATGATTTGGGTATGCAGTCTCCTTGGGGAGTGATGAAGAAAATTCTTGCTCCCGACCCATACTATGTGTAGGATCCATCAAAATACATCTTCTAGTGGTCTGCTACAGTTAGGCTGAAAATTGATTCATCGAGAAACTTTGAGATAAGTGGATTTTCTGCATATATAGGTGCCTTCACCAATTGATCCATAATTGCTTATCCTTTGATGGCCTTGATCTCTACATATTCAATGTAATTATTTTTTAAGATCATAACCCACTTATTCATCCATCTTATAAGAGTTGCTTTGGAAAGTAGGTATTTGAGCAGATCTATTTTTGCAAGTAACTTGATTTGATGTGCCAACATGTAATGTCTGAACTTCTGAGCTGCAAACATGACGAATAGAAAATCTTTCTCAATAGGTGTGTAATTTAGCTCATTTCCTACCATGGTCCTTTTGATGTAGTATATTTCTCTCTCCCTTTTGTTTTCATCATGTTGGGCTAAGAGAGCATCGAGGGCTACTGTTGTTGCTCATATGTTCAAGATTAATGGTTTGCCTAGAATTGACGGCATTAGAACTGGTGGTGTGAGTAGGTATTCCTTGATTTTTTTGAATGCCTGGTCACATTTCTCATTCCATTTTTATGCTACCCCCTTGTGGAGTAGATGATAATATGGGATCTCTTTATCTACCAGTTGTGTTATTAATCTGCGGATAGACTGGAGCCTTCCTTGTAGACCTCTTAGCTGCTTTAACATCTTGGGTGTTTCCATTTTGATGATTTCCTTGACTTTGGTGGGATCTACCTCGACTCCTCTCATTGAAATTATATACCCCAGGAGCTTTCCTAATTTCACTTTGAAGATGTACTTCTTTGGGTTGAGTTGGACATTGTATTTTTCCAACCTGTTAAAAATGTAACTTAGAGCTGATATGTGGTCCCATATTTTCCTTGATCATGTATCTAGGAGGTTCTTCAATTCCATTTTGACTAACAAGTCTATTTGGGGATGCATCTTTTTAATATTTTGTCTCACGAGTTTTGCTTCAAGATATACAACTAAATGATGAACTACCACATTTGGATCAATCCCAGGCATTTTGGTGTATGTCCATGCAAATTTTACCTTTCTTTCTTTTAGGAATGTAGCTAAAAGTTCTTATTCTTCCATGAGAAGTGACTCAGCATAGAAATTTATGTGTGGTAGCTCTTTTGTTCCCAAGTTGATCGGATTGCATTGTTCTACAAGGACCGCTGATTTTCCTTGATGAACGACACTAAGGGGAAGATTGAATCCTTCATCCTCTGGCACCTTGGAGTGGTTTTCACTTAAGTACATTGAGATTATTCTCAATTTCTCAATTTTGTGACTAAAGGATTCAATCATCTCCCCATAATAGGCTTGAGTATCCAATATGATGTAAATCCAGCCTTATGATCTCCATATGGTACTGTATCTCGTAATCCCAAGAACTCCGAGAGAACCTCATCATATTTTAACATGTCTAGAATCGGTGGTCCTCGTTGGTCATAATTAATGAGTTGGGGTTGTACTAATTTTATTTCGTGGGTTTGGTTGTCTGACTCAAAATATTGGGTGTTAATCATGCATAGGGAGGAGTCTTCAAACAACATAGGTAAATCAGTTATGGGATCCTCATCACTACTACACACATTGGTTACATCAAAGGTGAATTTATCTAGGGCATACCTATAGATACTGGTAGTTGAAGGGCATCTTCCATTAGTTGAGGAGGAGTCCTGACTGCTTTAACTGGGGGACTTCTGCCACATATGGTTACACTTGGAGGGGTACCGCCAAGGCCAAGATTTTTTATTCATTTCTGAACAATGATAGGCTCCAATCGACCATTGCTTTTCTTTACCAAATTTCCATTTCTATTATAGCCCATACCTAACATTAATTGAAGTCCTCTGTTTGCATCATCCATAGGAAGGGTTGGTATGGGTCTTTCATCTTGATAGAGGAGACTGGATACGTCTCACTCATCCACCACTTCTCGGCCTAGATCTCCCCAACTCTTGAATCAGGAAGGATCTTCTATGAAGGTTTGAGTAATTGTATTGGTGGGTTGTGGTTGTCCATGGGATCTAGGGGATTGAGGTAACTTCTCAACCACAAAGGCTCCCTTCTTCATTTTGTATTCCCCACACCCATTGTCTTGAATTATAAGCTTGATGTCGAATATGTCAGGGATGGCAGGTGTCTTTGTCCTAGAAGTGGAGGCTATGTTGGATGGATCTATATATGGAGTTGAGGGGCCTTCATCATTCTTTGGGACTTGGGGAACCTTATAATACTTGGCTTCCAGGCTCTTGCAATAGGAAAAGGGCTCAGGATCACCATAGATTGTGACCTCTTGATTTTGGTATGAAAACTTGGCACATTGGTGGAAGGTTCATGCAACTGCTTGCATCCCACGAATCCATGTACACCCCATGAGGATGTTATAAGGAAGATCAAGGTCAAACACTTGAAAGGTGGTTTCCATAATGGTGGGCCCTACTTGAATAGGGAGTTGAATAGTACCCTAAGACACTCTTTCTTGATCGTCGTAAGCCTTGATTGTGATACCCTTACCTTTTTCAATGGAATCTTCAAAGATTCCTAGATTCTTTATAAGTTTGAGTGAACAAATGTTGAGGCCTGCACCCCCATCCACCAAGACCCTTTTGACCTTATTTTTATGAACCAAGACTTCAAGGTGGAGTGCACAGTTATGAGATGGCTAGGTGGGGAAGTCTTGATCATAAAATGTGAGGAGATTCAGAGTGGTGATGTTGCCGACCATAGCTTGGAATTGCTCTGTATCAAGATTGGCAAAGATGGTAGATGAAGCCAATGCTTCCTCAAGGATTTCTCTATGGGCAGCTGAAATATTCAGTAACTCCATGATGGAGATCTGAGTAGGGGTTCTTTTTAACTGGTCAAGGACGTTGTAACCATTAGGAATGGATTTCTGATTTGGGGTGGATGTCTTAGGTGGTAATGATGCCCCAACAATGGTGACCTTGCCGCCGCATGTGGTGACCCCACAATCATCTTTGGATCCCTTGATGCTAACAACAATGACCATTTTGTCAAGGCATGTGACAACTCCTTCGTACACATGGCCCACATTGCCATAATTTTGCTTCCCTTTGTTGTTTCCTTGGTTGTGATCGGGCATCAGATTCGTGTAGATTTAGAACTTGATTTCCAGCTGGTTGCTCAAAATTTATGATTTTGTCATCGATAAGGTCTTGGATGACATTTTTTAGTTTCATGCAGTTGGTTGTTGTATGCTCCTTGAGCTTATGATAATTGCAAAGGAAATTTTCATTGTACTACGGTAGTTTCACCTCGGGCTCTTGGTAATTGTCATAAGTGTGGATTTTGATGCGGTTCTCATTGACCAACTTCTTTGTGATGGATTCAATTGATTCCCCAAGGGCTATGAATTTCCTCTTAGGGGGATATTTATTTCATGGAGGTGGTCCTCCTTGATTATTGAGGTTGTTGGGTTACCGCATTAGCTTGCGTGTTATTGCAATTGTTGTTATGTGGTTGATGATATTTTTGGGCATTCTACTTTGGAGCATTGATGCTGCCCTTGGCATCAACCACTCCATCATTAGTGGCATTCCTATTTTTCGCCCATGTGCAAGGTTTCTCATTATAGCTGGTGGATGGTCGACTATCTTGATGTTCCAGATATGTAGGTGTGCCCCCTTGTGCAATAAGGGCCCTTTCGATGTTGAGCACATTGGGGATCAATTGGTCATATGTGGTGATTCTCTACATCTTTAGATAAAATGCCAAGGTATTCTTCAGATTGGCAATGATAGTGCAAATTTGTTGCTCCTCTGGCATGACCCACTTGCTCTGATTGGCCTTAGATTGCCATCATTGTAGGAAGGAGGTGAATGATTCCCCCTTTTCTTATTTGAGCGTCGATAATTACTCTAGACTAACATCTATGTCGATCTTGAATGCATAATTCTTGAGGAATACATCTACAATTTCTTGGAATGTTCTGTTGCCTATAGTAAGACGAGAGAACCACTCGATGGCGGGACTAGCCAGGCTCTGGGGAAAAAACCACATCAGATATGTATCATTGTATGTGACTTTCATGCAATGTACTTGGAATTCCTTGATGTCATCTTCAAGGGTTCCCAACCCACGATATTTGTTAAATTTAGGGATTTTGAATCCATTTGGGAATGGTATCATTACAAGGCTCCTGTCAAAAGGATAGGGACACAGATTGTCGGGTGTCTTTGTTGTTTTTCCTGATTGAAGATCAAGCACTTGTTGTGAGAGAGACTTGATTTATGTTATCACATCATCTTGCAGATCAGGAGGTTGAGTGAACATGTTTTGAGGGGGTGGAGGTGTTTGATTAACAAGTGGAGCCTTGGTGGGATTTTGTTGCAAGCTTTTTTGTGCGATTAATGCCTACATTTTTTGTTGTGCCAACAATGCTTGTTGTTGTTCTTACTATTCTTGTGCCAACAAATCTTGTTGTTGGGATTTTTGTTGAGCCACTTGTTTTTGTGCTTGATACTCTTGCAAGGCTTGTTGATATGCTTGTTGTTGGACTGCTTGCAATTGTGCCTGGTATTGAGGTTGTGCTTGTGCTTGCTGAGCTTGATATTGGGCTTGAGATTGAGCATGTGCCTGTTGGGCTACCTATATGGCTTGGGCAGCCTGTGCGACTTGGGCAGCTTGTTGTTGTAGTAAATATTGGGCTTGGGCATCCTATTGTGCCTATTGTTCTTGCTGTGTCACTAATTGCACTTGCGCTTGTTGAGCAACTAGTTGTGCAACTTGTTGATTTTGGGTTTGTTGAAGTGCATTTTGATAGGCGGCTTATCGAGTTGCTTGCAACGTTATGCTAAATGAGTTTTCCATGTTGGTTTTTGGCAGTGGTGGTGGTGGATTAGGAATAGTGTTAACTATTGTGATGAGGGGAACCGTTGCATTGATGATTGGGGTTTGAGTGGTAGATGGCGTGATTGAGATGCTTGGTCCTTGGAGACCATGTTTTGAGATACTTGGGGGATAGTAGATGATGTGTTGATCATTGGGTTTTCTTGGATGGTTGACACCTGTTGTTGCAATATCAATGGAAAGATGAGAGGATTTGGCATGATGCTTTGATTTATGATGGGGGGGTTGCTTGGATTTTGTTGGTTGATGGCGGGTAAAGGGGGAAGACTTGATCCAAGGGGTGATGTGGATGTAAGTGTTAGAGGTGGAAATTGACGAAAGATGGGCGGTGCATTCCCTTGAAGAGATGATGATGAGGGGTTGAAGACTCCCCCTGCTCCAAACAAATCACCTTCTCCTTGTGATGTCATAGGGAGAGAGGTTTTAATGGTCAAGAGGATAAACTGGCGTTGCATGAAAAAAGGATGAATGGGTAGGATCATGAAATGAAAGAAGAACATATGGGTGTAATGGATTTATTGGGATGGATTGGTTATTCATTAGGGGATGTGCTTGAAGGGAATGAAGCAATGAGCTTCCCTTGTTAACGATTGGTGGAGTTGGAGCAATGGATGATGTTATTTGTAGGATGCTTTGAGTGATGCTTTGACATGGAGGTATGGGTGGGATTCGAGGCATGATCCCAAGAAGTCTCTCCACAAGGGTTCTTACATCATATTCAAAAGGGAGTTTATCCCCTTCTTTTTCCAATTCAAGCATGTATTGGGAGGGGTTTAACCTCACCATGGCATTAACAATTCTATGATTTTTGGGATTTTGCACCATCTCAAGGATTTCATCTTGTGTCATCCCCAAGATATTGCTGGTGATGTCTTCCACTTGACCTTCCTCTTGAGGATTTTGAGGTATTGGAGGAGGATTGATTGGGAGGTCAATGGATATCGTAGGGTTGAATTATATTTCAGTTTGAATCAAATCGCTCGAAGTGGATGTTTCTTTGTTTTTCTCCATGTTTTTCTTGTATTGAGATCGAGTTTGAGCCATAAAATAGGGATCAATTTTCGAGAATGTAAGAGATGAATCTCTAATACCTTAGATTCGCCTAAACTTTAGGCTCAAATAAGAGAATCCAAGTTTTCTTTAAGGATCAAAAGGATGGTGATGAGACAAATGAAAGATGGATGATGTGGATGATTGAAATCTTTCAGAAATCTTGAAGGAGATACTAGAATTTGCGACTTTGATTGGATTTTGATTTGGATAGTGAACTCATAAACTCTAAGAGGTTGGATGTTGTCCTAGAGTAGACTTATACACAAGATGATAATTTGACTAAGTGTGTAAATAAGGATTCATCAAGACACCCCTAGTCAAACAAGGTGTTTTTGGTTTTATTTTTTGGATAATGAACTTATAAACCCTAAGATGTTGGATGTTATCAAAGGGTAAACCCATAATAGTGGTGTACAATTTTTACGAGGAAGGAAATTTGAGAAAATTCTCACGCATTGAAAATCATTTTTAAAGGGTTCATTCAAACTAGGGGGTTCGCACAAACCCAAAAGAGGGGTTTGGTCGAACCCCTAGTTCGAGCGAACCCCCTTTTGGATGGTGGGTTCACTCAAACCCTGTGATGCTACATTCCCTTATGGGGAATTAAAAAAAAGGGGGGGTTTGAGCGAACCCCCCTTCACCCTTTCGAGTGAAGGGGGGTTCGTTCAAACCCCCCTTTTTTGCCCTTCTCCCCCTCTTCCACCAAATTTTAGCAGAATTTTGCCCTTCGAAGCTCAGATTGAGGATGAAAATGGAGGATACTTCACAAACCCAACTAGAATATGGTAGTTCTTAGAACGAGCCATCCAACAAATTAAATTTTAATATGTTTTGGTTTAATTATGTATGTGTTTTTTTAGTTTTATTAAACAGGTTTAATAGTGTGTCTTAACAGGTTTTTCACCGAAAGTCAAGCTCTTTGTTTTGCACATGTGGAAAAATATCAGATTATCAAAATAATTCTTTTTAAATATGTTGAGGCTGGGTATTGATGTCCTTGATCCATTAGAAATAATAATAATAATTTTGATACATTTAGAAAAAGTTATGTTGTATACAGTCCACCTATGTCTGAATTGCAATTGGTTTGACTTCAAAACTTGATTAAGGAAAAAATATTTAATAAAAAACTATGAAACCAAATGCAAGTGCTAGATATTCTAGTTAAAAATCCAAATTTGAAAAAATTATAATTTTATCCTTTATACAAAAAAAGTTATGTTGTATATGGTGAGCATCACTTTTTAAAAATGTTGTTTTCTGAAAAAACCAATTTTCGTGGGAGATGGAAAAAAAAGTGCAATCTAATTCCAAAAAATTTGAAATAAATATTTTTAGAATCTATAGACAAAATTTGATGAGACTCTAGTTTTCATCATCTTTAAATTCCTCATGGTTTAGCTGTTATAGGTGCCCAAATATGAATATTCAGTTAAAAATAATAATTACAGTGTCTAGTTTGGCCAAAAATTGTAAACCACTATTGTGGGATCACCCCAAAGGGTAGACTTGTTCACAAGGATTGATAATTTTACTAAATATGTGGAGAAGGATTTATCTACACACATCTAATCAAACAAGATGACTTGGTTTTGCCAAAATCCTAGCATGAGTGATTTTTTCAAGATTTCCAAGAGTTTTTGGTGAGATGATTTTGATTAGCATTTGAGGGATGGATGAAAATGTTGACTTTGATCCTAGATTAGACCTAAATAGATCTCTTTTCTACAAGACCTTGGTATTGAAGAACACGCTTGGTACTTCCTATGTAAGAAATACAAACCTTTGAAAGAGACTTGGATTTTGTTGGAAATAAAACTCATACAAGTTAGGATTGTTCCTTGAAGCTTTCTTGTAAAAATTGTAAACCAACCTTTCTCTAACTTCGTGAAGCCTTGAGAGATGTTCTTCACGATATTTTGGATTAAGAATTTTGAACTTTGGTTTTCGAATTTTGATCTTTAGGGAAATCATTTGGAAGAACACATGTGTGGGGTTCAATTGTTTCTTAACTTTACTTAATGAATTCCTTTTACCACAAAAAATTCTTGCTTAGGTTTTCAAACTAGATGTCTAATGTCCTAACTTCTTCTCATCCCACAAATTCCATTATGTAGAGAATTGAGGAATTTAAGGAAAAAGTTTCCTAATGTTGCTTTAGTGAGAACAAATTATGATAAAACCTAAGTACTTAGATGCCTCTAAGGATAAAATCCCTATGGCAAGCAAGAGCACTTGGATTTGTCAAACGTATTTGTTCCCCCTAAAGGGTTTGAAATTTTGAGAAATTGGTGAATGTTTGTTTTCAAGCATTTTGGATCCAATCAAAGTGTTTTGATTTTGAAGTGATGCACAATTCTAGGATAAAAGAGGTAATATTTGTTGAGTTCCCACTTGGACGAATCTAGCTATGCTTACTCTTAACGGATGATTAATTGCTTGACCACACAGGCTCCCCCTTATAGTGCACTCGCTTCTCGGGTCAGCCAATCATCAGTACCCATGAAACTCCCATGGCATACTTCTCATCTCTACTAAAATCCATAAGAATGTGGGATGGCTTCAAAACAACCGTTCTTGCACCAAGAAATAGATAAGGATTTTGGCCTTTATAAACAATGGGTTTTAATGTGGGCATTCCGTTCGTGGGGGACCATCCATGCGGCAAGAGACCATTGCTTCCCTTCTTTTCAGAATGATCCTTGTGATACTTAAACTTTCCTGGAGTACCCACACCTATATACCTGTTGGAAGTCACTTGGCTTTAGCATGTTACCGATTGGTTTGTTCCCTAGAGTGATTATTTTTTTCCCACCAGGAAGGCCCTCTATGGATAAACAAAAGCAAGAAAGTACATCCGTAGTTCGATCGATATTTTTTGATAAATAAAGAGAGAACACTCATGATGTAATTCACTCACACTCGCAAGATTTTTTTCAACTTTAAACACAAACTTGAAGTGTGTAAGTAATTTTTTAGGAAATCGATTTCACTAGGATGTTTTTGGTTCTCAAGATCGTCGTGAAGCATGAGAGAACTGCATATGCATTCAAGTGATGCTAATTGTAAAAAAGATTAAAAAATAATGAAAGAACAAGTTCATTTTAAGCCTTAAAGAAATGATGAGTTCGTTTTAGAGCACCAAGATGAAGTGTGAATTTTTTTGTTCATTTTTTAGACCAAATCAAAATCTAGTATGTTTCTAAGGTTCAATTTTAATCCAACTTGAAAAGATCAAATCAATGATTAATTTTAAACCCCAAAAAAGAAGTGAGTTGGCTTAAAATAAAAAATGAGAGCATAATGGAAGCCCTAGACTATTACAACAAGAATTAAAAGATTCTTTTTAAATTCTTGATTTCAATGTTCCATGATCAATTTTCTTCAAATTCAATCCACTTGCTTTTGTTCAATTTCGATGCTCAACTCCAACACCAACCACCCTATCCCATAATGGATTGGTGCACCTTTGATATGAAAAGGATCCCTTTTCCCAATCCTTGATAAGCTTCAAGATGATGATAAACAAAAGATGCAAGATGATGAACTCCAAATGCATATAATAATAATACTCAAATTTTGGATGAAAATGAAGGAAGAATGCCTTGAATTTATAGATTCAAGGTTGGAAGATTCAAGGATTCAAGGATGAATGTGGGACAAAAGACCAACAAATGAGAGAAGACCACTTGTCCATATGTGATTGGAGGAGGAATGAGCACATTTTGGAGATTATGCAAGTAAATGAAGTTAGGTGGGTTTGAAATTTGAAGAATAGCTTTAAATGCATATGGTTGAGAGATTTTGGAGGGGAAATTTGTTTGGACAAGAAATTCAAACAAATGGAGTTAATGAGGGAATATTCCTTGGGAATATGCCTTGTGAGGGAAAATAAATAAAATTAGATAATGAATTAAAATGAATTTCATGTGCAAGTGGGTGGGTTAGTTAAGGGTTTAGGTTTGACTCAGGTTGAATCAAAAGCTAGAGAATGGTAATTATGATTAGGAGTTAGTTAATTCAGATTAATTAACTTGGAATATTTTAGGGGTTTTGATATTTGATTTAAATCATTTTGATTTATTGAATCAAATAAGAATACCTTTAAAGGACTTAATTAAATAATTTGATTTATTTAATTAAGTATGATGAAGCTTAGTGAATTAATTAAATAAATTGATTTATTTGATTAATAGAGGAAATGTTGTTAATTGAGTGGGATTATATATGCATTGTGTTAGTTGATTATTTTCAATGTCTACACATATCTGCAAATAGGAAAAGGAAAATAAAACAAAACAACTCATACTTTTTAGTGGTAACATATTTTAGAGCAATAGATTTGTATATATGCATTAGACGTATCCAATTGATAAAGATGCGAGAGGCAAACAAAATGTACACCAATATATATGTATGCAAAGGCAAATGCAAATATATATGGATTGCAGATTGCTTTCTAGCAGCTTTAAAACCAAGAAGGTTGACAAAAATTCCATCCAAAGTTCACACATATAGCCTATTGGCTAGCAATATCCATATAGAGGCAATCGTTAGAAAGCAATCAGTATTATTTGATTTATGGTTTCTATATACACGATGGTTGCAAAGAAATAAAATAGAGAAATAAGAACATTGTTTCATAGATGATTTCCATATACTGCTTATGACCACAATAATATTTAGAGTTCTAAAGCTAGCAAAGTAATTGAATAGTTTATGTTATTCTCCATAAGGCATTATTGACCATTTTTCTATAGCTTTAGTTGCTATGAAAAATGAAAATTGTGAGCCACTACAGTGACGAGATTTTTTTCTAACAACATACATACATATGCACACCCAAAGTTGTCACTATATGTAAAATAAATATAGATAAGTTTGAATGCACATATATGTGTATGTTGGCTGCACACAGGGAACACACATCGCTTGGTACAACTTGTCATGATAACATTGTTGAATCTATGCATTTTATATATTGGCGTTGGTTGCAATAATACCTTTTATTTAAAACTTACCAAACTAATTGAGGAGTTTATGTTATTTTCAATAAGTCATTGTTCAGTACTGAGTTCTAGATTGAATTGCACAACATATGCAAGAAACATTATAGCGAAGGTCTATATGATATCCATATTCAACATGAAATTATGATTAGACATGGGAAAGTAGTAGGGAGAACATTTAAGAAGCATTACATGCATGTACAGACATACACACTCACACATACAAATACAACACATACACATATATCTATATAGAACTCTATCAAGATATTGTATGCACTCAAAAAATTCAAAACAAGATCTGAACAACATAAATCAAATAACAAAATTTTCATTATATTTTGTATCTTAATCCTGTGCAATGACAAATTTAATAAGTTGGACTGAACCAAAATCACAAAACAGTTGTAGAGGGAATAGAGAATAGTCATCATTAAACATCACATAGAGAATATTATAAAAATATCAAAGTTTTATGCAACTGAAAGAAAGTGCAAAATAACCATATGTCATGTGCTTTTATGAATACAAAGGAAGGAGATCATTTAATATCCATCCATTCAAGGGAGCAAAAATTATAGTAAGAAAAATTATGGAGAGAGAAGAGTACATGACAATTGAAATAGACAAGAAGAAAATAACCATATTAATATTATAAACAAGTTAGACATAGCTATAAATATTCAAGTATGCATGCATATACGCATACAAATCCATTATAGGCACATATATCTACACATATATGTATCAAAATGGTATGCACTGAGAAATTTCAATTACATGCATATATATTTATGTACATGCATACATACATATATACATGCATACAACCATGTCCATAAGTATATATAATAACAACTATAAATACTTATACATGTGTTAGGTAGGATGACATAACTATATAACCAAACAACATAAAATAAAATCAGGAACACTTAAACCAAAACCAAAGTCTAAGCAACATAAAAAATATAGAAAAGAATAAGGGTATCTTGTTTTGTTAAACATTATAAGTTAAACTTCATTGTTTTAATATATTATCGATTACATGAGAAACAAGACAATAACAGGAGAAAGGGAAGGTGTTTTGATGTGACAATTAGTGCAAAGAAAGAGAAGGAAAAAAATGTACAGTCAACAAAAACTATAGCAAATATTCAAAGTCACAATTAGGCATGGTTGTTTGGCATTCAAGGCAATACAACAAAACTCTGATGGAACTTCAATTTTTTGTTCTATAAGTTTCATTTTATCTTGCCTATGTTTTGGTTCTACATGATGTTTAAGAGAAGCCTATGGTTGGGGTTTTATATTTTTTCTCATGTATTTATGCAAAACCCTAGTTTCTTATCTTATACCATGGCTGGGTTATATTTGGTCATTACTTTTTGGAGGAGGGATTTTAAAAACAACTTATACCGCATTGATTCATCTAGGTTTGGCCTCCTTTTTAGTCCGTCATTTTATTTCTTTCGCTGGACTTTATTCTTTCCTAAGTCTAGGATGGCCCTGCGCTCCTTCTTTTAAAAACAACTTATGTCATCATTTGTCGTCAACCTAGTAATGTCCTCTCTTGTTTAACAAATGTTTTATATTTTGCAGAGGGATACATCTTCATGACCGTTGATGAATCATTGATTGATCTCAATCGTTCCCCGCTATCCCATGATGACCCCACCACACAGTTTTGGTTGATTGTGATATCACGGGCAAGCGCCACGTGTCACATCTAGTGAAGCCGAAGGAGTGAGAGGAATACTTTAATACATTAATTCAGCTTTGATACATTATCTAGTGGATTACTAAAGCAGTTATAAGATGCACGTGTTTCAAATGGATGAAGATGTTTTAATCTCAGTACGAAAGGTGCTCGATGTTTAATGAAAGAGTTGGTTGCTATTTTGAATGAGAAGGATATTCAATGATTGAGATCCATAGTTGCTCGTCATTGCATGATCGGAAGTTGCAAGGTTTTTACTGATTATGATATCATGGGCGAGCACCACATGGATTTTCTTGGCGATGCAGAATGTGGTGGGCCATTTTTCCATGATAGATGATTGTGTCAGATTGATTTGAAGGCAGTTGTTCGATGATTCGGCCGAAGTGATAGATCAACGGGTAATATTTGAATCTGCATCAAATGCAATTGGATTCATTGGTGCAACATGCGAGAGAGGTTTAATAGTGGACGAGACATCTTCTAGCATGATTTAATTGAATTAAAGCGACCATTTTCCTATTCTATTGTGTCACAAAGCATTCAAGCGGTTTCATGGAGCAGTTTCAAAGCCGAGGATGAATTCATGAGTTGTTGCAGTGGGGAATTAGGGTTTCTACGAAACACAAAGTCGTAAGTTGAATTTTGCATCTCCTAGTCGAATTGTGATTTGAATTTGGAGGAATTTTTCGTTTGGTTATTAGAAAGCTTGTTAAAAAATTGTCTGAGGGCTACAGGTGAGCTAAAGTGTGGGAAATTTCCAGGTTTTTGTTTTGTAATTTCATATTTTTGTGAAGCCCTAGCTTGTTTAAGGTTTGAAATATAAGGAAGCCCTAGTTTTCTTAGGATGGCACCACTGAAAATTACCCCAACCAGATTGACTATTTGAATAGAAACCTGTATGATGATTTCCTAGATCAATTGCCCTTGTCAACAAATGATAGGAAGAAAGGGTTGGTTTTAATGCGAGGAAAAACCCTAGGGGAGGGATTAATGTATAATTATTTCAATATAGTTGATGCTAGGGTTCCCCATAAGGGTTTGGAGATGTTTAGACTATGGTTTGGACAGATAAATTTGCCTCATCCTTTTTCAAATGGTTGGATGTATGATATGGGGAAACTGATAGTTCCAAATGTGTTCCTTGATGTGGATTTTCTCAAGGCAGTGGTTGCAAGATATGATCATGTCACACAAGTAGTTAGAGATAACGATGGAAAGGTTCTGTTAAGCATTAACAAGGAAGAATTGTGACAGGTTTTTGATTTGAGTGAGCCTAGTGAGTTCTTGGTCCCTATTGATCTTGAAGGAATAAAAATGGAGTATGGGAAGATGAAATCCATTTTCAGAGTTAAGATGCTCCCACCTCATTTGGCTAGGGAAGGAAGTTCCAGAGTTCATATTAGCCCTAGCGACCAGGAGCCTTTTAGATTGGATTGTTTTTCCAAACACTTTTTGGCCACTTTCTATTCATTATGCCATATTTTGGGTTTTAGCCCTAATATAGTGATGCCTATAGCTTAAATGTTCATGGGGGTGCAAATACAACACCCCAATTTCTCGATAATATATGATTTTGCTTCCCTCTTAGCTGAGAAGATACATGAAGGGTTGTTGAAATTGTAACAAAATGATGCAGGCACCCCCTTTTACTGGTATTCTATGTTAATGCACATGTTTTGTTCAAGAATACTGATTTTTTCTCTGAGAGGATGAGATTGAAGCAGTTTGTCAATGGAGAAAGGCTGCCAGTACAAGTGTGGATTGTTGAACTTTCATTAAATAGGGAGAATGCTAGTTATGTGCAATTTGACAACTACTTTGCATCAAGACTGAGGGCCAGATTGATGGTAAATTTACCCAAGGTTCCTAAGGAGTTGCATGATTTTCTTAGGCCAAAGGGGAGGAGGCCAGATTTGAAGATTTTCCATAATTGGGGTGACATTATTCCATACCCAGTCAACACTGTTTTGATGGTATATGGTTTTCAGGGGACCCCACATATATTGCCTTATAATGTGCCATTGAGAGTAAGATTTGTTGAAGTCATGTGGTAGATTGGATGTATCCATGAAGATAACCTTACATGAAAGGGTAAGGGGACTTTTTACCCAGACTATACAGTGGTGTCTGATTTTGTATTTTCAAAGGGAGGTTGGGTTCATTTTGGAAAGTTTTTTTGAAGTGTACCATTTGAGTTTTAGTCCCAAGAGGCAACATGATCTTGAGGGTTTCTTTGCTCTATTTAGACAAAGAATAAAAGGTGCCAAATTTGTTCATGAGTTCAATTTCCCTAAGGACCTGGTTAGAAATGAATTTGTTTTAAATAAGAAATAATTGAACAAAGAGAAATGGGTAGCTTATGATAAGCTATTGGCCATTGTACACAAGATGGATCCAAAATATGATCCATTGATGGAATTTTGTCCCTATCATAAAAAGATTAATTTTTTGATGAATAATTTCAAAGAAATCATGAGCATTCTGATGAACAAGAAAATAAATTTGGAGTTAGACTTGGGCATACAGGAACAAGCTGTAAGGCCACTTGAAGAGAGGCCAACCTATCAACCTCTAGATGATAGGCCTATTTACAGGAGGAAAAAAAATGATAGCAGTGATGAAGAAGAAGATAGAAAGGGAAAACAAATAATGGAATTGCATAAATAGCCAAGTCCACATCTCAAGGCACCTAGGGCATCAAAAATAATTGATCTGGAGTCATCAGCTGAGAGAAGTCCCTCACCACCAGTATCAGCGCCAAGCACCAAGAGGCGATGGATTGAGCAGTCCCAAGAGGACTTGGTGGATGATATTGTTGTTACCGATCAAGATATGCAAATGGGAATGCCTTCTCCTCCAAAACCAGTTGATTTGGTTTTATCAGACCTTGATTTGAAAGGTAAATGTGTACAAGATGCAAGGATGGAGGCTTGTAAATAATTTTTGGATGATGATGCCATTGTGAAAACACCAGTTTTCTTGCAATTGGTGTGGAGAATGAAGTTGTAATAATATCAAGAGAAGTGTAAGAAGAGAAGAGAACTTGATGTAGAGCAAAGGATTCACAACTTAACATTCCATTTACTTCACAACTTTCATAAAATTACTCATCTCAAAGAATTATTAAGTGCATTCTAGATCACATTAGAAACATAACCATGGTAGCCCACAATTTAATGCAATGAACAGACATTAATAACTTCTAAAAAAATAATAATAAATCCAATCACTTCAATTAGATTTTGAATCACATAATTAAAGACCCTCCTTCCAATTTTTATAAATATCCAATGGTGGAAAATAAATTTATTGCATTTTCCCCAAAACTGCAAACCCTAGGCAGTGTTCAAAACTGCCATAACCAAAATTGTCATAACTTATTCAATTTTTAATTAAATTTGATGAGAATTGAATAAAATGAAACAAGATTCACATATCTTAAATTTCCAAAAGGTTTTAAATCATTATTTTATCTTCACAATACGTACCATTCTCTGTAACAGCCTGCAACGTTTAGAGAAAACAATCCCAAAGGGTTGCCAATGGTAAAATGATCATAACTTTCTCCAAACTCAATAAAAAACCATCAAACCAATTGAAAATTAAAGCTAGTTCATTCTTATACCAATAAAAATAAATTTCAGATCTGTAAAAATTCATACAAAACCATACCATATAAAATAACAGGGCAGAACATTGAAAATTGCAGAAAAATTCATGCCTTCCTTCATAAATCCTTGTTCTAAACTATATTCCACCCCCCATTTCGACTTGGAGGCGCATTTTTATACTTGAAAAATAAATTTATTCTCCAACCAACCTACAACTACCATTTAAAAACTTTTAACAAACTTTTTAAAAAGTTGTCATTTAACAAGAAAAGTTGTTATGACAACATTTGACAACTTTTGACAATGTTTTCATTTTTTCAACCAAATGACACCAAACCTTCATCAATGACTCCAAATAACTTAAAACATATATAAAATGGATCATTCAACCTTATTACATTATTAAAACACTTAATTTAATAAATTTATACAATATGGCCTCATGGAGGCTTGAAGGAAAATAGGTGCTCCTGCACCAGAACTGAGGCTTGATAGGTCAAATCAGGAGAATGATGATGAGGTAAAGGCCAAGGTAATGAATGAATTCAATATTATCACTCCAGAGAAAGGGATAAAGTTATTCAATAAATATGGTGTCTTGATTTTACCTGAGTGGGATATTGTTGATGCAGTAGCTTTCAATGCTATTTTGAAGTCCAAGCATCCCCTCCAAAATTTTGAAGAAGAGGTCAAGGCAGCATTGCAAGACTTTGCCTTTAGTGAGGAATATGAAACCTTGGCAATATGGTCTTTGGCCCCCCAAGGAAGAAAGCCAAATATTACTGGTATTAACCCAAATTTGAGAGGGGGATTGATAATAAAAAGAGCTTCAGAGACCTCAACCACAGAGGCCACAAATTTAACTGTAAATGTGGCCAAATTGGCACAAAATGGTGCAAAAAGAGAGGAAGCTGAAAAAGGAGCCTCATGGAAAAATATAATTTTATAATTGGAGAATATAATAAGGTGCAACAAAGGAATATTGATCTGCAAACAACGATGGATAGGGTAAAATACAGGTAGATTGGGGAAACATTAGTTGCTCTAGGGATTAAGTCATTGTTTCCTATTTCCCCCATTGTCTCTACACTAGGATTTCCCAGTCAAACTCCTTCCCTCAACCCTACATTGAAACCAATCGAGGAAGAGATAGAATGCTCTATTGATCCAACAAAGAAGTAATTGATGCAAAAATTTGTAGAGCTACAGGCATCTCTAAAGGTGAGTGAAGAGGGGATATTTTCAAGATAGAGGAGATTGTTACTGCTATCTTGTGGCATTTAAATGAGAAGGTTGATGGTAGATTGCTAGCTTTGTATTCTTTGTATTCTTTTTTATTAAATGCAATAAAGAACATTGATAGGGATCAGGAGGTAGCAATACCATTAATTGAGAAGCGGATCCCTAGGGCCAATGATTTAGATGTAATTTATATGGCCTCAAGGTTTGATGTCAATAATAGACCCTAATCATTAAGACTACTCAAGTGTTGGTTAAGTAATTGCAAGGTTTTCAAGCCTTACTAGATTATTTGAGTAGGAAGATCCAAGAATTGGTAAAGAGTTTTGATGATTGGAGTGACACACTACTGCTTGACATAATTGATGAGTAGGGAAATATCAGGTCACTTCAACAATGGCAGGATCGAGCTAATGAGGTCATCAATGCTCAAATTACTTTAATTTGTGATGACTCATATTTTGATTTATTAGTGAGCTGCATGGATAAAATTATCAGCACTAGCTCATTCCTTGATTCTTTTAAACGAGAGGCAAACCAACTGGTAGTTAAATATACGCCTTATAGTGTCAACGTAAATGAGGTAATCAGTTTTAATTGGCCAAGTGATGAAGAGTACCATTAGTGGGTGAATATATATTTAATTAAGGAGGAGTGAAAATGAAGTAGGATGCTAACAGTTAACTAATCAACTATTGTAGTTATAAAAATTTCCAATTTTATTTTGGTGGTAGTCTAAGCGCAAAATTCTTGAATATTTGTTGCTGCATCAAACCGTTCTCAATGGGCAGGATGGGAATGAACAAGAAGATTCTCTGGAGGAGGTTGCTGTTGTAACAAATTTTTGAAATGTCACAAGGTGGTCCAAGTGGCTGGTGACATGTGTGCTTTCTGGATCGATGCTTGTTTTCTCCTTCATTTTCTGTAAGAATGATTTCAAGGCCAGAAGTATGGGTTAGCCAGTTAGAGTTTTTTGGTCAAGTCTAGGTGAAGTTGTAGAGAAATTGTAAATTTTGATAGCTATAGAGAAAATACAAGTTAGGTTTTGAGTCATTTTTGTTGTAGGTTTTGAATTCATGGAGATTTAATGTTTTATGACAGTACTAGCATTTGAATTAAATTGATTAATTTGAGCTCATGTCTCTCCATTGTACAAGCATATCTGAATTTTGAATAAAATGATCAAGGGTTATTTTGTTCATCTCACTGTTGTGGTGTGTGCAATTCTTTTTTTAGTTTTAATTCAAAGAATTAATTAAAATGCTTAAATGGGACTGTAGGTTGATATGTTATGTAGAAGGATTTGATAAGTAGTATTGAGTTAGGATACAAATTGGTGATATTGTAAGGCAATTTCATCAAAGATTTTATATGTTGTGTGTTGAATCTATCTTGAACCCTTCAATATTTATGAATTTGACTCCTCCAATGGATATAGGGAACTGATCTAAGTTGTATCTGTTTGTGAGATTCAATATTTTGTTTGTGTTCACCTAGAGCTCGCTACAAATTTTAAATCAATGAATATCTTTTACTATGAAGTATTGTTGTGACCATCTCATGCTCCAAATGGTTGATATTATTGATGAACAACCAATTCTATTCACTATTATCCCAATTTATTGATCTATTAAGTGAGATTATCTGTTATTTTTTATGTTGTTTATAATTATTGTGTAGAGATTGTAAACACATTAAGGAATCACCCTCCTGGGTCTTGTAGAGCCTAAAGTGTAGGAGGTCTTTAAAATCCTCGTCAGTTGGTCAAGGTCCTTCGAGTTTCCCTTGATTGGAATTAGAAATTCCATAAGTAGATTAGAAGATCAACCTGGTTTCAGTAAAAACAACCAACAAAATGGTGACTCTGTTGGGGAAGTTAATCTAAATATTTCTTGTTAGTGTGTTAGTTATCCATTTTGCATAGAGTTTTCATAAGTATTTCTTTGATTTGAAGGTCGAGCTTGTGGTTATGTGTTAAGTTTTCCCATATCCTTTGTTATTCAAAGTGTCTTGTGTCATTGGTAAATTACATTGTACGTTGTCAATACAAAGTTCCAAAGGTCTTTCGAAAATACACCAAGTATCTCTGGATATTTGGTATTCCAAAGATAATTGGGTGGCGAATCTGAAATCTATGCACTAGTGTGCATCTTATTTTGAAGTTTTAATATAAGTTGAAAGATCTTTTGGACAAGTATGCAGAATGAAGAACACCAGGTCATTCATGAAAAACCATCTAGAGCAGACATTGGAGAGTGAACTTCCTAAAACGAAGAAGAATTACTGGATAAAGAAAAAACCAAAATCTAGTCATGTTGCTCCCACGTCACAGAACCCTGTACAACAAGGTACAAGTAAGTATTTACATCCTACCTTGAAACTTTTGAAAAGGTGTCTAAAATTTTAGAGTCAGATAGCTATGGATTTTTTCAATGCATTGTTTAATACACCAAACAAAGAGGATGTAACATGTCAAAATAAAGGACCTGTTAGTGTTCAATAATCTGAAAAGAGAAGAAGTAGGAGTAGAAGTCAAATCCATCATAGAGAAAGCACCAGTGATGTGCCTCCTCCTCCTGCTGAGGATGATGGAACTCCTTTATTGTCTGAACATGTACTTGAAGAAGTGAACCTAATAGATCTAAGTGATACATCGAGTTCTGAGATGACCTTGCTTGACCCTGATGATGTTTTTGGAGACACTGATTCCTTAAGGCGGGGTATCCAAAAACAAGCTGAGCTCAGGAGGAAAAAGGAAAAGGAGAGAGAAACATAACTGATGCATGTTGTGATTGAAAGAGATAGGTTGATTAGACAATTGGCAACAATGAAGGCCCTGAACTGAGAAAATCATCAACCAAATGTTGAGGGCTCTGTTGTATATGAAATTGTTGATAAGGAAATAAATCTTGTGTCTAAGGTAGGTCTTGTAGGTCAAGTTGATACCCGATCAAAACCCTCAGACCCTGTCAAGCCTCAACCAAGTGATCCAAATCCTAAACCCATTTAAGACAAGGGAAAACAAAAGTTTGAGGGGATTAAGATAAGTGATAAGGTGACTTCCCACCCTCCTAAATGAGACCTACCACCACATGTACCATGACAAGCTTAAACTTCCTTAGAAAAGGTTAGAAGGGAGGGTGAGGCTTGCTGAGGAATTGGAGAGGAAAAAAATTGAGGTTGTAAATGCAAAAATGAAAAGGAAAATAGGTTTCTTAAAGATGTCAAGCATGGATGAAGCTACACAAGCTGCAACCTCATCAAGTCACCAAGATACCTTGAAATATGGTCCTAAAAATCATACAGATACCAATACAAACAATTCTAGGCCAAGAACCCATTCTACTATGTTTGTAAATCTAAATCAAGATGGCCCTAGGATACTGAACATAGGATCTAGTTTTGATTCTCAAAATATTGAAGGATTATTTCAAAGAAGACCTATATAGTTGGAAAGATATAGGCAATTATTATTTGATGGTATTCTAGGTTATTGAAATCCCATCCCTGAAGTTTTAAGAGAAAAGAAGAGTAAATTTGTTGGCAATAATATTGTGACAACAGACGAACATTTAAAAGCCTTTATGGATATGTTGAATGATTATGAGGTAGAGCATGAAGATGTTGTAATGAAATTGTTTGTACAATCCTTGGTAGAGGATGTGAGGGATCGGTACAAAGGTTTACCTAATGCTAGTATTGGTTCATGGGATGAATTTGAAAAATGTTTCAAGGAACAATACGGTAATAAAACCAATGCCAGTTTCATGTTGAACGAGTTCAACAATATCAAGAAGTCACCAAACGAGCCTATATTAGAGTTTAATCTAAGATTTCAAAAGGAAATGTATAAGTTGTTCCAGGTTTTGAGGCTTGATGAGAATGTTTTTCTAACCACATATTTCAATTTTTTTGATACTAAAATGGCATATCTTCTCAGAGATAAAGACCCTCAAACTATGAGGGATGCTTTCAAGGTGGATATAAACATTGAGAGTAATAGGCAAGCTTCTGGGAAATATGGTAGGAGAGAAGAGCCCACACTTTTGAAAAATACCAAGGATAAGTTTGAGAAGGTTTATGCTTCAAAGCCTATGGATGATGAGAAATGGGATAAGGTATTGAGCACTTTGAAAGACATAAAATATACTATTGCCAAGCAAGAAAAGGGTATAGGAAATGATAAGCAACAATATAATAAGATTAGAAGATCAACCTAGTTACAATAAAAACAACTAACACAATCTCTGGAGACTCTTGAAGGGTAGCAAAAATTGCAGACATATCTGATAGCAACAACTGACACTCAGCTTCAATGTTAATTCTTGCAACTTTGACTATTGTTGTTTTCATCCTTGTTTTTGAATTATAGGTTTGATTTTTAATAAGAACAGTGAAAACAGATGAGTTGTATGTGACACGATTGATAACAGACTCGGTAATCATTGTAGTACAAGACTCATATTGCAACATGTAAAGCTCTTTTGTTGATATTTGCAATAAGCTTGTTGTAGCCTCATCAAAAGCAGTAGCCCAAATGTCACCTGTCTTGTCTTCCATCTTTAGCTACAATAAATATTGAAAGTCACAATCAACTATTGTTGTCTAGAATTTAGGCAATATCCATGTATTTTACATGGATTCTTCACACTTTTTCTTGCATTTTCTGCCATTAGAGTGTAACAGACATGCAACGTAACATAATGCATCATGTTTTATATATTTTATTGTTGCCTTGAGAGTATCCTACAAAGTTTATGGCAAGCCAAGGAAGTGATCCAAGATATATCAAATGGTGACTCTTCCATTTATCAAAGCAACCTTTCAAGGGACCGTCCAAGTGGGCTCAACAACAGGTGGCTCAATATGTCATCTTTGGGCCAAGGGTTGTGCTTCTATGATGTCAAGATTTATGTATAGAAGAGTCCACACGGTTGTGTTTAGTACCGTTCCATTGAAATACCCAACACATGCATTTTTATAAACAAGGATGACAACCGAAGGAGGGATGTACAACCTTTCTAGCTCGTCACCCTTTTCTTCCCAATTTGAGCCCCATAGATTAACATCGATGCAAAAGGATGGAAAATCATTAAATTTAACAGTTCTAAATATTTGTTTTGATTGATCCTTTCTTTGTATAGTCGATACCTTTCCCACATGCACCACAGCCCCAATAATATCAATCAAACTGTTATTGTTACAATTTGTAATTTCATTAATTTGGATAAATTTAAATACTTTCTTTGGCACAAAGGCCTCATCATCACAGCATTTCAACATTGTGTTTTCATCCAGAATGATTTCCATGTGGTTGTTCAACTTATTAAATTTCCTATCTGCTTGTCTCACTGAGCCCTTTGACACACAATAAGTACGACCCACCTCGACCCTATCATAATGCAATTCTTTTATGTCATTAAAACAAGTGATTCATATTTTTTCTCCCTCACTATCAATAATTTCAAAGCTAAATACTTAGCCCTCGCATCCCTGTTTGTTGTAATGATACATATCCCTTTTCGTTGTTACTCGACCTCTTATTGTCCATTTGGTTTGGTAAACATTGAGCCCTTTAACATGACTGATATTTGTAGGAGTATTTTTTTGTCTTGGGGATGTATTTATACCAAATGTTTAGGCTCGTTTGGATGGGGAGGGTGAGCCACAACCAAGTATTTGTTCTACTTGATCTCTAAACAAACATCTAGGTTTTCCAATTAGGTGGCAGTCTAACATTTTGACATCTAAGAACAATATGAAAATCACCCTATAATCAAGCACACATCAAATAATTTTAAAGACAGTCTCCACTAATAAGAAAGCATAAAACAAGTGCAAGTAGTGCATAATGATATCTAACCTTGATTCTCGCAGATTCCTACACAAATAGTTGGTCAAGCACAAGATGGAAACTATTTTCAATGCCTCTGTAAACAAAAGGTTAGTGTATTTTGCAGTCAAAGTACCTCTTTGCATGTGGGTTCCATCAGAGAGGATGACTTTGTAGTGATCAACTGGGCTTTGATTGCCTCCTATTTTTTGAAAAGACATTAGCTGGAGAAATCAAGATGGAACAAATTCTCCAACATCAATAGATTGTATTGCATGTGTTGTCAAGGCTGGATGCACATTTCTATCCTACAAGCTAGTTTCACTCAGGAAAGCGAAAGCAATGAGATATCGATGGTTGTGACACAAGTCTAGAAGCTAAAAATAATGTAAACACATTTGAAAATTGTAACGTTTTCCCCCCTAATACATAGGTGACTCCCAAATGGCTAGCAAATTGAAAGGAAAAGAAAAGATGAATATTTTGAACATAAGTTAGTTAGAATATATATCACAACAACTATTAATTCAAATGAAGCATATTCACAATCCATTGGATGCACATGGAAAAATATCAAATTAATTATCAGTAGAAAAAACAAAACAAGGAACGGACTTACAAGACTCCTGCTTGAGGATTGTTCATTAGCCTGGGTAGAGCCAAAGTCCATCGACATTGTTGGGCTGCTCTTTTAAAACATGAGAGATGCAATGCCGGCAGCTAACTACAACATCTATGACCTCAAAACACAACATGATCTCTCAATTTTTTTGCATAGACATCAACAATATGACAACAAAGGATTAATAAAATAAAAGGGTTGAATGATTCATACAACACTTAATATACAATTTATTATTCCATTTATTTTGTTTCATCTTTTTAATATTTTTTTTTTTTTACAGACATCAACAATATGAGGGAAAATAAATAATAAGGAAGAAGGCTTCAATGTTGTATACAACAATTAATACACATTATATCATTTGAAGAATGCCTTATCAAGGTTCAAAGAAATAACATCTATTTTCACAAAGCAATAAACTTTGGGAAGCGTGTGTAGGTACATTGTTTACATCTGCTTTGACATACATACATATCTATACATAGGAAAAATTAATAGTTTTTCGTATATGGTTTGAGTTCTTTGCAAATGGTTGCAACACAATAAAACAGTTTGTGTTGTTTTCCATAATGCATTATTAATTATTCTTCTCTAGCTTTGGCTATATCATTTCATTTTTAATACATAATAAAATAGTAAATGATATAGAGCTTATGCTGTTATCCAAAAGGCATTCTTGACTATCATTTCCACTCATTTTATTTTCCCCATGTACAAAAATCTATATATGTGATATTAAATACAAAAAACATTATTATACAACACCTAAAATACAACTTATGATTCCAAGTATGTGTCAACATAATAAACATAGTCATCACTATGTATCAATGTTCTTTGCATCCACTATGACATAAATATATTCCTAGACATAGGGAAAATGAACTCTCCATCAGTACAATCAAATGTTTGTACAATTTTTGACAAGGCATTGTTGGTTGTTGTTTTTTGGCTTTACCATCTATGACAACTATGACCAAGGAGAGATATTTTGTGAAGGTTCAAGTTTAATCATGCATTGTCAATCCATTGTCTAATTGGCAGGAGGTTTCTTTTGGGATTTCATACATGGGGTTGTAGTTGGGAAAGCAATCCAAATGTGTCGGTTGCAATAATTTATTGCCCTTTTTTGTAGTCACTGAAGAAAGCAATCAACAAAGACAAAGCAAGCGGGAAGAGGTACAGTTGAACCAAGTAGGAAGAGGTGCAATTTGAAAAAACCCTTTGTATTTCCAGCTATTCTCATGTATACTTGTAGACATGGTTGTATACATGTATATATGTACATATACATATACAGAAGCATGTATGCATGCAATTCAATGTTCCCAGTGCATACAATATCTTGATATAGTTATGTGTACATAAATGTCTTCACAATACATTTGTATATGTGAGTGTGTTTGTATGTACATGAATTTTCTACATGTATCTTTCAGGATATGCATCTATGTCTATATGTATCTCTGGTTGTCTAATGTCAGCATAGGCCACACAAAGACAATTGCCAATGACATATTGAGAAGATGATGAACTTTTTGATTACTTTTCAATCATTTCTAGTAGACAGAAACCATACAACAAACACTAAAGTATCTCTTTCTTTTGTTTCATTTCATTGTTCTTTTTCTCTATGCAAAATAGAATGTAGACAACATTCATATAAACTCATCCCCGCAAGCATTGCTTGCCAAAAACAATGTGCTGAAAAACTCTCCAAAGTCAAGAAAATAGCCTAAACTGTTGTATCACTTTAGCTCTGGCTATATTGTTCCATATTTGGTTCACAATGCAATAGTGAAAATCAAATAGTATAGCCTATTCAACAACCTCTTTCTGAGAATGAAATAACACACCCTAACCTAGATAACAACAATCACCAATGTCCCATGGAATCAATGTTGTTTACATTTGCTATGACATATAGACATATTTGTCTATATGACCCATACATTGTCCATCACTTTGATTGATAGTGCCAATACCAAGACTGTTGTATTGGTTTTTGAAAGAGGGAAGAGGTACATTTGAAGTAAGCAGGTAGAGGTGCCAGTGGAGGTGCATATTGAAAAAACCCTTTCTAAAGTATTTGAAAAATAGTTCATGTTATTTTACATAGGCCATTGTTCATTGTTGTTCTCTCTCTTAGGGTGTATTGTTTCATTTATGTTGTATGTGCATCCACGATAGTTGGAAGGTAATATTGTATGTTTTTGCATTGGATTGCTGCTATGGATTGTTGTGTTTTGTGGGTTTTTCCATTTGGGTCACTGTTGAAAGCAACATATTTTCAAAAACACTTTATGTTATTTTTAAAAGACCATTCTTGATTGTAGTTCTCTAGCTTAGGGTACAAATTTTCATTTATTGAATTAGTATAGCCGTGAAGGCTAGAAGGCAATATTTTTTCTTTTTTTGTTCGATTGTTACTGTGAATTGTTGTGTTTGTGTGGGTTTTTCCATCTGAATCATTATTCAAACTAATACACTTCTATTTATGATTTGAGTTCTATGCCAAATATTTTAAATAGGTTTGTCACTGTTAGATTTTGATTGTTGTATTATTTCCATGTAGTGGTAATGGTTGTAAATAACACCTGCCAATTAAATCCTTGGAAAATATAGCGAATGTCTACACAATTTTCAATAAGCCATCAAATGTTGCA
The DNA here is from genome assembly GCA_007115665.2 of Sequoiadendron giganteum. Taxonomy (NCBI): domain Eukaryota; kingdom Viridiplantae; phylum Streptophyta; class Pinopsida; order Cupressales; family Cupressaceae; genus Sequoiadendron; species Sequoiadendron giganteum. Next base: position 45,527,202 of record CM021104.1, on the reverse strand, counting down.
TGTGGTTTTGTGGCTTTACCTTCTATCAAAGGTGTAAGAGAGAAGGGAAAGCTTCTATATAGATGCAAGTGCAATTATTTGCTCTGGAATTTCTATGAAGATGGTTGGAGCCTATTTTTTGTTTTTTGCATGGCGTAATTGCTCTATGCTTTCCATGTACTAGTGATGGTTGTAAAAACACCTACCATTTTAAACCTTGGGGAAAACAACAAATTTCTGTGAAATTTCCAACAAGGCATTGTTGGGTCTCTTTCTCTTGCTACACCTGCTATTAAAGACGTGAGCGACGGGGGTAAGCTTTTGTGAGGTTGAAATTTGGATCAAGTGTTGCCTAGCTTCTATGAAGGTGAGTAGAGGTTATTCTGTGAGGGTGCCCATTTTTTGCAGGAAGGCTAGGGGTAGGAAGTGTGTTTGAAGCAAGTGGGAAGAGGTGAAAAAATGAATATTGTTTCATTTATGGATTTTGTTGTGTAGTTATTGTTGCAACAAATTAAAATAATTAATGTTATACAATTTAAGTTTCATTTTATATTACCTATTTGTTCATTGGTTGCATTGTTCCTCTCTAAGTTGGAGTTTGCAAGAACTTTTCTTGTCTTTGTTGAAATATATGTATATGGATTGTTTTCCATAGGCTATTGTTGAGTCTTGCTATCTACCTTTAATTTTTTTTGTTCCATATTCAATCAGCTTCAGCTCTTCACTTATGCTATTCTCCTTTAAGTTGGTGTTTTATGGCTATATTGTTTCCTTTCTGGTAAGGCCCTGTTGAAACAAAAAAAATCGCTAGGATGTTGAAACCATTATTGTTTCATTTAAGGTGTCAACGTGTCTGTCTACATATTCATTATGTACATGTATCTTTCACATAATGCGTTTATATAAATTTGGATATGTCTAGTTTTTAATATCAATATAGCTATTTCCTTCGTGTCTAGTTTGATGGCCATGTACTTTGATCTTTTGTATTGCTTTTCAAGTTATTGGACGATGTAAAAAAATGAATGGTGTGCCTACAAACCAAGCATGGTGAAGAAAGACAAATCCATGATGTCTTTTATGCCCCAGGAATGAAACATAATCTTTTGAGCATTGGACAGATGTTCCAAAATGGCTATAGGGTGTTGATGGAGAAAGGAGAATGCATCATCTATGACAAGGACAAGGACAAAAGCAAGAGAGTTGTGGCAATGGTTAAAATGACAAAGAACCAAATGTTTCCCCTCAAAATGAAAATCTCAACACATTCAAAAGGCTTGCAATAGTCAGCCTTCAAATCGGTCATCCAAGACCCATCCAAGCTTTGGCATTTGAGGTATGGGCATTTAAGTTATTCTAGTTTAAGTATTTTAGCTAAAAAAAGGCATGGTTAGGGGCCTACAAGCAATTGTAGAGCCCGATAGAAAATGTGAATCATGCATCCTAGGTAAACAACATAGATAGGCCTTTAAATCAAGGCATTCTAGGAGAGCTAGAGCGCCATTAGAGCTGGTGCATTCAGATTTATGTGGTCCCATGAAGACCCCAACCCTAGGAGGAAATGTTTATTTCATGACACTTATAGATGACTAAAGTAGAAAAATTTGGGTGTATCTTTTGAAGAAAAAATCAGAGGCATTTGATAAGTTCAAGGAGTTTAAGGCCTTGGCTGAAAAGCAAAGCGACCATTATATAAAATTCCTCAAAAAAGATAGAGGGGGAGAGTATATCTCTCAAGAAATTATGAACTTTTGCAAGTCTCAAGGTATTCAGAGACAACTCACAGCCAAGTATACTCCACAGCAAAATGGAGTGGTTGAAAGAAAAAATAGAACAATCACGAAAATGGCAGCAAGCATGTTGAAGGAAAAAGGTTTTTCTAATGAATATTGGGGTGATGCTGTAGTAAGAACAGTTTACATTTTGAATAGGTGCCCCACAAAGTTTGTTCATGATAGGATTCCACAAGAAGTGTGGACAAAATGTAAATGGAGTGTTGAGCATTTGAGAATATTTGGATGTGTAGCATATGCACTCGTGCCAAAGGAGAAAAGGAAAAAATTTGATGACAAAGTGAAAAATGCATTTTCATAGGCTATAGTGAAGAATCCAAAGCCTACAGATTGTACAATCCCATCACCAAGAAATTGGTGATCAGCGGGGACATTGATTTCATTGAAAATGAGTCATCAGATGGAACAGTTGATAGCAACACAGCTATTTATGTTTCAATACCTTTTGAAGATGAAGAAGTTGTACAAGGTAGATGATCCAAAACTTTGCAACAAGGTAACAGATCAGAAAACAATAACAACAGCCCTGAAACCCTTTAGCAGGTTAGATGCATTAGAACCTTTCAGCAGGGAGGGTGCTTCAAAATTGTACAACAACAGTCTTCTTCATCAGACCAATAGTCAAGCAGCTCCAGATATTCAGACCCTATGCTTGCATCATTGATGCCATGGAAGACAAGAAGCATGAAGGAAATTTACGAAAACACAAGGTATGAAGATTTTGATGAAAAATTAGATTTTTCTCTTTTCTCTCACAGTGATCCAATGTATTTTGAAGAAGTTGTGAAAGAAGGAAAAATGGTGTAAAGCCATGGATGAAGAGTTGGACACTGTAGTGAGAAACAAAACATGGGAGCTCACTAATTTACCCAAAGGGAAATCATCTATTGGAGTTAAGTGGGTCTATAAGACCAAATGCACTGTTGATGGTAAAATTGAAAGGCATAAAGCAAGGTTGGTTGTTAAGGGATACAAATAACAACCTGGAAGAGACTATGATTAGACATTTGCACCAATTGCAAGGCTGGAAACAGTGCGGGCAATCCTAGCAATTGCAGCCTAGAACAAATGGAGAGTATTACAAATGGATGTAAAGTCAACCTTATTGAATGGAGTGTTGAAAGAAGAGGTGTATGTGGAGCAACCACCTAGCTACAAAGTTCTAGGGAAAGAATAAAAATTCTACATGCTCCGGAAATCCCTCTACAGGCTAAAACAAGCACCAAGAGCATGGTATAATAGAACTGATATGTACCTTATGAGCAGTGACTTCAAAAAAAGTGGCAGTGAGCCCACACTCTACATCAAGGTAGCCAATGGTGAGATTCTTATTTCTTTTTTGTATGTAGATGATTTAACTTTCACAGGGAATAGTAATATTTTCATTGTTGATTTCAAAGAGGCAATGAAAAATGAGTTTGAAATGATAGACCTAGGTTGCTAAAATATTTCCTAGGCATAGAGGTCCAACAAATAGATGATGGCATATTTATTTCACAAAAAATTTTGCTAATCAAATCTTGAAGAGATTTAGAATGTTGGATAGCAAACCAGCCCCAACTTCAACAGCTACAAGTCTGAAATTAAGCAAAGAGGACAATAGTAGTGATGTTAACCCAACCCTCTATAAGAGCATGGTTGGAAGCCTCATGTATTTGACAACAACAAGACCCAATCTAATGTACGCGGAAAGCCTAATTTCTAGGTTCATGGAGTAGCCTAAGGACGCCCACTAGCAAGCAGGAAAAATAATACTAAGGTATGTCAATGGCACGTAAGGCTATGGAATTATGTACACTGCCTCCAATGAGTTTTAGCTAGTTGGATACACTGATAGTGATTGGGCAGGAAATGTAGATGACATAAAAAGCACTTTGAGATACTTGTTCCACGTGGGTTCAGGAGCAATATCATGGGAATCAAAGAAGCAGCCCATAGTTTCTCTCACCACGGTTGAAGTGGAATATATGCAGCAAATGCAACAACATGTCAAGCTATTTGGCTTAGAAGAATCCTTGCAGATTTGAATGAGCAAAAAAAAAGATGGTATAACCATATTTTGTGACAATATGTCTTCTATTGCCTTGACTAGGAATCCTGTCTTTCATGGACGAAGGAAGCACATATAAATCTACTAGCATTTCATAAGGGAGTTGGTGGAGCATGGAGAAATTGAGCTTTAGTATTGAAGATCTAAGCAGCAGCTCATCGATATCTTCACAAAGGCATTATCAAAAGACTCATTTGAATGCCTAAGAGATAGGCTTGGTATGTAGGAATGCACAAGAACTTTGGTTCTAGAAAATGTAGAAAAGCGCAAGTGCTTCGGAACCTTGGTTCAGAAAAACAAAGAGAAGCATAGGTGCTTTGGAACTTGTGAGTGCAGATGCTCCAGAACTTGTGAGCACAGATGCTCCAAAAATTGTGTTCAGGAAATATCAGAAGAGCGCAGATGCTATGGAACTTGTGTTCAAGAAAGATCAGAAAGCACGGATGCTCCGGAACTTGTGTTTAGGAAAGATCAAAAGAGTGCAAATGCTCTAGAACTTTGGTTTAGAAAAACACAGACATGAGCAGATGCTCTGAAACTTTGCAGAGAAGCACCTTTGCTCTGAAAATTTGAATGGTGATGTAAAACAAAAAGACTCAAGATTAAGGGGGAGTGTTGGAAAAGCTAATCTTGAGAAGCAATGGGAAAGTGCATTTAATGCATAAACAAATGAGATCTATTTCAAATTGTTCCATCTAGTTGGTTTGTTAGAGACTTCCTGTCCGAATTAATGAATTGGCAAAAAATTAATTTATGGTTGGTGAATTTAAATTGAGCGACAATTTTTGGAAAGGTTGGGAAACAAAAAAGAATAGAATAGAATTTTTTTCAGTTAGAGAAAAAAAGAAGATAGAGAGCAATAGAAAGAGAGAAGGAATGTTCAGGAGACCCTACAGTAGTCGAAGACATTGATAGAGAGAGTTGTGCACCAGTGCTCCGGAATATCTCCAGCACGCAATTGCACATAGTTTGCTCCAGTGCGCTAGAAGTGCACAAGTTTTTTGTATGAGATAATATATAGAGCCTTCATCTGAATTTTTGTATGTAAACATTTTAGATTGTAATATTTTTGGTTAGTCTAATCAAACAGAAAATATTTTGCCTTGTCTTCTTTTTCTCTGCTTTATTTGGTCAGTGTTTTCTTCTTTTCCCACTGTAGTTGGAATTTCCTAATCTAACAAGTAGATCATCATCACTAGATGCCATTTCTGAACACAACTCGGTTATTTTATTCTCTATTAAAGAATAGAAAATTTCATGAATCTTGGAGCATTCTTCAAGGGCTCTACAATAATGAGTTCCTAGAAAGTCCAGAGGAACAAACATACTACCTAGAACAACAGTTTCCAAAAGATGATAAACCTACCTTCTCACGCTCTCATCACGTAAATCCAAAAAAAGGTAGTCGCAATGGCAAAGACGAGATCCCTCACCAGAGGAAGCATCTTCACTCAAGCTTCCCCCACCCATTTTTCATTGATATGGTGTTGGATTTCTATACTCATTTTGGGCATATACGTTTGTAATGCTTCAGGACCCAGAAATTGGGCTAGTATAGCACGTATGATGCAGTGCTCCTCTCCACTTTTGGACCTAATTGAATCCTTCCCTAAGAGCTCCATGGAAGATTTTGGCCACAAAATTTGCACCAGCTTCCCCTCGTTCGACAGAATCGGATGGTTTCCCATTGGCCCACATAGTACTACTGTGGGATGCCTAGTTATATTTGTCTTGAAAACATGCCTGAATTTTTTTGCTCTGTCATCGAAAAACTGTTGTGGTGTTTCTGATCGAAGTGCGTTCAAGAATTGTCTTGTCTCTCCAATCAGAGGCAAGCCCAAGTTACCAGGGAGGATTTTTAGGGAGGACTTGTGTTGAGAGATGTTGAGGGAGAGAACAACAATAACAATAGTGGTGGAGAGGATAATCGAAAGAGTTGCAGGGAAATCATAGAGCTCAATGAAATGAGCTATATCTGAGGCTATGTTTATTGGATAATTGAAGGCATCCATTTGGAAAAATAGTGGTTGAGCTTACCTGTAATTGAAGAATGGATGAATTGAAGGCCAGAGGCAGAGGAGCATGCAACTATTAAATCTATTCAACTCAAAATAAATCCAAATACAGAGAGAAGAAATTTAAAGCACATAAAATAAACCCAGTAAATTTGATATACTATTTATTCATTCAAAATATATTTTTCATATAGAGTTGTTTCTCTCACTTTAACAATCTTGCTTCTGCAAAGCAATTCGTCACTATTATTCTCTTTTGAGTACTTCCTTCATAATAAAACTTACATTTCACATAATAAATAAAAACTATGGTAAAATACTTCGCCAGCAAGCTAAGAGGAGAAAATAAATGCAATTGATTACATTTTCGGTAACTTCTTAATCACGTCAAGTGAAAATATTTTCCATCCCAAAATATAATTTTGGCGGTTAGCAGAGCCCAAATTTAGTATTTTCTCTGCAACAAATTTATTGTGGGGGTGGCTCGATGTAGGATTGCAGGAGGATCCGATCCGAGAACGATTTGGTGTTTCGATGAAGAACTGAAATTAATACACCCTAATTGGTCGTTGGATAGAGACTTGTAATAGTCAGTCTAGACTAGAAGTCAAAAAAATAAAATAATCCAAAACAAAACAAAAAAAAGACAAAACAAAAGGGTTGCTGAGTTTGGATTCACAATATGCCGAAATAGCATTGTAACAGTAAGTGCATTAAAACTCAAGTGTTGTTGTGAGCTAACTATCAGAGAGTGAGGACTATAACTTTGTATGTAATTTTTTCTTACTATAATACAAAGTGTCTTTCTCTTGATGTGGTGGGTTTTTTTTCCCAAAATGGTTTTCCCACGTAAATCTGGTGTTATCTCTGTAATCATTTATTTATGTTACTCTTGTTACCATGTATGTGTTCATCTTAAGTGTTTAAATGTTTTAAAACTTGTCTTTGCACATCTCCTTTGTGGTTTTAGTGTTAGGAAAGCGTTTCTGCACTGTTTCTTTTCCTATCAAGTGGTATTAGAACCTGGCTAGTTGTGTTATCCTTGTTTGTAGGGCTAGTTTTTATGCTAATACCATTCCAGTGGGAGTATTGTAAAGTTAGAACTTAGTTCTATCTAATATGGTGAGTACATCAGAAAGAGTTGATATTGAGAAATTCAATGGCGAAAACTTTGAGTTGTGGAAACTCAAAGTGGAAGACTTGTCAATGGATAGAGACCTTTGGGTAGAAGTATCTAGAACTATGCCACAAATTATGAAACAAGAAGGTTGGGACCTCGTAGATAGAAAAGCAAGAGGTCTGATAAGACTTTGTTTGTCTGATTTTGTACTCCTGAATTTCCATAAGGAGAATTCTACAACTTCGTTATGGAAGAAGCTTGGTGATATTTAATAGGGAAAGTCTCTAGTAAATAAGTTATTCCTGAGGAAGAAGTTGTACCCCTTGAAGATGGAAGAAAGTGCATCTATTGCAGACCATCTTATCTCATTTAATATGAGTGTTGCTCACTTGGAATTTGTGGGTGTAAAGATAGAGGAGTAGGATCGTTGCATCCTCATTTTATGTTCATTACCTAACACTTGGGATCATCAGGTGATGGTTATTGGAAGTATGACTACTAATTTCAAGATGGAAGATGTGGTTGCTTTGCTCTTGTTTGAAGAGATGCGGAGGAAGTCTTCTGAGATGGCCAAAGAGGCCCTTTTTATTTGAGGTAGATCAAAGGAGAAAGGAAAGAAGAAGGACAAGAAGTCTAAATTTCAATCTGTAGGGAGATCAAAGTCTCTTGGTAAAAATTCCAAGGTGAAATGTTGGAATTGTGGGTAGCCTGGTCATATCTGAAAGTACTGTAAGGAGAAGAAGAAGAAGAAGAGTAACTCTTTAGACTATGACTCTTCTAAGAGTGATGTAGATGCCTTCATTGCAGCCTTGACAACTCAGGTATCAGATGATTTCTGGTTCTTTGACTTAGGCACATCTTTTCACATGACGTCTCATAGAGAGTGGCTCACTAAGTATGAAAAGTATGATGGTGGAAAGGTGTACCTGGTGAGTGATTCAATATTGGAGATTTTTGGTCATGGAAGAGTCAAGATACAGTTCCCTGATGGTAGAATCAAAGGAATTGGTGGTGTACTGCACATACCGGGTTTGGCTCATAACTTACTTTATGTCAATAAACTAAATGATGCTGGTGTAGAAGTTTCTTTCTCGAGCAAAGGATGTAAGATGGATAGAGGTGCTATGGTGTTGGCTAAGGGTGTTTGTACTGGCACTTTCTACAAGATGGATGCACATCCTATTCAATGTAACAGCGTCTCTGTAAAATCAAGCAAAGTTGCTCCTATAAAGAAGGATGAAGATGCTTCTCTAGTTACAAATGCGATGGAGGTGAAACTCTTAGCAGAGAAGACCATGCTATGGCATCATAGACTCAATCATGTAGGTGAGAAAGGTTTAAAAACCTTGAAAAATAAAAATATTGTTCAAGGGCTTGTAGATTGTAATCTTGTGTTTGATTTCTGCAAAAACTGCATCTATGGAAAGCAACAACGTGTTTCTTTTTCCTCGAGTTCTCATAAATCTTCTGGTGTATTGGACTATGTTCATTCTGATGTGTTTGGTCCAGTTAATGTTCCTTCGTAATCAAAGTCTAGATATTATGTTTCTTTTATTAATGACTACTCGAGAAGGGAATTTATATACTTTCTTAAAAGTAATTTACAAGTGTTTAGTCATTTTAAAGAGTTTAAAACTTCATAGAAAATTAGACTCGAAGGAAACTAAAATGTTTGAGGATGGATAATGGTGGTGAGTTTTGTTCTATAGATTTAGATAGATACTATAAAGACCATGGGATTAAAATGCATAAAATTAGACCTTATACTCCATAATAGAATGGAGTTGCTAAAAGGTTGAACAGGACGCTGATGGAAAAGGCAAGGAGTATGTTGAGTAGTGCTGGTCTGGGGTAGAATTTATGGGCTGAGGTCGTGGCTACAGCATGTTACCTAGTAAATCGTTCTCCTTGCTCTACTCTTGTTGATAAGACACCTTTGGAAGCATGGTCTGGTAAGAAGCCCTCTCTGAGACATGTTTGTGTCCTTGGCTGTGAGGCATATGCATATTTGCGAAATGAGAAAAGATCTAAGCTAGAGAACAAGGTTGTTAAATGTATCTTCATCAGCTATGGCATTGGTGTGAAGGGATACAAGATTTGGAACCTCGTCACTGAGAAGGTTCTATACAAAAGAAGTGTAATATTTCATGAGCTAAAACCTTCAACAGTTGATCCACAGCTAGAGATAGATCAAAGAGAAAAGAAGAATGATGCGGTTGAGATTCCCCAAACTCTAGAAAAGAGAGAACTAGATGGTGTACCTGAAATTGAGGAGATCTTTCGCAGCTCTGAGAGTTTTGAAGATGAAGAACCATAACCTCAGCTAGTGAGAAGGTCTACACATCAAAAACAACAACTTGATAGGTATGGTTTCTCCATTTTCGATTTGAATTGTTCCTATGCTTTAATTACTAGCACTGAGGAGCCCAGGACTATTAAAGAGGAAATTAATATGCCCAATCTAAATTCCTAGTTGGAAACCATGAATGAAGAAATAGAATCATTGGAAAAGAATGAAACCTAGGATTTGGTACCTTTGCCTGAATGAAGAAAGTATGTTGGTTGTAAATGGGTATTTAAGAAGAAGACTGGTCTTGAGGGCAGTGTTGAGAAGTATAAAGCGAGGTTGGTTGCAAAGGGGTATTCCTAGGTAGAGGGAATTGATTATGGAGAAATATTGTCCCCTATAGCTAAGCTGAAATCTATTAGATTTATGTTGTCACTTGCAGCCACATATGACTTAGAGATCAAACAAATGGATGTGAAAATAGTATTTCTCCATGGAGAGTTGGAAGAATAAATTTACATGTCCCAACCTGAGCACTTCATTGAAAAAGGTAAAGAAAGTCTGGTCTGCAAATTAAATAAATCTTTGTATGGTTTGAAGCAGTCTCCTAGAATGTGGTACCAGAAGTTTGACACTTTTGTGTTGTCTATGTGATTTGTGAGATCAAAATATGATCATTGTGTGTATTATAAAACTGAAAATGATCATGTGTTTAGTATTACCATGTACGTGGATGATATGTTGTTCATAGGAAATAGTAAGTCTATGATTTTTGGTCTTAAATCTCAGTTGTCTGCAAAGTTCAAACTGAAAGATCTGGGTGCAGCAAGGTATATTCTGGGGATGGAGATAACCAAGGACACAAAGGGAAAAAATCTTTGGGTCAGTCAGAGTAATTATGTCGACATTGTTCTGGAGAGATTTGATATGAGTGATTGCAAGTAGCTATTTTTTCCAATTATGCAAGGACCGAATCTAGTTGTTGAATATTGTCCAAAATCTACTATTGAGATGGAGGACATGACTAGAGTGCCTTATGCAAGTGTTGTTGGAAATTTAATGTATGTGATGGTCTATACAAGGCCAGACATTTCCCAAGAAATGGAAGTACTCAATCAATTTATGGAAAATCCAGGAAGGATGCATTGGGATGTTGTAAAGAGAGTGTTTATATATCTGAGAGGTACCTCAGTATATCCTTTGTGTTACCATGGAAACTTGGTTCCATCATAGAAAACTCTCATCATTCGTGGATATTTGGACTCTGATTGGGCAAGGGACATTGATAGCAGAAGATCCACCAATGGATATACTTTCATGTTAAATGGTAGTGCAATCAGTTGGATGAGCAAGCGACAGGTTGTAGTTGCTCTATCCACTATGGAGGCAGAATACATGGCATAATTTCACACTTGCAAAGAAGTTGTTTGGCTAAGTTATTTATGTTTTGATATTGGTTTTGATGCAAAGAAAATTACTATTTTCTGTAATAGTCAGAGTGCCATTTGTTTGGCAAAAAATCCAACTTTCCATGCCAAGATGAAACATATCAATGTGCAATATCACTTCATGAGAGATATGGTGGAGGATGGAAAGGTTTATTTAGAGAAGGTGGATACACTGAAGAATGTTGTTGATGTATTGAAAAATCCAGTGAGCACGGACAAGTTCAGATGATGTGCCAATTCGATGGGCCTCGGGGCCTATGATCATCAATAAATTCAAAGTTTGGAGGAAGCCATTAAGTCTTCGTCAAGTGGGAGCTTGTTGGAAAATGTGCCTCAATTTACTAGCTTGGACCTCTATTAAAGGCTTGACGATTTTATGTCTCTATCGCTTTACCGCAGAGTTCTCATTTTTTTTTTTGATCTTTGGTCATGGAGACTCTATTTGATTGGTGAAACTCTAAGGGTTGTCACAGCAATGGGCCAATGAGCGTGAGGTTGGCAGAATGTTGGTTTGCATTGTCTTCATCGGTGGAACAATCATTTATCAGCAGGAGGAAATACTAAGTCTCACCAATGTGTTGATGTCTTGCATCAACGAATACTCTTGGCTTCATCCAACGGTGTTGGCTACTTTCTTCAACATCTGAAGGCAAGTACCGTTGTTAACCTTTTCGCCGAGCGGAATTACCTGTGTGCATGACGCGTGGTGTCTTGTCAAAGTGGTGAGCATAATGAAGAGATGGTGGGCCCTGAGTTGCTTTATGTGAAGGGTCACTAGTCGTGGACACTTTTTGCGCCTCGAGAGTTCCCTAAGGAATCTAGCGGATGCTGCTAGAGATTCCCTGAAGGAGCTCCAGCGACTTCCACATAAGCCAAGGAGAGGGCAGGAGCGGTGGTCATGTGGCCACTTCGGAAGCTCATTCTGGGTGGGCTCATGGGAATTTTGGTGATTCCCTCCTAAATGCCTCGAAACCTCCCAAATGGCGAACACGTGGCTTATGGGACCCAATAGGGCTGGCGGTCAGTATTTTTGTGATAGCGGATTATTGTCGGCCCGGAATGTGATGAAATGGTTAGCGATGGCGAAGGGATTTTGATGCCCGATGACAGTTGACTGATCACTGCTCGTTCAAGTGAAGGAATGAATAGCAGTGCGAAACATGGCATTTTTTCATTAGTTTTTTTGCACCGTTGTTACAAATTTCTGAAAGCTGGATTGGTGAAAAGCCATTTATTATGCAGTCATATGAGATCAGATTTTGGTGGTTGGCAGAACCCGAATTCAGTATTTTCTCTGCAACGAATTTATTGTGGGGGTGGCTCGATGCAGGATTGCAGGAGGATCAGATCTGAGAATGATTTGGTGTGTCGGTGAGGAACTGAAATTAATACACCCTAATTGGTCATTGGATAGAGACTTGTAATAGTCGGTCGAGACTAGAATTTAAAAAATATATATAATCCAAAAAAAAATAGAAGATAAAAAAAAAAGGGTTGCTAATTTTAGATTCACTATATTTTGAAATAGCATTATAACAATGAGTGCATGAAAGCTCAAGTGTTGTTGTGAGCAAACTATCAGAGAGTGAGGACTGTAACTTTGTATGTATTTTTTGTTGACTATAATACAAAGTGTTTTTCTCTTGGTGTGGTGGGTCTTTTTTCCTGAAAGGGTTTTCCCACATAAATTTGGTGTCATCTCTGTAATTGTTTATTTATGTTACTCTTGTTACCCTGTATGTGTTGATCTTAAGTGTTTTAATGTTTTAAAACTGGTCTTTGCACATCTCCTCTGTGGTTTTAGCGTTAGAAAAGAGTTTCTGCACTATTTCTTTTCCTATCAAGTGGTATCAGAGCCCGGCCAGTTGTGTTATCCTTGTTAGTAGGGCTAGGTTTTGTGCTAATATCGTTCCAATGGGAGTATTGTAAAGGTAGAACTTAGTTTTGTCTAATATGGAATCTACATCAAGAAGAGTTGATATTGAGAAATTCAATGGCGGAAACTTAAAGTGGAAGACCTGTTAGTGGATAGAGACCTCTGGGTAGCAATTTATGGAACTATGCCGCAAAGTATGAAACAAGAACATTGGGACCTCGTAGATAGAAAAGTGAGAGGTCTGATAAAACTTTGTCTAGCCAATTATGTACTTCTAAATGTCCATGAGGAGAAGTCTACAACTTCGTTATGGAAGAAGCTTGGTGATATTTATCAGGGAAATTCTCTAGTAAATAAGTTATTCCTAAGGAAGAATTTGTACTCCTTGAAGATGGAAGAAGGTGCATTTGTTGCAGACTATCTGAACTCATTTAATATGAGTGTTGCTCAGTTGGCATCTATGGGTATAAAGATAGAGGAGGAGGATCATTGCATGCTCCTATTATGTTTGTTACCTGACACTTGGGATCATCTGGTGATGGCTATTGAAAGTATGACTACTACTTTCAAGATGGAAGATGTGGTTGCTTCATTGTTGTCTAAAGAGATGTGGAGGAATTCTTTTGAGATGGACAAAGAGGCCCTTGTTTTTTGAGGTAGATCGAAGGAGAAAGGAAAGAAGAAGGACAAGAAGTCCAAATGTAAATCAATAGGGAGATCAAAGTCTCTTAGTAAAAATTCCAAGGTGAAGTGTTAGAATTATGTGCAGCCTGATCATATCTTAAAGGACTGTAAGGAGAAGAAGAAAAGTAACTCTTCAAACTATGACTCTTCTCAAAGTGATGTAGATGCCTTCATTCCAACCTTGGAAACTCAGGTATCAGATTATGTCTGGTTGGTTGACTCAGGCACATCTTTTCACATGACGTCTCATAGAGAGTGGTTCACTAAGTACGAAAAGTATGATGGTGGAAAGGTGTACCTAGAGAATGATTCAACATTTGAGATTATTGGTCATGGAAGAGTCAAGATATAGTTCCCTGACAATAGAATCAAAGGGATTGGTGGAATACTGCACATACCAGGTCTGGCTCGTAACTTACTTTATGTCAATAAGGTGAACTATGTTGGTGTAGAAGTTTCTTTCTCGAGTAAAGGATGTAAGATGGCTAGAGGTGCTATGGTGTTGGCTAAGGGTGTTCGTATTGGCACTCTATACAAGCTGGATGTACATCTTGTTCAATGTAACAACGTCTCTATAAAGTCAAGAAAAGTTGCTCCTGTAGAGAAGGATGAAGATGATTCTCTGGCTACAAATGCGATGGAGGTGAAACTCCCAGCAAAGAAGACCATGTTGTGGCATCATAGACTCGGTCACATAGGTGAGAAAGGTTTAAAAACCTTGAAAAATAAAATATTGTTGAAGGGCTTGTAGATTGTAATCTTGAGTTTGATTTATGTGAGCACTCCATCTATGGAAAGCAACAACATGTTTCTTTTTCCTTGAGTTCTCATAAATATTCTGGTGTACTGGACTATGGTCATTCTGATGTGTTTGGTCCAGTTAATGTTCCTTTCATTATCAAATTCTAGATATTATTTTTATTTTATTGATGACTACTCGAGAAGGGCATTTATATACTTTCTTAAAAGTAAATCATAAGTGTTCAGTTGTTTTAAAGAGTTTAAGAACTTTGTAGAGAATCAAACTAGAAGGAAAATAAAATGTTTGAGGATGGATAATGGTGGTGAGTTTTGTTTCTACAGATTTCGATAGATACTGTAAAGACCATGGGATTAAAAGGCATAAAACTACACCTTATACTCCACAACATAATGGAGTTGCTAAAAGGTTGAACAGGACATTGATGGAAAAGTCAAGGAGTATGTTGAGCAGTGTTGGTCTGGAGTAGAAGTTATGGGCTGAGGTCATGGCTACAACATGTTACTTGGCAAATCATTCTCCTTGCTTTTCCCTTGTGTATAAGACAACTTTGGAAGCATGGTCTAGTAAGAATTCCTCTTTGAGACATGTTCGTGTCTTTGGTTGTGAGGCATATGCATATGTGCCAAATGAGAAAAGATCTAAGCTAGAGAACAAGGTTGTTAAATGTATCTTCATCATCTATGGCGTTGGTGTGAAGGGATACAAGCTTTGGAACCACATCATTGAGAAGGTTATGTACAACAGAAGTGTAATATTTTGTGAGTTGAAACCTTCAAAAGTTGATCCACAGCTAGAGATAGATCAAAGAGAAAAGAAGAATGATGCAGTTGAGATTCCCCAAACTCCATGAAAGGGAGAACTATATGGTGAATCTAAAATTGGGGAGAGCTCTCACAGCTCTAAGATTTTCAAAGATGAAGAACCACAACCTCAGCCAGTGAGAAGGTCTACCCATCAAAAACAACAACCTGATAGGTATGGTTTCTCCATTTTGGATTCAAACTATGCCTACGCTTTAATTACTAGCACTAAGGAGCCTAGGACTGTTAAAGAGGTAATTAATATGCCCAATGCAAATTATTGGTTGGAAGCCATGAGTGAAGAAATTGAATCATTGGAAAAGAATGAAACCTAGGATTTGGTACCTTTTCCTGAAGGAAGAAAGTATGTTGGTTGTAAATGGGTATTTAAGAAGAAGACTAGTCTTGAGGGCAGTGTTGAGAAGTATAAAGTGAGGTTGGTTGCAAAGGGGTATTCCCAGGTAGAGAGAATTGATTATGGAGAAATATTTTCCCCTGTATCTAAGCTGACATCTATCGGATTTTTGTTGTCACTTGCAGCCACATATGATTTAGAGATCAAACAGATGGATGTGAAAACAACATTTCTCCATGGAGAACTAGAAGAAGAAATTTACATGTCCCAGCCTAAGCACTTCATTGAAAAAGGTAAAGAAAGCCTCTAGTCTACAAATTAAAGAAATATTTGTATGGTTTGAAGTAGTCTCCTAGAATGTGGTACCAGAAGTTTGACACTTTTGTGTTGTCTATGGGATTTGTGAGATCAAAATTTGATCATTGTGTGTATTATAAATCTAAAAATGATCATGTGCTTATTATTACCCTATATGTGGATGATATGTTGTTCATAGGAAATAGTAAGTCTATGATTTCTAATCTTAAATCTTAGTTGTCTGCAAAGTTTGAAATGAAAGATCTAGGTGCAGAAAGGTATATTCAGGGGATGGAGATAACCAAGGACAGAAAGGACAAAAAGCTTTGGGTCAGTCAGAGTAAGTATGTCAACACTATTCTGGGGAGATTTGATATGAGTGATTGCAAGCAGCTAGTTGTTTCAGTTATGCAGGGAACGAAGTTATCTGTTGAAGATTATCCAAAATCTGCTACTGAGATGGAGGACATGACCAGAGTGCCTTATGCAAGTGATTTCAGAAGTTTAATGTATGCAATGGTCTATATAAGGCCAGACATTGCCCAAGTAGTGGGAGTACTCAGTCGATTTATGGAAAATCCAAGAAGGACGCATTGGGATGTTGTAAAGAGAGTGTTTAGATATCTAAGAGGTACCTTATAATATGCTCTGTGTTACCATGGAAACTTGGTTGCATCAGAGAAAAATCTCAACATTCATGGATATGCGGACTCTGATTGGGCAGAGGACATTGATAGCAGAAGATCCAATAGTGGAAATACTTTCATGTTAAATGGTGGTGCAATCAGTTGGATGAGAAAGTGATAGGTTGTATTCACTTTGTCCACTATGGAGGTAGAATACATGGAAGCAAATCACGCTTGCAAATAATTTGTTTGGCTAATTTGTTTGTGTTCTGATATTGGTTTTGATTGAAAGAAAATTACTATTTTTTGTGATAGTCAGAGTGCCATTTGTTTGGCAAAAAATCTAACTTTCCATGCCAAGATGAAACATATCGATGTGTAGTATCACTTCATGAGAGATATGGTGGAGGATGGAAAGGTTTCTTTAGAGAAGGTGGATACAGTAAAGAATGTTGTTGATGCATTGATAAAGCTAGTGAGCACGGACAAGTTTAGATGGTGTGCCAATTCGATGGGCCTTGGGGCTTATGATCATCAATAAATTTGAAGTCTAGAGAGGAAGCCAGTAAGTCTTCATCAAGTAGGATCTTGTTGGAAAATGTGCCTCAATTTACAAGCTTGGACCTCTGTTAAAGACTTGATGAGTTTATGTCTCTATCGCTTTATGGCAGATTTCTCATTTGGTCATTTTGATCTTTGGTCATGGAGACTCTATCTGATTGGCGGAGCTTTGAGGATTGTCACAGCGATGGGCCAACAAGTGTGGGGTTGGCAGAATGTTGGTTTACATTCTCTTCATCGGCAAAGCAATCGTTTATCGACGGGAGGAAATGCTAAGTCGTGCTAATTTCTTACATCAATGACTGCTCTTGGCTTCATCTGATGTTGCTGGCTACATTTTGCGGCATCCAAAGGTAAGTACCATTGTTAACCTTTTTTCCAAGCGGAATTACCTATGCACATGATGCATTGTGGCTTGTCAAATCGGTGAGCGCAACAAAATAGATGGTGGGTCCCGAGTTGCTTTATGTGAAGGGTCACCTGGTCATGGACACTTTTCTGCCCCTCGGGAGTTCCCTAGGGAATCTAGCAGATTCCGCTAGAGATTCCTCGAAGGAGCTTCAATGGCTTCCACAGAATCCAAGCGTAGGGCGCGAGCGGTGGTCACGTGGCCATTTTGGAAGCTCGTTTCGGGTGGGCTCATGGGAATCTTGGAGATTCCCTCCTGGATGCCTTGAAACCTCCCGAGCGGCAAACACGTGGCTTATGGGACTCAATAGAGCTGGCGGTTGGTGTTTTGGCAATAGAAAATTATTGTTGGCCCAAAATGTGATGAAATGGTTAGCGATGGCGAAGGGATTTCGGTGCCCGATGACAGTTGACCGATCACTGCTCGGTCAAGTGGAAAAATGAATAGCAGTGCAACACATGGCATTTTTTCATTGGTTGTTTTGCACCATTGTTGCAAAACAACATTCATCATCGAAAGCTGGATTCGTGAAAAGCGATTTATTATTTAGTCATATGAGATCGGATTTTGATGGTTGGTAGAGCCCGAATTTAGTATTTTCTCTGCAATGAATTTATTGTGGGGGTGTCTCGATGCAGGATTGCAGGAGGATCCGATCCGAGAATAATTTGGCATGTTGGTGAAGAACTAAAATTAATACACCCTTATTGGTCGTTGGATAAAGACTTGTAATAGCTGGTCTAGACTAGAAGTCGAAAAAAAAAATATAATCCAAAAAAAAATAGAAGATAAAAAAAAAAGGGTTAATAAGTTTGGATTCACTGTATGTCGAAATAGCATTATAATAATGAGTGCATGAAAACTCAAGTGTTGTTGTGAGATAACTATCAGAGAGTGAGGACTGTAACTTTGTATGTAATTTTTTCTTACTGTAATACAAAGTGTCTTTCTCTTGGTGTGGTGGGTTTTTTTTCTCAAAAGGGTTTTCCCACGTAAATCTAGTGTTATCTTTGTAATCATTTATTTATGTTACTCTTGTTACCCTATATGTGTTCATCTTAAGTGTTTTAATTTTTTAAAACTAGTCTTTGTACGTCTCTTCTGTGGTTTTAGCGTTAGGAAAGTGTTTTTGCACTATTTCTTTTCCTATCATTGGAGTCTTCATGAATCTGGAAATTAAGCTTACAACATACATTATGTCTAGCCTTGTGGCTGTTAGATACATGAGACTACCAACAAGTCTCTTATAAAAATTTAAATATGCATTTGAACCTTTGTCATCCTTACCTAACTTCAAACCTATGGCAATTGGTGTTGGTGTTGATTTTCAATTCAACATATGAAACCTTTTCAAAATATCATTTGCATTCTTTGTCTGAGAGATGAATATACCATTTTTATTTTGGTTCACTTCAATGCCTAAAAATTATTTCATGAGTCCTAAATCAATCATTTCAAATTCATTCTTCATATCTCCTTTGAATAGATCAATTGATAAATCACTAGTGAAAATCAAATCATCAACATACAGACATACAATCAGAATTTCACCTTTTTCATTCATCTTGGTGTACAGGGTTGGCTCACTGCTGGACCTATTGAAGCCATTTTGTAAAATATATGAATCAATTATGTTGTACCAAGCTCTTGGGGCTTGCTTGAGACCATACAATGCTTTATACAGCTTGTAAACTTTGTCTTCTTGACACAAAATCTCATACCCAAGTGGTTGTTCCACATAAACTTCTTCAAGATATCCATTTAAAAATGTTGATTTCACATCCATTTGATAAACTAACCATTTATTTTGTGTTGCAATGGCAAGAATCATCCTTACCATTTCAAGACGTGCTATAGGTGCAAAAGTTTCATTATAATCGATTTTGAGCTGCTGTGAATATCATTTTGCCACTAGTCTTGCTTTATGTTTTTGCACAGTACCATTTGCATTTAACTTGGTTTTGTAAACCCATTTAACTCCTATTACATCTTTGTCTTTTGGAAGTCTTACCAACTCCCATGTTTGATTCTTTTTAATTGCATCAATTTCTTAATCCATTGCACATATCCATTTTTCATATTTAATTGCATCCTCAAAGTGAATTGGATCATCTATTTGTGAATAAAATGCAAAAATAGAAATTTGATCAGAATTATTTTCACCTTCAATTTGCTCATAAATATTTCTTATACTTTTGATTTTTTTTCTTCCCATACTTGCCAATGTAGGATTTGATAAATCACTTGAACTTGTTGAATGTGGACTTGATGGTCCAGCACCATAACTTCTTGTTGTAGATGATGTATGTTGTCCTCTTGTTGTTTTTATTGCATTTGATGAAGGTGTCTCTTGTAGACCACTTGGTTGAGCTTGAATGGGTGTGGAGGGAGTCACATTAGTAGGAATATTCGCTGGTACAGAAACTTCACTTTCCTCTTGAGGTATACTTTCTGATATATTGATTTTTTTTTCAACACTTCCATCCCATGCTTCATCTTCTACAAACTGTACATCTTTGTTGATTATGTATTTCTTGGTTGTTGGATTATAGAGTTTGTAAGAATTAGATTCATCACTGTATCCAACAAATAAACATTTTTCTCCTTTGTTATCTAAATTTCTTCTTAATTCATCAGGAACATGTGCATATGCCACACAACCGAAATCATATAGTGTGAAACATTATGTTTTCTTCCAATCCATGCTTCTTCAGGAACCATATTCATAACATTTTTTGTTGGACACTTATTCATTATATATGTTGCACATGAGATGGCTTCAGCCCAATATTCATTTGGAAAAATTTTGGCTTTCAACATACTTCTAGCCATTTCCATGATTGTTCTATTTTTCCTTTCAACTACCCCATTTTGCTAAGGTGTATATCTAGTGGTAAAATATTTTTGAATGCCATGATCTTTGCAGAAATTTAAAAATTATTTTGAAATATGTTCACCTCCTCTATCTCTTCTCAAATCTTTAATGTAATACCCACTTTTCTTTTCAAAAAGAGACTTGAATTGATGAAAGAGATCAAACACTTCATTCTTAGGCTTTAGAAAGTAAACCCATGTTTTCCTTGAATAGTCATCAATAAAAGTCAGAAAATAGAAACTACCACCAATTAAGGGTGTTTGCATAGGTCCACACAAATCTGAATGTACAATTTCCAAAGGGGATTTTGCTCTAGTTGACTTTCCTACTAGAAATGATACTCTATGTTGCTTTCCTAAAATGCATCCTTCACATACTCTTTTAGGTTTTTCTATTAGAGGTAATCCCTTAACCATGTGTTTTCTATGAAGCAAATTTAAACCACCAAAATTGAGATGCCCAAATCTCAAGTGCCATAACTAGTTTTCATCTTTTACTTCTTCTTGAAAACAATTTGCATAGTTGTTGTGGTTTCTTGTGCTTGTGCATAATCTATATTCAAATCTAGTCTAGTCTTCAAGGGAAACATTATGTTACTTGTTATCTTAACTTTAGCAATGAGTCGGTTGCTAGGATATTTGTCTAAAATTGTGCAGAGTCCATTTTTTAAAGTTACTCTGTATCCTTTTTGAACAAGCTTCCCTATACTCACTAAATTATGTTTTAGACCAAGCACAAAATACACATCTGAGATATATTTTTTCTCCCCCTATTTAGTTAGAATGTTGACATTTCCTTTTCATTTAACTGACACTTTGTTGTCATTTCCTAGTGTGACATCAGACTTTAAATTTTCATATAAACTTGAAAAAAATTCTGAATTTCCTGTCATATGATTACAACAGCCTGGATCTAAAAAAACACACATCTTTTTCATTTGCTTGTGCAACATTACATGCCAAAAACATTGTGTTTTTTTTCTGATTTTTGGTCTTGAATTTCTTTTGTAAAATTTGTGTTTTGTTTACCATAATCATACTATTTCTTTCTACACTCATTCATTAATGTCCAAACTTTTTACAGTAGTGACATTGGATTTGAGACTTCTCATACCTTTGACCTTGAGGTTGATTTTGAGATGAACTTGAACTTGATTTTTGGTTGCTGCCTCTTCCACTTGAGCTTGAAGGACTGCTTCTTCCACCTCCCTAAAAAATTCTTCCTCTTCCTCTAAAACTTGATCTTCCCCTGCCTCTTCCTTGGCTGATTGAAGCTTGTGATTTAAAAGCATGCTTCAATGACATGTTTGTTGATCTTCTCAGCCTATGTTCGTGAGAAATGAGAGATGCAAGTAGCTCATCAACTGAAAGTTGTGTGATTTCCTTTGTTTCCTCTATGGTTACTGCAATTGTCTCAAATCTTGTGGGAAGACACCTTAGAATCTTCTCAACAACTCTGACATCTTCTAGATTCTCACCATGAGATCTAATTTGGTTCACCAATCCAATAATTTGAGTAAAGAAAGAATCTACTGTATCATTTTCCTTCATAAATATTGTTTCTTAATCTCTTCTCAGCATTTGTAGCTTTTTTGTTTTCACCTTTGCCATACCTTGATAGGTTGCTTTTAGAATATCCCAAGCTTGTCTAGACCTTGTTGCTGCTGCAATCCTTGGGAAAATGCTCTCATGCACTCCTTGGAGGATAAAGAAAAGAGCTTTTGAATCCTTCTTTTGTTATCTCTCAAAAAATATTTTTTTGCTTGAGTCAAAGCATTGTATGTCGTTGCATCAACTGGCTTTGGAAATTCATTATCTACTAGTTCCCATAAATCTTGTGAGAAAAATAATGCCCTCATGGTAATTGCCCAGTAGTCATAATTTTTCCCATTAAGTTGTGGGATTTGTGGGTTTTTCAAGCTTGTGCTTGCTACCATTCTTTCACTGTGAAAAATTTATCTCCTTCAAAACATCTTTGTTGGAAACCTCTGAGAAAACCCTTTTGCTAAAATGAACCTACTTTGATTAACCTACTCTTATACTACATGAAGGCCAAAGGCAGAGGAGCATGCAACTACTAAATCTATTAATCTCAAAATAAATCCAAATACAGATAGAATAAATTTAAAGCACATAAAATAAACCCAGTAAATTTGATATTCTATTAATTCATTCAAAATATATTTTTCATACAGAGTTGTTGCTCTCACTTTTATAATCTTGCTTCTATAGAGAAATTCCTCACTATTATTCTCTTCTGAGTACTTCCTTCGTAATAAAACTTACATTTCACATAATAAATAAAAACTACGGTAAAAGACTTCGCCAACAAGCTAAGAGGAGAAAATAAATGCAATTAATTACGTTTCTGGTAACTTCTAATCACGTCAAGTGAAAATAATTTCCATCCCAAAATATATAAAAAACCATATTAAATCACATTAAATATTGTCCTTAGAAATTAAATGCTCGAGAGAAATAAAGTATGCCAAAAATGCCGCCAAAGATATTCTTCACCGCTCTACCACCAGCAACGGAGGAAGGACTTGTAGGATAGTGGGAAAATCACTTCACCGCACTGCATAGAGGATGTGGTGGCGGGTCTGTAGTATACCGTACGAGGCTGAGAAAGGGGACGTGAGTTTGTGAGGAAGGTAGGAGAGATGTGATTAATTCCAACATGAATGGTAGTCTCGATAGTATAGGCTTAACTCATTATCTTAAATGGCCTATAGATTTTACAATCATACCAGGTATTTTGTAATGTCTTATCAATTCTTTAGTAATTGTTTCTCAATTATCTCATTTGAAAAATGATATAAGCCAGAGATGCCGCCCATGATTCTTTTTAACACTGTTTTGGATTCTACCGAGTATTTAGTGATGACATCTCAAATAGTAACGGAGCATAAATTCCATGAGTTAGAAGGAAGTGTACAAATAATATTAATATTAATATTTTTTTTATTGGTAAGAGCAATAGTTATATATTATCAAAGAGGAGTTAATACAATTTGATGCCACGTAGGCATATATATATAGTGGGTTCAAGTCTACAACCAAAAAGAGTATACAAGTTTACATATTATGCAATATTAACATAGCCTAAAGTAGACATTTATAGCCCCACCCCAAAAGCTTCATCAAATTATTCTATCTAGTTGATGTCCTCTATGTCTGAAAAAACTATAATGCACAAAATGCAAACACAGAACTACTATTATATTTCCCAATCAGCTGGGAATACACAAACTCAAAATGCGGAAGCATGAGGAGACATGCAATATTTTCTTTCCATTAAGTTGGAAATGACAAATACAGAAGGGAAAAAGATAAAACTCAGAAGACTAAAACTAAGCTACGAACTACAAACTTGTTGGGAGTGTTGCGCAACCAAACTGTCAAACTTCAGGAGCTACTGGGAGCTCACTATCAAGAGCTACATAGAGCTCGACCTAGAGAAATCAATGCTCACTTTTAAATAAATACAACTGTTGTTGTTCAAGAGCTTCTAGGAGCTCACATAGAAAAAAAATTATTCACAGTCTATTGTTGCTGGAAACTTCTTCCAATTTTTTGACTGGAAAACTTTGCTTCCTTCATTCCTTTTGTCTCTCAAAAACATTCCCTCTAAAATTCAAAATTACCTACCATCATAAATTGAAAATTCAAAATCAGCTACCACATTTAATTTTGGAGTTGTCAGGAGCTGCATGGATGATCCCCAAAACAAGAAAGGACTCCTAACGAGTAGGTGAACAACTAGGGGTCTGACGAAAGAGCAGGAGGCTGCAGGAGCAATAAATTTCCAACACTCCCCCTTGGTCCTGAGCCGATAAAACAAGATCAATCCTGATCCAAATCAACAATGCACAACTTGCTCCTTAGGCACTCAAAACTATCTATGCTCAAAGGCTTGGTGAATATGTCTACTAGTTGCTGCTCAAACTTGCAAAATTTCATTTTAATTTCACCATTTTCAACTAACTCTCTGATAAAATGATACTTGATTTCAATTTTCTTGCTTCTTCCATGAAACACAAGATTTTTCATCAAAGATATCAATGAAACATTGTCACCAAATATTGTTGTTCCATCTTCTTGTTCTTCTTTCAAATCTGCCAAGATTCTTCTCTGCCAAATAGCTTGACATGTTGTTGCATTTTTTTCTATATATTCAACCTCTATTGTTGATAGGGAAATAATAGGTTGCTTCTTGGAATACCATGATATGGCTCCCAAACCCAAATGAAACACATAGCCCGATGTGCTCTTCCTATCATCCAAACTTCCTACCCAATCATTATTTGTGTATCCAACCAACCCGAACTCTTTTATTGCTATGTACAACACACCATATCCTTTGGTGCCATTCATGTACCTCAGAATCCTTTTACCCGCTTTCCAATGGGTGTCTCTTGGAGTCTCCATAAATATGGAAATAAGACTCACTCCATACTTTCAACCAAACTTTTATACATAGTCAAATCCACATTGTTGTTGCAATCTTCCTTGCTCAACTTTAGACCTATGATTGTTGGTGTTGGTGTAGGTTTTCTTTCAAGCATTCTAAACCTCTTCAAGATCTCATTTGCATATTTTTATTGAGAGATAGAAATACCATCATGCATTTTTTTTACTTCTATGCCTACAAAATATCTCAAGAGACCCAAATCTGTCATTTCAAACTCTCTTTTCATGGCCTCTTTAAAATTAGCAATGAGGAAATCATCATCCCCAATAAAAACTAAATCATCTACATACAAGACAATAATAAAAATATTACCATTTTTTGCCTTGATGTAAAGAGTGGGCTTCTAAATCCATTTCTCATCAAGTATGAGTCAATCCTATTGTACCATGCCCATGGAGCTTGTTTCAACCCACAAAGAGCCTTCAGGAGCCTATACACCTTGTGTTCTTGGCCTGGAACTTCATATCCAAAAGGCTTCTCCACATAAACTTCCTCTTTCAACACTCCATTAAGGAAGGCAAACTTCACATCCATTTGAAATACCATCCATTTGTGTTAGGCTACAATTTCTATGACTGCCCACATGGTCTCCACCCTTGCAACGGGGGCATACGTCTCATCATAGTCTCTCCCAAACTATTGTTTGTACCCCTTGACCACCAAACATGCCTTATGCCTCTCTATCCTTCCTTCGGCATTTCACTTGGTCTTGTAGACCCATTTCACCCCAATAACTTGCTCGTTGGGAGGAAATTCAATTATCTCCCATGTATTGTTCCTCTTTATTGCATCTATCTCCTCATCCATGGCCTCACACCATTTCTCCTCTTTCACAACATCCTCAAAATAAATTGGATCACTATGAGAAAACAATGCAAAATTCATGCTCTCATCAAATTCTTCATCATACCTTTCATCTTGGTAGATCTCCCTTAGGCTCTTGGTCTTCTTTTCCATTAGGGAGGCAAGAGTGGGGTCTGAACTTTCACTATTGTTATTGCTCTTCTGAACAGGCTGGTTTAGGAGCTCTCGACATCTCTTAAGAGATGATCTTCTGACTATCTCTGGTTGCTTTCCTTTCTATCTGCTTACTTCAGGAATTCTCAGGAGCTGTTGGGAGCTCTTTGTCTATGGTTGTCTTCCTAATTGTCTACCAGCTTTAGGAACTGTCAAGCGCGGATTGGAACTTTGTCCAATGGAATTCGGTCACAGTCTATTTAATTGCTTGTTTTCTTTAGGAACTCTCAGAAGTTGTTGGGAGTTGATTGTTTATGCTGATGCGGGATCTTGTTGGTCTTCCTGTTCATCTTCTTCATCATCATGAACCCTCAGGAGTTGTCGAGATCTGTCATGCCATCCCAAGACTCATCCTCTAAGAACTCCACATCTCTACTAATGATGATTTTCTTAGCAACTAGGTTGTATAGCCTATAGGCTTTGGACTCTTCATTGTAGCCCATGAAAAATCACTTTTCACCCTTGTCGTCCAATTTCTTCCTCTTCTCTCTTGGCACAAGTGCATATGCCACACAACTGAACACTCTTAAGTGCTCAACCATCCACTTGTATTTCATCCATGCTTCTTACAGTATTTTTTCATGGACCACCTTTGTTGGACTTCTATTAATCAAATATATAGGTGTTGCTACAGCCTCTCCCCAATATTCAGTCAGGAGTCCCTTCACTTTCATCATGCTCCTTGTCATCTCCATGATGTTCCTATTCTTTCTCTTAGCCACTCCATTTTGTTGTGGAGTATAACTAGTTGTTAGCTCCTTCTTGATGCCATTTTTCCTACAAAAATGTACAAAACAATTGGAGGTATAATCTCCTCCATGATTTGAACTTAGGACGTTGATGAAATTTCCACTCTCCTTTTCAGCCTGGGCCTTAAACTAAAAAATCTTATCAAAAGCTTCAGACTTATGTTGCAAAAACTAAACCCATGTCTTATGGCTGAAATCATCAATGAAGGTCATAAAAAATTATCTTTTACCAATAGATTTGATTTGCATAGGGCCTACCAAATCTATATGCACCAGCTCCAATGGTGCTCTTGCTCTTGTAGAGTTGCCCGATTGAAAGGGTTTCCTATGTTGCTTGCCCAAAATGCAAGCCTCACACCTAACATTAGGCGCTACTATTCTTGGAAAACCATTAACCATATTATTTTTGCATAAAAGACTCAAACCAGCAAAGGCTAAGTGTCCATACCTGAGATGCCATAGCTTGGAGGGGTCTTGAATGGTGCTCTCGATGGCTACTTGTTGTACTAATGTACATTTTCCATTCATGAGAGATGCAACAATGGACTGAGTTGAGAAACGCATCTCAATCTTCAACGAAAAAATCCAGTTCTTTGTCATTTGAACTATTGCAAATACTTTTGTCCTCTCATTCTTGTCATAAATGACGCATTGACCCTTCTCCATCAGTACTTTGTATCCATTCTAGATTAGTTGTCCAACACTCATGAGGTTATGCCTTAACCTAGGTGCAAAAAATATATTTTGGACATCCTTCTTTTCACCTTGCTTGGTGCGGATCATGATAGATCATTTTCCCTTCACTGGAACTACTCCATTGTTCCCCATTCTAATCTTGGATTTTATATTTTTATCAATGAAAGAAAACAAACTTTCATTACCACTCATGTGGTTTCTGCAACCACTATCCAAATACCAAACTTCAGGGCTACATTATTTACCAATGTTGCACATGATGAAGGTTGTGGACCGATTACCTTCAGCCACATTCGAATCAACCATATTTGCATTTTGTCTTGGCTGATTATTGTGCTTTTCCCAGCACTCACTTGCTTAATGGCCAAATTTATGATAGTAGTAGCACTCAACGTTGCTCCTGTCATTTTTTTGATTTGAACCGTTGTTCTTCATGCCTCTTTTGGAGCTATTCTAAGAGTTGCTTGCTCCCTCTTGGTTTCTTTCTCCTCCAGCATATCCTTGTCTGGATCTTCCTCTACCTCTTCAGGATTTGTTTCTACCTCTCCCCCTACCTCTTGCATTTGACTGAGCTTTAAAATATTGCTCTTGGGAGGAAGTAGCAAACCTTTTTAGGCGTTGCTCATGGGTTTGAAGAGAACCCATTAACTCATCCACTGTCAAAGTAGAGAGGTCCTTTTCCTCTTCAATAGCAATGACGAGTGCATCATACCTTGTGGGTAGACACCTAAGGATTTTTTCAACAATTTTCTACTCCTCCATCATTTCTCCATTCATTCTCAACTGGTTTATCAAACTCAAGAACCTTGTGTGAAACTTTGAGATGATCTCACTTTCTTTCATTTTAATAATCTCTAACTTTCTTTGAAGTAACTGGAGCTTCACCGATCTAACTTTATCAGTCCCTTTATGACCGGTTTGGAAGATTTCCCAAGCTTCCTTTGCATACTTAGTTGTTGCTATCCTAGGAAAAATGGCCTATGTCAAGGTTGCTTCTACCAAACTCAATGCCTTAGCATCTTTCTTTCTCTTCTCTTTCAACTGGGTCATCTCATTATTTGTGAGAGCTACAAATGTAGCTGGGTCAGGAATGTCCACAAACCCATTTATCAAAAAATCCCACAAATCATTGACGACCATTATGGTCTTCATCTTCTTTGCCCATACATCATAGTTATGTCCATTAAAGAACAATGGCTACTGCCAACTCTTTCCTTCATCTCCATCCATGTCTCCTATAGAAAAAACTCAATACCCAAAAAAAAACAAATGCCCTAACTCACAACGAAAATAGGGCCTATAGCTCTGATACCATGTATGAAAAAACTAAAATACACAAAATCCAAACACAGAACTATTGTTCTATTTCCCAATCAATTGGGAATACACAAACTCAAAACACGGAAGCATGAGGAGACATGCAATATTTGTTTTTCATTAAGTTGGAAATGACAAATACATAAGGGAAAAACATAAAACTCAGAAGACTAAAACTAAGCTATGAATTACAAACTTGTTGGGAGTGCTGCTCAATGAGACTGTCAAACTTTAGGAGCTCCTACAAGCTCACTTTCAAGAACTACGTAGAGCTCGACATGGAGCAATCACTTCTCACTTACAAACAGATACAACTGCTGTTGTTCAGGAGCTTTTGGGAGCTCACACAGAAAAAAAAATCTTCACAGTTTGTTGCTGCTGGAAACTTCTTCTTCCAATTTTCTGACTAATAGACTTTGCTACCTTCATTCCTTCTGTCTCTCAAAAATACTCCCTCTAAAATTTGAAATTACCTACCACCATAAATTGCAAATTCAAAATCAGCTACCACATTTAATTCTAGAGTTGTCAGGAGTTGCAAGGATATCCCCAAAACAAGAAAGGACTCTTGATGGGTAGGTGAATAGTTGGGGGTCTAACGGATGAGTAGGATGCTGCAAGAGCAATAAATTTCCAACACTCTATTGGTTCCAAATCGTTCACCTTCTTCAAATCAGAAAAGAGGAACAACAGCAAAACACAACATTTAACAGAATAGACAAAAATCAAAATGTTGGCCCCATGGTTGCTATTGTATCAAAAGTTTGACTTATTAATGTTCGATACAATCATCAGATTTAACAAATCCCCAAAAGGTGGTTAGTCCATGTCACGAATTCTGAGGGAAGTGTTGACCCTCTGCCAACAATCTCAAGACAAGGGTTTTGGATTAGAGGTAGAGACAAGCATAAAATAAAACAGAGATAAGAGATAAACAAGGGAAACCAAAAGCAATATGCAATTTCATATAGAAATAAAACACCCAAAGGAAACAAAGCTTCTACTCATTCATTCACACAAAAATCATACAGATTTAATAGAGCTTGAGCTCTTAATATGTTTATTAGAAATAAAAATAGACCCCCTATTTTCTATTTGAGCTTCCCACAGAAAAAAAAATACATATTGTTGTTCTATCTTCTCAATTCTTTTTCTTCACCCCCAAGAAAAACAAAGCTTCTCTCATAAGCTACATAAGAGCCTAGAAAAAGAGGGAGAAAACCACAAACATAATTATAATTAAATGTTGATTTAATAGCCAACAAATAAAAATTTGAAGGTTTAGATTTGGCATTAAATTTAAATCAAAAGAAATCCTATATGCATGGAAAGAGAAATGATTGTTGGCAAAATATATGGAGGGGGAATAAATGCAGCGGTTGGGATTAATTTCCAACAATCCCCCTTAATCACAACTAGTTGGCATTCTTCTCAAAAAATTGACGCGTTTGTCTTCACTTATAGTTTTAAAAGTTCTGGCGCCTTTGTCTTCACTTACAGTTTTGAAAGTTCTGGCGCATTTGTCTTTAGCTACAATTCTAAAAAATTTGGCTCATTTATCTTTAGCATAGACACCCAAACAACTTCTCAAATATTCAAATGCATATTTTTCCAATTATTTAGTAAATATATTAGTAAATTGATCTGGAGACCTGCAAAATTCCAAAAATATCTCTCCATTGTTAATCAACTCTCTCATGAAATGATATCTAGTGTCAATATGTTTGCTTCTCTTGTGAAAGAGTGTATTTTTGGATAGTGCTATGGTTGATTTGTTGTCACAATTTATTTTTGTTGCATATTCTTGTTCATGCTTCAACTCTTTCAGCACTCTTCTCATCCAAATTTATTGGCATGTTGCCCCTGTTGCTGCTACATGTTCTGCTTTTGCTGAAGAAATAGTGACAGTGGGATATTTTTTTGGACCCATGATACAACCCCTATTCCAAAATGAAAAACATAATCAGATGTGTTTTTTTTGTCATCTATGCTACCACCACAATCACTATCTATGTATCCTATGAGCTTGAACTCATTTGAGCATTAATATTCAATGTCATAATTTCTTGTTCCACTGACATATCTTAGAATTTTTTTCCCATCTTTTAAATGTGATTTTTTTGGAGACTCCATGAACCTTGAAATCAAACTTACACCATACATTATGTCTGAATTTTTGGTTGTTAGGTACGTGATACTACCAATAAGTTTCTTATATAAAGTTGGATCTACATTGGATCCTTTGTCATCTTTTCTTAGCTTCAACCCTATGACAATTTGTGTTGGTTTTGATTTGCATTTCAAAATATCATTAGCATACTTTGTTTGAGAGATTAATATACCATTTTCATTTTGATTCACCTCAATTCCTAAAAATTATTTCATGAGACCCAAATCAGTCATTTCAAATTCCTTTTTCATAGATTCTTTGAACAAATCACTGGATAAGTCACCTGTGAATATTAAATCATAAATGTATATAAACATACAATCAAAATTTCACATTTTTGATTCATCTTTGTGTATAAAGTAGGCTTAGCATTGCACCTATTGAAGCCATTTTGTAGAAGATAAGAATCAATTTTTCTATACCAAGCTCTTGGGGCTTGCTTGAAACCATATAGAGCTTTCTTGAGCTTATAAACCTTGTCTTCTTTGCCTAAATCTCATACCCAGGTGGTTGTTCCACACAAACTTCTTCTTCAAGATGACCATTTAAGAATGTTGATTTTACATCCATTTGATAAACAAGCCACTTGTTTTGAACTACTATGGCAAGTATCATTCTTACAGTGTCTAGACGAGCTACAGGAGTGAATGTCTCATAGTAATCAATTTCGGGTTGAGAATATATTTTTGCCACTAGTCAAATTCCCTTATGTTTCTGTGCATCACCATTTTCACTCAACTTGGTTTTGTAAACCCACTTAACTCCTATGACATCTATTCCTTTTGGAAGGCTCACTAACTCCCATGTTTGATTCTTTTCAATTGAATCAATTTCTTCATCCATTGCATTTATCCATTGCATTTATCCATTTTTATTCCTTAATTTGCTTCTTCAAAATGAGTTGGATCATCTACAAGTGAATATAAAGAAAAATGAGAAGTCTGACCTGCATTATTTTCACCTTCATTATGCTCATAATTCTCTATAATACTTCTAATTTTTTGTCTTCTTAAGCTTTCCAAAGTAGGATTTGACATGTCACTTGATGTAGAACCCATGGAATGTGAACTTGTTGGTCCTGCACTAAAAATTCCTACTGTAGGTGGTGTTTGTTGTGCACTTGTTGGAGTGTTTGCATGTATACGTGAGGCTTCCCTTACACTTGATGATGGTGTCACTTGTGGACCACTTTTTTGAGTTGATTGGGTGTGGAAGGTGTCACATTTGAAGGATTATTTTCTAGTATAAAACTTCATTTTCCTCTTGAGGTATGCTTGCTGATATGTTAACTATTTTTTCTACACTTCCATCCCACACTTCATCTTCTATGGAATATACATCTCTTCTGATTATAACCTTTTTTTTTATTGGATTATATAGCTTGTAAGCCTTTGATTCATCACTATATCCAACAAATATGCATTTTTCTCCTTCGTTGTCTAATTTTGTTCTCAATTAATCTGGTACATGTGCATATGCAACACATCCAAATACTCTCATGTGGGAAACATTGTGTTTTCTTCCACTCCAAGCTTCTTCTGGAATCATATTCTTGACACTTCTTATTGGATATCTATTCATTATATACGCTACACATGATATAGCTTCAGCCCAATATTCATTTGGTAAATGTTTGGCTCTCAACATGCTTCTAGCCATTTCCATGATTTTCCTATTTTTCCTTTCATCTACCCCATTTTTTTGAGGTGTGTATCTAGCTGTGAATTTATTGTGAATTCCATGTTCCTTGCAAAATCTTAGAAGGTCATTTGAGATGTATTCACCACCTCTATCTGTTCTCAATGCTTTGATGCAATAACCACTTTGTTTTTCAACAAGAGCTTTCAATTGACAAAAATATTCAAACACCTCACTCTTATGCTTTAGAAAGTAAACCGATGTTTTCCTTGAATAATCATCAATGAATGTCAAAAAATAAAATCTACCATCTATTGAAGGTGTTTACATTGGCCCACACAAATCTGAATGGATGATCTCCAACGGTTCCTTAGCTCTCATTAACATACTTGTTGGAAATGATTCTCTTTGATTCTTTCCTAAGATGCAATATTCACATACTCTTTCAAGTTTCTCTATTAGAGGCAATCCTTTGACCATGTTTTTCCTATGAAGTAAATTTAGAGCTGTAAAATTTAAATGCCCAAATCTTAGATGCCAAAGTCAATTTTCATCTTTTATTTCTGCTTGAAAAATTATTTGTTTAACTGCTGCATTTTCTTCTTTATCCACTTGTGGAGACATTGAGTGGTGTGCTTGAGCATAATCTACACTCAAATATGGTTTTAACCTTAGGGGAAACATCCTATTGTTGGTCAACTGAACCTTGGCAATGAGCTGATTACTTGGAAGTTTGTCTAAAATTGTGCACTCTCCATTTTTAAAAAATACTCTATACCCTTTTTGAACAAGTTGTCCAATGCTCATTAAATTGTGTTTTAAATCGGGGAAAAAATAAACATCAATTATATATTTCTTCTCCCCCTTCTTGGTTAGAATTTTGATGTTCCATTTTCCTTTGACTTCTACTTTATTTTCATTGCCCAATGTTACATTAGATTTTACACTCTCATCCAAACTAGAAAAAAATTCTAAATTACCTATCATATAATTGTTGCAACTTGAGTCTAAAAACCTTACATCTTTTTCATTTTCTTGTGCAACATTGCAATCCAAAAACATAGTGCTTTGTTTTGGTTTTTGGTTTTGGTTTTCTTTCATGAAATTTTCATTTTGTTGTCTAGAATCATATTGTTTCTTTCTATATTCACTCAAATAATGCCCATTTTTTTGCATGACATTGGACTTGATATTTAGTGTACCTTTTGCCTTGAGGCTGATTTTAAGTTGTATTTTGAGTTGGGTTATGGATGCTACCTTTTCCACTCGAGCTTGATGGGCTACTTCTTCCACCTCTATGATAATTTTTTCCTCTACCTCTAAAATTTGTTCTTCCTCTGCCTCTACCATGGCTAACTGTAACTTGTGACTTGAATGCATACTCCAATGATGTATTTTCTGACCTATTCATCCTATGTTCATGTGAAATAAGAGATGCATGGAGCTCATCAACTGAAAACTGTGAGAGGTTCTTTGTTTCCTCTATGGCTACAACAATTGACTCAAATATTTTGGGAAAACTCCTTAGAATCTTCTCAACCACTCTCTTATCTTCAAGTGTCTCACCATGTGATCTGATTTGATTTACCAGTCTAATGATTTGGGTAAAGAATGAATCTAGTGATTCATTATCCTTCATGTACATTGTCGGGTATGTGCGGAATCATCATGAAAAAAATAGGCCCTCAACTGACAATAAAATTTAGAAAACTCAGAGTTAGACAACTTGACGTAAAAATTTGAATAAGTTATTTATATTATTTCAAAAATATGTAAGAATAGAATCTATAGAAAATTGAATGTAGGTTCGAAACTACTAGGTTTATTTAAAAAATTAAAAAATCTATTTGGTGAAAATTTGGAATTTCAATGCAGTAGTACTTAAATTTCAGGGAAAAAATAAAAAAGAGGTGTGTATCTAACCACCCTAACCATAATAAAATAATAATATTTTTTTATAATATTTTAGATATCAATAGAGGACTCATATACCGATGTGATGCATATACTTTTGTAATTTTTTTCTAAGTAAATAATTAATTATGAATTTTTTATTACAAATTTGAAAAGATATAAAAACTCATATGTCTGACCACCGTAACTTGGTCAAAACTTCATGAAATTCAATTATTATTTTTTAATCCTATATTGTGTGAAGCATAGAATGTGAAACATGTTTCAAATTCAAAAAATGTGATACCATTTGAAAGCTATACATGTTTTTCAATCAGCTTATCAATTAGGACTTTAGTCGTAATTTAAATAGAAAATGAATAATAATTATTTATTAAATTCAAAGTAAAGAATAATTTATATTGGTGGAAAGCTGAGAATCTCCTTTAAAAATCCTTTTCATTTCATCAATTTTGGGTAAAAAGAAGTCGTTAGCCACATGGGTCATCATATCACTTACATATCACCACTTTTTGGACCATCATGATCCTAAACATACCCTATTTCAAAATCCCTTCTCAGTATTTGTAATTTAGATTTCTTCACTTTTTCCATACCTTGATAGGTTGTTTGAAGTATATCTCATGTTTTTTTGGACCTAGTTGTTGTTGCAATCCTTGGGAAAATGCTCTCATGCACTCCTTCGAGGATAAAGAAAAGGGATTTTGAATCCTTCTTCTTATTATCTTTCAATAAATCCTTCTCTGCTTGATTTAATGCATTATATGTTGTTGCATCAACTGGTTCTAGAAAACCATTCTCTACTAGCTCCCATAAATATTATGAGAAAAACAATGCCCTCATGGTGATTGCCCAGTAGTTATAGTTCCTATCATTAAATTGTGAAATTTTTGGGTTTTTCAAGCTTGTGCTTGTGCTTGCCATTTTTGGTTGTGTATACCTTGGCTCCTTGAAAAATTTCTCTAAAAACCTTCAACTCTGCTTAAAACTTTCTTTGAGCAACCTTTGGTTTTGATACTACATGTTGGATTAGAGGCAGAGACAAGCATAAAAGAAAACAAAGACAAGAGATAAACAAGGGAAACCAAAAGAAATCTGCAACTTCATATAGAAATAAAACACCCAAAGTAAACAAAGCTTCTGCTCATTCATTCACACAAAAACCATACAGATTTAAAAGAGCTTGAGCTCATAATATGTTTATTAGAAATAAAAATAGACCCCCATGTTTTATATTTTAGCTTCCCATAGAATAAAAATATACATATTGTTGTTCTATCTTCTCGGTTCTTTTCCTTCACCCCCAAGAAAAACAAAGCTTCTCTCATAAGCTACGTAGAAGAGCCCAGCAAAAGAGAGGGAAAAAACCAAAAACATAATTACAATTAAATGTTGATTTAACAACCAGCAAAGAAAAATTTGAAGGTTTAGATTTGGCATTAAATTCAAATCAAAAGAAATCCTATACACATGGAAAGAGAAATGATTGCTGGAAATGTATACAAAGAAGGAATAAATGCAATGGTTGGGATTAACTTCCAACATAGGGGATTCAAACCTAACACCTTTGGCTCTGACACCAAAATAGAAAAGAGGAACAACAATAAAACAGAACAGTAAAATAGAGCATTTAATAGGATAGAGAAAACTCAAATGTTACATATCATTAACAACATAAACCAATACATATTTATATAGAAAATACACTAAACTACTTCCCTAAATAATTGGTGACTTATTCAACATGTGCCTATAGCTAATCGACAGCAAACTTAGCCTTATTGACAACTAACTATGAAAGTAATGCCAACGTATAGACTCCTATTGAAACTCTCCAAGCCCTTCAGGTACATGCATAATTCATTATTGACTTATTCCAACACTTCAGGTATTGGCAATCAATTTTGGAAATGGCTCTAAATTGTATCAAGGTCCTGGTGTAGAATTTGTTGAGGAAGGGAAGCCATTGTTGGGTTGTGCAGCCCAATCAATACTTGTAACGCCTCTGCCATCAAATCTGCCCTCTCCTTTTTTATAACAGTGATGTAACCGCAGGTTCTATAAAAATGGATGGGCTTTGGATTTCTTCTTCAGTGGTTGTAGGAATGGTTAGAGATTGGCTTTTATGGCCTGAAGTATGTTGTTGTTAATTAAGGACTATAATCTATGAAAACTAGAGATCAATAGAGGAGAGAATCCCAAGCTTAAAAGTGGATGTAGCCTGTTAGGCGAACCACTATAGATTTGTTGTCTTTCTTTTTGCTTTGTTTTGTGTGTTGTGTTTAATTTCTGCATTTTTGTATCTACTTATTTTTATCAACAATTGGTATCAAAGCTTGGTCTTGAGGTCGGTGTAGATTTTGGTTTTTTTGAAAATCGGTGAAGATTTTTTGGAGCCATGGACAAAGTAGACAAATGGAAGATTGAAAAGTTCACAGGTCAAAATTTTGGACTATGGAAAGTCTAGATGGAGTCATTATTGATCAAACAAGATCACTCGCTTTGCTCGGAAAAACAAAAGGAAAGGGCTCTATGTCAAATGAATATTGGGAGAAGACGGACATGAAAGCTCATGCAATTATTTTCTTATCGTTGTCCAGCAATGTGCTCTTTAATGTCTCAGTTGAGAAGACCATGAAGGAGTTGTGGGACAAATTATCTTCCCTGTATGAGATTGTATCAGCTTCCAACAAGGTATTTATTATGAAGAAATTGTATAACTTGAAAATGCGAGAAGAGGGAGTAATGTCAAATCATTTAAATGAATTCAATACATTAGTCACTCAATTAATCTATGTGGATATTAACTTAGATGATGAGATCAAGGCTATTTTATTATTGTGTTCTTTACCAAATAGTTGGGAAGGTGTGGTGATGGCAGTGGGCACTTCGGTGGCTACCAAAAGCAAGTTAAAATTTGATGATGTTGCAGCCACTCTTCTTAGGGAAGATATGAGAAGGAAACATTTAGATCTTTCTTTCGGAGATGCATTAACTATTGTAAGCAATGACAATAGAGGAAGGAGTCAAGGAAGAAATAATGACAGAGGAAGATCGAAGTCTAGGGGCAAAAACAGTGATTGTTGGTTTTGTGGCAAACCAGGTCACATAAAAGGGAACTATTGGAACTACAAAAAGGCACAAGAAAAGGTGATCAATAATGAAGTCGATACAACATACCAAGAAGATGTAGGTGTTCTTATTCTAACTGAAGACGAAATTCCTACTAATGTTTGGGTGCTTGATTCAGGTTCATCGTTTCATGTCACTCCATGCAAAAAGTATTTCAAAAATATGCAAATTGGTGACTTCGATAAGGTCTTTCTAGGTAACAATGAATCTTGTGATGTTGGAAAAGGGGATATTTCATTACAACTAAAAAATGGAAATAGTTGGTTGTTACATGATGTTAGATATGTTCCCCAACTCAAACAAAATATAATCTCAGCTGGACAATTGGGTTCTCAAGGTTGTGAGATTAGTTTTGAATTAAATAGATGCAAGGTTAAAAAGGGGGCCTTGGTAATCGCAAGGAGTAGAAAATTAGGCACCCTATATGTCATAGAGAGTCATGTTGAAGTGGGAGTTGTTCATCCTACTTTAAATTTGTCATTGTGGAATGCGAAGCAAAGTTCTTTGGATCAATTTAATGTTGAAACCGATTCTATTATTAATAATTTTCTTAGTATGTTTGATAGTGATAGTTTTGGGGATCAGTTAGATGATGGTGAGAAGGTTGATGCCATAGAACCTGGGGCAGATGAAATTAATGGTGATGAGAGTGAAAAATTGAAGGTGATCGAAGATGAGACCATTTGTAATGGTGATCAAAGTGAAAGTTTGGAATCAGTTTGTAATGGTGCTAGTAGTGAAACTTGTGCATCTGAAAATATGTCGACCACTATGGATGATGGAGCAGCTAAATCTATGAAAATTGTTGTCAAAGTTGGGAGTGAATTTGGTGGAATTGCTTGAATTATTGTGTTCCTATTTCTACATTTCTAATTTTATTTTTTTATTTGCCTTTTAGCAACAAAGAGCTCTGATATTCAAGCATCAGATGTTGGAAAAATCACCTTTGCTGGCACACAGTGCATGACTGCAAAATTGAAAGCAAAACATTGGAAGGCTAAATTAGAAAATGCTAATATCAGAATATATGAAGGGGCAGATGCGCAGTTTGTTCCAAGGGAGAAGTTCAAGTCTTGTAGGACTTCTCTTGGAATTGTCATGTTTTGATAATAAATCTAAAGCATGGGATCTCTTTGCGTAATTTTTTCTCTGGTATTGATTGGTCTTCAAGTGGGAGATTGTTGGGTTGTGCAGTCCAATCAATACTTGTAATGCCTCTGCCATCAAATCTGCCCTCTCCTTTTTATAATGGTGATGTAACCGCAAGTTCTTGAAAAACAGATGGGCCCTGGTTTTCTTCTTCGGTGGTTGTAGGAATGGTTAGAGATTGGCTTTTATGGCCTAAAGTATGTTGTTGTTAATTAAGGATTGTAATCTATGAAAACTAGAGATCAATAGAGAAGAGAATCCCAAGCTTAAAAGTGGATGTAGCCTATTAGGCGAACCACTATAAATTTGATGTCTTTCTTTTTGCTCTGTTTTGTGTGTTGTGTTTAATTTCTACATTTCTGTATCTGCTTATTGTTATCAACAGCCATTCCACCATGGCTCCATTCTCAAGCACCCATGGAATTTCCTTCGGCCACGAAACTGTTGGAAATAATTCCAAATTTAATTATTTACCGCCAAACCGCGCGTTGACTTTCAACCCTCATGGTTCGGACGTTTTACCGCTATACCACGGCCTGCTTGTTTACCCTATGCGATACCGCAGTTTAACCGCTTGCGATTTGATCTTTGCCAGTTCGTTGACCATTGACCGGGTCCTGGCGATTACCACGGCCACCGCGGTCTGGCTGGCCTTCCCTCGTGGTAGTGCAGTGTCCATGTCTGGCGGTTTGCAGACAGTTGCCTGGCGGTTACCGCGGCCACCGCAGTCAGTTATTTAACCACGGTGGTAGCACGGTAAGCCTACCCCTCCGATCTCTAGTGGTTACCGTGGCCACCACGGCTAGATATTTAACCACAGCGGTAGCGTGGTAAGCCGTCGTCGGTTGACCAGTTTGACTTTTTTAGATGGAAGAAAGTGCGCTCCACGGAGGATTGTAAGTATAGTTGTTTGATGGTGATTGGACGACCAATTTAATATGTTAGGTGCTCACCAACCTGGGAATACTTTGAGCCTTCAATTTCATTGTACATGTGGTGTTTTCGACTGTTGAAATATTTTATAAATATGTGTTCGTATTTGTAAAAAGTGACGGTTAGAGGAAAAGGTGATGGAGAGAGAGAGAGAGATAGAGAAGAGATAGACAGAGAGAGAAAAATGCTCCCAAGAGCAGAGGGTGAAAATAGTTAGTTTCAGAAGATGAAAATTTGAAGAGCCGAAGCTCTATTGTAGAAATGTATTTCTGAGAATGAATAGAGTATAAAAATCTGGGTTGTGCATAATGTTTCAATTTCATAATTTAAGTGTGTTTAATTAGATATAAATTGTTTGTTTGTGCATGAATCTCCTCCTATTGTTGATTGTTGTTTATCTTAACCCGCAAAGTGGTATCAGAGCATTAGCCGTAGCAGTGTTGTAGTATTATTTATTTCCCACAAAGTGGTATTAGAGCCAAGTCGGTCAGTTTGAATGGGAGTAGAAATGTGTGGTAAATTTGTGTGAAGAAATTACTGTCTAGATTGAGAAATCCTTAGAATGTCTAGGACTTGTGTGTGTGCAAAATTTGAGAAGTTTATCTGGGTTTAGAGATTTGTGAAGAGGGTTTAAGAAGGAAATAAGTATTTAGAAGAAAATCCAGCCACAAGTGTTTTGTCTGTAAGGAAAGTTGTTTGTGTTAGAAATAGTCATCAAGAGAATAAGAATACATTCCTAGAGAGGAAGATATTAGAAAAGGTTGCTTACAAAAGGTTGAAGTCAGTCTAGTTGTCAAGAAGATTTAGAGTGTTTAAAGCCTGAGAAGAATTTTCTAAGTGTATTGTTGAGAAAAGCCAGAAGTGTTGTATTTTGAAGAGAGAAAAGAGATCACTGATAGAAGAGAAGCTGAGAAGAAGCCCACAAGCAAAAGAAAGAGTTATAAGGAGGTTTATCAAATTTGTGAAGATAAGTGTTGACAAAAAGAAGGAACTAAACAAAACACCTGTTGTTTGAACAATCAAGTGTTGCAGACCCTGTTGTAGAACAGAAGAAAAAAAGGCTAAAGAAGATTAGAGTCACACGAAGCTACTATATCCCTGGAACGAGTTCAAAAGAGGTAAGTTGAAATTTCCTTTATAAATGGGGAAAGTAGGGAAAAGAGTTAAGAAAGAGAATGAAAGTTTGTCATCTGCAAGAGATGTTTTAGAAGAAGAGTTAATATTGCTTAGAGATGAATTGGGTATTGTTAAAAAGAACAATGGGAGTTATTTTGAGAGAATAAAAGAGCAGTCTAAAGAGAAGTGTTTGTTGTTAGAAGAAAATGATGATTTAGAAAAGGAGTCAAGAAGGGTTAAGGCTAGAAACGTAGAACTAGAAGAAAGGTTGAAGTCCTTTGAAGAGATTAAGAAAAGAAATGAGGAGTTTGAACAAAAATTGAAGTTGTTTGATGAGATAGAGAAAAAGAATGAAAATTTGGGAAAACTCTTGAAAAGGGTAGAAGAGAAAAATTGTTTATATTTGAAGGAAATCACAGAATTGAAAGAAGAAAATGATAGATTAAGAGCATGTAATAAATCTGTGGAAACAAAACTTTAAGTTTGTGATGTCTCATGTGATACAATAGATTTGTGTTCTTTATTTGAAAAATATGTTTCTATTAAAAATGCTGATGATATAAAATGTGTAGATGAACATGTGGATGAATATGCAAATATGGCTAAATGTGATAAAGTGTTAGAATCTTCAAAAGATGAGGTCTTTTGTGAAGAGAATATAGTGTTGAAAATCATGAAAAGAATGGGTTATATTGGATAAGGTCTTGGAAAACATGAACAAGGGAGAAGAGAGCCTATTGAGGTTGTAATGAGGCCCAAGAATGAAGGTCTCAGATATGATTCAGGAAAAGCAAATGCTGCTACAAGTGCAAGTAAGTTTGTCAGAGAGATGAAGTGTAATGAGTGTTCACACTGTCATAGAAGAGGTCACATCAAGGAGAAGTGTTGGGATCTACATCCTTGCACGGTTTGTGGTTCAAAGAATCACTGTGAAGAGAAGTGTTGGAGAAAGATTGAATTTGGTTCAAAATGCATGAAGATGGACTGTGGATGGATTGATGATTCAGGTTGGCAGAAGCTAACTCGTATGTTCAAGAGATTGTACAAGTGTACATATGTGAAGGTTAAACAAAATTCTGAGAGGTATGAAGGTTCACATGAAATGAAAAATGTTTGGAGAAAAAGAACTTACAGTCTAATGAGTCACTTGCAAAGAGTGAAGATGAAAGTCCCAGTTTAATGTTTTGAAAGATTGAAGTTGTTGAAACTGTTTTCACAGTTGAAAAGGAGAAAAGAGAATCGGAAATGTAGCTGAAGCTACCACTGAAATGTAAAGAGTTTGATACAGTCATATGCAGTTGTCAAGGAAGTTTGTATATAATATTTCAGTTGTTTGAGTGCATTGAAGAGTTTGAAAAATTTGTAGTAGAGCATGAATGGCAACAGCCACAGTGAATGAGTTTTATTTTAGAAGAGAGATTGATGTTTTTGAATGAATTGTTGAAACAGGAGTTTGGATAAAGAGGGAGAATTAATGTAATGAATTGCAGAAGCATTCTGTGAGCAAGAATGAAATCAGAGATAGAACTGTGATTAGATTCCCTAGCACCAGAAAAGTGCCACTATGGGAAGTGATGATTAAAATGATTTACAGACAGTTTGTGGTAATCTGAAACCACCTCATTAAAAGATTGAAATTTCTACAGTTAGTTAGTGGTAATCTAAAACCACCACATTGAAGAATGAATTTGAACAGTTAAGGAAAGTGCAAAAAATTATAGATCTCCCTAGCACCAACAACGTGCCACCATGGGAAGAATTAAAATCAAGCAGTCAAGATCAATGATATAGAAAGGATTCAGAACATTCTTGTGAGTTTATGGTAAACTGAAACCATCTCTATGATAGAAGATAACAGCAGATTGAAAATGATGAAAATTGATGAAGAGGCTGCAGACCTCGGAGAAGAAGATACAAAAGAATAGAGCATGAGAGTAAGGAGACTGATGACAAAGCTGAGAATACAGATGAGAAAGTCCAGCCATAGCTGATGAACAGAATTGAAGAAGATCCAAAAGAGATCATTGCAAAAGATCAGACAAGTGGAGTCGAGTTCGAGCTTTCAGAATTCATGGAAGAAGCAGTCAATGAAGTTGAAATTAAGAGGGAGTATTGGAAATAATTCCAACTTCAATTATTTACTGCCAAACCGTGCGTTGACTTTCGACCCTTGCGGTTGGGAGCTTTTACCGCTATACCACGGCCTGCTTGTTTACCCCGTGCGGTACTGCGGTTTAACTGCTTGCAATTTGATCTTTGCCAGTTTGTTGATCGTTGACCGGGTCCTGGCGGTTACCGCGGCCACCGCAGTCTGGCTGGCCTTCCCTCGCGGTAGCACGGTGTCCGTGTCTGGTGGTTTGCAGACAGTTGCCTAGCGATTACCGTGGCTAGATATTTAACCGCGACAGTAGCACGGTAAGCCGTCGTCGATTGACCAGTTTGACTTTTTCAGACAGAAGAAAGTGCACTCCACAGAGGATTGTAAGTACAGTTGTTTGATGGTGATTGGACAGCCAATTTAATATGTTAGGTGCTTGCTAGCCTGGGAATACTTTGAGCCTTCAATTTCATTATACATGTGGTGTTTTCGACTGTTGAAATATTTTATAAATATGTGTTCGTATTTGTAAAAAGTGACGGTTAGAGGAAAAGGTGATGGAGAGAGAGAGATAGAGAAGAGATAGACAGAGAGAGAAAAATGCTCCCAAGAGTAGAGGGTGAAAATAGTTAGTTTCAGAAGATGAAAAATTGAAGAGCCGAAGCTCTATTGTAGAAATGTATTTCTGAGAATGAATAGAATATAAAAATCTGGGTTGTGCATAATGTTTCAGTTTCATAATTTAAGTGTGTTTAATTAGATATAAGTTGTCTATTTGTGCATGACTCTCCTCCTATTGTTGATTGTTGTTTATCTTAACCCACAAAGTGGTATCAGAGCATTAGCCGTACCAGTGTTGTAGTGTTATTTATTTCCCACAAAGCGCCAACACCATAGCAAACCACTCTTAGAAACCTCTTCCAACCCTCCGAGGTTATGATTCTTAAACAAAATGTAAGCCAGCTCCCGCACCATCTCCTTGAGCTCACCAAGGTCCATGAGAGAGGCCACAAAGCTAGATGTTATGACAAAGTTGACCATGTATCTTCCATCTTCCACCAGAAAGTTTGTACCAAGAATCATTTTTACAACCTTTAGCAACCTCCCACTGTATTGTTTCACCACCACCTTCAATCGTTCGTCTGAAACTTCATCCAAAAAAGCCATCTAACGACACAAGCTCATGAGTCGAATGGAGGTATCCATCTTCGTCGAGCACTCAATACAACAACGAACGAGACAAATGGAAGGCTTAACCCCCAGCCACAAGAAATAGCCAGCGACCGTGCCATCCCACATTTCATGCGGGGAAAGATCTTCGTCAAATCCTACCACCTTCTGCATTTGTCCTTTGCACACTCCAAGGAATTTTATGACCATCATTGTAGCACAAGCCAACTCACCCATGAGGTACTGCAAATCCACCTAGCCATGCGAAGTGTGCATTGCACACACCTATCATCCCAAAAGGATGTGGGTTGTACCAATACTAACTAATCGACCGCCTTGAGTTTTCTAATTGATGATGTCACAAGCAAGCATGACGTTATCGATGGATGCATTGGCCAATGCATCGGCTTCTTTGTTACCCTCATGAAAGATGTGCTTGATACGATAATCATCAAAGCATCGATGGAGATCAATGCAGTACTCAACATTTTTGTTTAGTTTTCAATTCATGATTCCTCCTTTTGCAAGGGCATTGGTGATGATTTGGGAATCGCCTTCTATGACTAGCCTCTTTGCTTTCTCCATGATTGCCATTTCCCAACCAAGACGGAGGGTGCTTAGCTCAGCAGCATTTTTTGTGCCTTCCGGGAGGTGAACACAGAGATCTTTTGCTGTTACTCCCTTGCAATTTCGAAGGATGCAACCTGCGTCTGAGGGCCCACAGTTGCCTCTAGACGCGCCATCGAATTTTAGTTTGATCCAGCACACAATAGGTGGTTGCCAGACCGTCCTTGCCCTCACAGTCGCTGAGCCTCAATGCTA
Organism: Sequoiadendron giganteum; assembly: GCA_007115665.2. Classification (NCBI taxonomy): domain Eukaryota; kingdom Viridiplantae; phylum Streptophyta; class Pinopsida; order Cupressales; family Cupressaceae; genus Sequoiadendron; species Sequoiadendron giganteum. Next base: position 45,482,870 of record CM021104.1, on the reverse strand, counting down.
GTAAATATTAATATTAATAGTATTGGTATTTTAAAAATATATCTCTCAAAGATATTTATGGATATTTTAAATATTTATCTTGAGATGTTTTTTTAATGAATAAATTTAACATATTTATATTAATAGCATACAAATATTATTTTTAATCTTTTTAAATTTTAATTATAATATATTAAATTATATATAGTTTTTTTTTTAAATAAATTAGAATAAATTCTTTATTGTATATCTTCAATATAAATTATTTCAATAATTTTCATAGCTATTTTATTTGTTATAATTATTTTAATAGTTTAAATTACTAAAATTTATTTTATTTTAAATAATAATACATTAAATCAATAGAGATTGTGGATTAAAAAATTGAACTAATTATGAATGGTTTGTAGGGTTTTTCAAAAGATTTATTTTTTTTTCAAAGCAATAAAAATAGATCAATAAAGTTCAACCAACAATAAAAAGTAACAACAAATTATTTATTTTTACTTTTATTTATAAATTATTTTAATATTATTTATAAATTATTTTAATATTTATTTATAAATTATTTTAAATTATTACATTGTAAGTGGTAGAAGGGAGAGGAGCATCTCATGTAAGGGTGAAATAATAGTTAGAAAGAAAAACTATTTAGAGTTGGTATTTATTTTTTAAATATAAAATAATTAAAATAATTCTTCAAAATATTGTAAATAAAATAGTTTTTCTAAAAAATAATGTTAAAGTATTTAATTAAGTAATTATTAAATAAATAAAATAATTCAAAAGTGGATCTCCATTGTTTAGATAAATGTATTTAATATATCTATACTAATTTATTAAGCATCTCAAATATATAATTATTTCAATGATTATTATTTTTTAATGGTATGTTCAACAAATTTTAACTTGGTCTAAACTGGGGATGCCACAAATAAGAGGCATCTTTCCAAGGATTTAATAGGTCAATCCTCCTTTAGCATGTGCAAAACAATTAACCCTATTAACAACAACAAATATTATAAACAATACAACGTTTACTAGCCTTTTTATTATCAGATCATAGCATCATCCTACTTTATTTATACTATGATGTACTCTTCAAATTGTTTCCAAGATAATATTGATGATTTGGTTATAGATGTGTCAAATAATTTATCTATTAGTCAGAATTATCATGCCAAATTAGTCAAGATCGAGAAAACTTTGTTTACACTCTTAGAGACATTCAAGTATTGCTCATAATACAAGAACAATCACTGCGTCCTTGCACACAATATAGAGTACCCAAAATCAAATCAAATAGTACTTGATCAAGTTCATGAAAAATAATACAATTCATAACAAAAAAATATAGTATGAATTATGTGATAATAAGGTTGTGATTCACCTCTTCCTTGCACACAATATAGAGTACCCAAAATCAAATAAAATAGTACTTGATTAAGTTCATGAAAAATAATACAATTCATAACAAAAAAGTATAGTATGAATTATGTGATAATAAATAACAAAAAAGTATAGTATTAATTATGTGATAATAAGGTTGTGATTGATATTCAAAATCAAGATCGATATTCATGTCGAGGTCATTGATATTCAAAATCAAGATCGATATTCATATCGAGATTGATATGGTCATTGATATTCTTCTATCACAACATATCAATACCATATCAATACCATAAGAAGGTTGTGATTGAATTGATAATAAGGTTGTGACTGTATCATCTACTATTTGGCGACCTCATCCCATTCTTCTGATCAATCACAACCTCATTATCGATTTTGATTTTGAATATCAATGACCACAAGAATGGGATGAGGTCGCCAAATAGTAGATGATATAGTCAAAGAACCTCTCACTACAAATTCCCATTCTGAAAATTTAAGGTCTGTTGCTGCCAATAGATATATTATAAACATTGATAAGTCAATATATCCCTATAATATTATATGTTGTTGATATAATAATTTATCAAATTTTAATTAATTGTCTCTTTACTATTTTATTAACAAATTAATTGAATTGAGATTGTATTGCTTAACCTATGAGACTTAGAGGAGTTGTAATAGAGTCAAACATTCAATTCGGTGCACAATAAGACTACACCTTTTAGGAGCATAAATCTAATTTAAGTACCATCTAACCATATGAGGCTAATCATATAAATATCAACATAGCCACCAAAATAACACAGAGAAGTCATGAAAAATTAGGCATTAAATAACGAGACCTTATATATATATATGTGTGTGTGTGTGTGTGTGCCATCTGTAGATATGAAGATGACGATCCCAATTGTAGCATGCATAAAAAAGAGACATTGAAAAATAAAAACATATATTTTATTGGAGATGTGTTCACAGGTAAATATAAGCAGGTTAAATCTTAGTCTACACAATTAAGCTACAACTATTTCAAGGCACAATCTTTATTTAATCACAGTTCTCGAACGACTTGCAAATGCATTTTGGTTACGTCCATCGATTGGTTTAGGATCTGGGAAAAAGTTTTACAGGAAAACCATTACGTGGGAGAGGAGGGAATGGATCTGCCGATACTTTTTCATTTGGATCAATTGGTGTATAGCTCGAAAAAGTCTTAACAAAATGATGCACGAAAAGTAGCACCTCTATCTTTGCAAATTCCCATCCTGGACAAATTCTCAGGCCTGCCGAAAAGGGTAAGAATGTGTAAGGAGTAACATTCCTGCCTTCATCATCGAATCGTGAAGGCATGAATTTCTCTGGCTCACTGAAGTACTCTTCTTTCGGATTCGTGCTATAACCTGTCCATAGAAGCTGTTCAAGCCATATATGGATGCAAAAACCATTATAATGGGTTCAGATTGAAGAGAAATATTCAAAGTTCTAACCGTTAAACATAAATCTTTAGTACGATTGATGGATATTCATTAGAAATCTACAGTTTACCTTCCAGCCTTTTGGAATTGTATAGCCTTCGTAATGAATATCAGTGGTAGCCTTGCGAAATCCTCCAAAAACTGGAGCAAACATGCGTAATGTTTCTTGAGCAGCTTGCCATGTGTATTTCATTTCCTTAAGATCTTTCCAGCTGATTTCTTCTACATCTTTTTTATTTGAAAGAATTCCCATTTGTTCTGATACAGAAATATGACATAAAATATATATGCTATTAAAATTATACTTAACACTCAGTATCTATCCAATTGTAATAGGGAAAAGAAATTATAAACAGGCTGTCCAATCCTTTAAAAAAGAAGCATGTCTACAAATTTCCCAAATCCCCGGGATATAGAGGACAGGACTCAGAAATATAACCAAACTATGGGGATGGTCCCAATGGAACTCTTATTTGAACAATCAACTTAAAACAATTTGTAAACTCTCCCTCTTCTGTGAAAAAAAAGGTAAAAGTAAAAGGAATAGAAGGGGTTTTGATATACCTTGCACAACTTTTTCATAGCACTCCGAATTGGAGGACAAGAGCTTAAATAGCAGCGTGATAGCCGAAACTGTGGTACCATGCGCTGCATGAAGTATCACAACGAAGTTGTCAAGGATCTCCTTCTCTGTGAATGAATTCCCTCTTTCATCTTTGAATGTAAGCAAGATGGAGAGTAGATCATCATCACTAGATGCCATTTCTGAACGCAACTTGGTTCTTTTATTCTCTATCAAAGAACAGAGAATCTCATCAATCTTGGAGCGTGCTTCAAGGGCTCCGCGATAACGAGTTCCTGGAAAGTCCAGAGGAACAGACATACTACCTAGAACAACAGTATCCAAAAGATGATAAACCTGCCTTCTCACGCTCTCATCACGTAAATCAAAAAACAAAGTAGTCACAATGACAAAGATGAGCTCCCCCACCAGAGGAAGCATCTTCACTTGGGCTTCCCCCACCCATTTTTCATTGATGTGGCGTTGGATTTCCAGACTCATTTTGGGCATATACCTCTGTAATGCTTGAGGACCCATAAATCGGGCTAGTGCAGCACGTATGATGCGGTGCTCCTCTCCACTTTTGGACCCGACTGAATCCTTCCCTAAGAGCTTCATGGAAGAGTCTGGCCATGACATCTGCACCAGCTTCCCCTCGTTCGACAGAATCAGACGGTTTCCCGCTGGCCCGCATAGTACTACTGTGGGATGCCCAGTTATATTTGTCTTAAAAACAGGCCCGTATTTCTTCGCTCTCTCATCGAAAAACTGTTGTGGTGTTTCTGATCGAAGCGCCTTCAAGAATTGTCTTGTTTCTCCAATCAGAGGCAAGCCCAAGTTACCAGGGGGGTGTTTTAGGGAGGACTGATGTTGAGACCTATTGAGAGAAAAAACAGCAACGACAACAATGGCGGAGAGGATAATGGAAAGAATTGCAGGGAAAGAGTGGAGTTCAATGAAATGAGCTATATATGAGGATGTGTGTGTTGGAAAATTGAAGGCATCCATTGGGCAAATAGTACTTGAGCTTACCTGTGACTGAAGAAAGGATGAATGGCGGTCTTAATAATAAAAAATTAACTCCTGATCATCAATGGCCGAACGATTCTTTAGTAATATTATATTTCCCAGCCATCTCTGCCGCCCATGATTCTTTTCGCACTGTTGTTGGATCGTACCGAGTATTTGGTTATTTAGCAATAATTTCATGAGTTAGAGACAAATAGGAAGCGTACAAATTATTTATTTCGATCTCCGATGATTATTTTAACGCTGTCTTGGATTGTATAAGTGAGTATTTAGTGATGGCATAAATTCCATGAGTTGGTAGGAAGCATACAAATAATATTAATTTTATTATTTTACTATTATTTTTTTACAAAGTCGAATTATAAAGAAAAGAATAAATAAGGTTGCAACATAGCATATAACAATCAAGGATTACACTAAGAATTAGCATACTTCATTTGAAAAGGAGAGTAACAACAATTGTTTCATTATTGAATAATACAAGTGATTCATGTTGATATTAATCAACAAGTTAAATCGACAACATATTTAACTAAACAACAACTGAAGCAAAAACTATAGTCAAAATTTAAATAAGCTTTGGAGTTGTCTAGAACATTGGATGTCCCCTTCATGAAGTTGTAAAATTTGATATTTGACCACTCCCAAAAGTTTGTTGTATTTAGCATCCTTTTTTAGTTGAAAACACAAAGAAACAAGTTGTAGGATGATGCCAGAGTAAAATTGTAGCATTTCTACTTTTTGATGAGTAATATGATTAGAAAACATGTAGCTACATGTCTACATTTCAAAATATGAAGCAAAATAGTCCGTCTCATGGTATCAACAACCACATTCTTATGCAACCCCAAACTATTTATTTCCAATGCAATACATGCTCAAAAATAAAAAGGAAAAACATAAATATAGTTCCATTTTTTCTTGGCCCAAACACAATCCCAAAAAATATGTTTTAGGATTTTTTATGCTAGCAAAGAGGGCACTTGGCTAGCTAAATCTTTAAATATTTCAATATATCCCCCATTGGTAATTTATGGTGCAAGATTTTCCATGTTAGAATTTGAGAATTTGCTTCTGCTTTAGACCTCCATATTTGAGCACTTAGATTCCTCCATTTCATTTCTTGAAATCTACAACTCCATTTGGTGTCAAGTCTTGGATTTAATTCCATTCTTGGGAGGAGTTTTAAATAAATCTTCTTCAAAAGAAAAAGAAAAAAAAAAGATATTTCCCAATCTTTGAAGAAGTTGCATCAAAGAGGAGTGTAAAGTTTCATAAGAAGATCCATAGGAACCAATAATTTCATAAATGTCGCAAAACCCTTTGACTTGTTATTTAAACTAAATGAGTTTTTGGAGCTTTTCCAATCAACCCAATCAAAGGAATTGAAGCCCAGATCACCAAACTGCTACACACTTTACTCGAAAAGATAGTTAGCGTGTTTTAGAAAGATAGCAGCCAATGGTTGTCTATGATATTGGATTAGGTTGTTCCATCAAATCAAGGAATTTGTGAAGCTAAAACCATAATGCAAGGGTTCTTCCAAATCAAAAATTTGAAGACTTGTTGTCATGCCTTCCAAATAGATTCCAAGAGGAATGAGACTTTAATATGAAAGCAAGGGGAAAATAGAATTCTATCCAACCACCCAACAACCTTTCATTTTTTATTCATAGAAGCAAAAACATAATATGGTGATGAACCAATATTTTCCATTGTTCCTCTCTTGAAACAAATCTAATAATCCATTTTGCTGATAAATAATTCCCTTGTGTGTTGGGATCCAAAAAGCCTAATCTGCCCTTATTTTTAGGTTGTATACAATGTAACCAAGAGGAGGGTCTAAAATCATTTTTTCATCTTGATTGATCCACAAGAATTGTCGAACTATTTTATTTAAATCATCATATCTCTTTTTGGAGGGAATACAACAAGAGAAGTAAACATGAGAGACTAAGAATATCTGGTTAACCACTTGCATCTTTCTCATTAGTGATAGATATTTAAATTCCCCCAATTAAAGATTTTTCTTTTCAACTTGGCTATGAACCAATCCCACATATCAGACAAGGTAAATCCCAATCCAAAGGGTATACACAAGTATTGAATAATCTGCCCATGCTTAATTTTCTTCCATTCTTTGGGAATCCAATGTGGGATTTGAACAAATTGGATCATAAGAAATTTTGTTTTGTAGTAAGAGAGATTTGAACTTGAAACAAAAAAATATAGATTTAAGACTGTCAGAACATTATTTATTTATGTTTCAAAATTTTGAACAAATAGCATGTTGTCATTAGCAAAGTGGGAGTTAATCACCACTACATTATTAGGAATAGAAATACCTTTGATCAGGTTCATCTGATCAAACTTTTGCAATAAATAACCAAGTGCGTCGACAGCAAGAACATAGAGAAATGGAGATAAAGGGCAGCCTTGTCTAATGGGAACATTGTAAAGGAATGTATCAGTCAATGAACTGTTGATCAATAATTGGCCATTTGCATCTTGAAACAATATTTGAACATTTTTGCATAAGTTGGGACCAAAACCCATCCATTTTAACATTTTAATTATAAATATCCACCGCATTATGTCATAGGCTTTATCAAAACCAAGTTTTACTAGCAAGACATTTTGTCCTAATTGTTGTTCCCATTCACAAGTTTTCCAATTTAGGATTAAATTATCAAGGATATATCTTCCATTTATAAACCATGTTTGTTCAAGTCTAACTATCTCTTTAGCCATCAATTTGATTCTAGAGTAGCTAAATATTTTGCAATAATTTTATAAGAGGTGTTAAGAAAAGTTATAGGATGTCATCTAGAGATAGAATCAACATTTTCCCCTTTGTAATAATTTTGATTAATCCTTTGTTGATGTTAGGTCCTAATGAACCTTGTTTCAAAGCTTCCAAATAAACAAGGTAAAAATCATCCTTGATATGCTACCACATTTTTTAGTAAAATTCAATTGAATACCCATCAAACCCCAATCTTTTATTATGGTCCGTCGAAAAAAAGAATATTCTAAATCTTCTAACGAAATATCTCAATCAAGGAATTCATTGTATTCATAATCAACTTTTTTTGGTATGTTCTCTTTAATAATATTTTCCAATACAATTTGAGCATCCTGCCAATGATGGTCCTCCCTAAAATGCTTCTTATAGAATTTATGAAACATAGCTTTAATTTTATCTAGGTTAGTGAGAACATGACCATCCTCATCTTGCATTGCTCCAATATATTCCTTCCTATGTTTATAATTTAAGTAATTGAAGAAATATTTGGTGTCTTTATTTCCTTCCTTTATCCAATGTAATCTAGCCTTGGTTTTGGCCCCTTGCCCTTTATACATATCAAGTTGTGTTTAAATAGAAGCTATAGATGATTGGATAGAAATATTAAGGGGGTTTGAGTTAAGTATTATTTTGGTGAATTTTAGTTTGCCTTTGAGAGATTTATCTTTACATTTTTATTGTCATGCCAGTCTTTTTCCAAAGGATCTTAAGAAAATAATATATTAAAAAATAGCATCCTATGAGCATTCTATATACAGTTCCCCTTCTTTTGGTTTGGGAATGGAATTCCAAATGCCAATCAATGTAGCAACACAAGAAGGAATTTTTCATATGTGAATTATTAATTTTTGAAGGCATCATATAATCCACTTTATGAACTTCTTCGTTTGAAAAACATAGAGGATAGGAAAATGATCGAAAAGGAAAGTAGAGTAATTAACTTTCATGCAACACCCATTATAATATCCTAAATTAATTGTAGATTGGTAGAGATGTAAAACCTATCAATCCTATTAAGTTTCCTATCAAAATACAATCTACAATTAGCCCAAGTGAACCAGTTATGTTTATGGCTGAATTTTTTTGTATTAATAGGATCTATAACCCCCACAGAATTTCGGTAAAATAGCAATTTATCAAACTCTTCATTCCTTAGTGTTACTTGGTAAGACCAACTACAATCAATATGGTGCTCCATCATATTAAAATCACCTTTGATGATCCAATCAACATGAGGAAAATTCCTATTCATTTGTTCCCATAATTCACATCTCTTTTGCAATATTAGGAGTATAAATAGAGGGGCACATGTGCAGGATCATGATGGGCCAAAAAGTGGCGATATGAAAAAATTAGCATTTTGTACTCGCCAAAAAATGTGAAAAATCTTGAGTTGACATTTTTTTGGGTTGGGTGTTAGTACATTGCTCCATAGTAATGCCCAAGCCAAAGTAAAACAAATTGGATATATGATTTGTAAAGTAAAAAAAATCGGATATCTAATTCAAATCCAATATCCGATTTGGGTCGACTAATATAAAACCAAAAAGGTCATTTTAAAGTCATTCAAATCGGATATCTGATTCAAATCCGATATCCGATTTGGGTCAGCTAATATAAAACCAAAAAAGGTCATTTTAAAGTCATTCAAATTGGATATCTGATTTTTGCACACATACACCCAAGAGTAATTAGGTGGAGGGTGGACAAGAGAGAGAGGGAGAGGGAGAGATAGAGACAGAGATAGAGAATTAGGAAAGGGAAAGGAGAGGGAAAGAAGGGGAGAGAGAGAGAGGGAGAGAGAGAGAGAAAGA
>CM021104.1:44692424-44787677 GCA_007115665.2 Sequoiadendron giganteum | reverse complement strand
GTTATGCATTGGTGCTAAGACCAAGAGAAGGAGATGAAGGTAAGGTGACCAAGAAGGCAGGGTTACCAAGGGAGATTCAAGACATGTTGCAGACTTACAAAGGTGTAGTAAGTGATGGAAAACCAACAAATTTACCCCCTAAAAGAGCCATAAGTCATAGGATAGACCTTATCCCAGGAGCTACCCTTCCCAATAAGGCAGCTTACAAAATGACCCCTCAACAAAATGAGGAAATTACTAGGCAAATACAAGAACTTCTAAACCAAGGTCTCATCAAAAAGAGTATTAGTCCATGTGTCGTACCCACTGTCCTTGCACCTAAGAAAGAAGGAACTTGGAGGCTTTGTACTGATTCAAGAGCCATTAATAGGATTACCATAAGGTATAGGTTCCCTATCCCTAGGATTGAAGACCTAATGGATTGTCTAGGTGGAGCTGAGTATTATAGCAAGATAGACTTGAAGAGTGGCTATCACCAAATAAGGATACATGAGGGAGATGAGTGGAAAATAGCCTTCAAAACTAATGAGGGTCTATATGAGTGGCTTGTCATGCCATTTGGATTATCTAATGCCCCCTCCACATTCATGAGGCTCATGAATGAAGTTCTCAAAGACTACATTGGAAAGTTTGTAGTGGTATATCTTGATGATATACTGATCTATAGCCAAACAAGAGAAGAGCATCTCAAGCACCTAGAGTTGGTTTTCAAGAAGCTACAGGAAGAGGAGCTAATGATCAACTTGGAGAAGTGTGAGTTCATCAAGATAGAGCTGGTGTACCTTGGGTTTGTGCTATCTCAAGGAAATCTGCAAATGGATGAAAGCAAAGTAGAGGCTATCATGAATTGGCCTACTCCAAGGACATCAACTGAGGTAAGAAGTTTTCATGGTCTTGCACAATACTATAGGAAATTCATAAGGAATTTTAGTGCAATTTGTGCTCCTATGTTAGATACTATTAAGGGAGGCATGAAGACCAAATTAGTATGGAATGAGCATGCTAACAAGAGTTTTGAGTTGCCGAAAGCAAGGATATCTACCCAACCTATTTTGGTGTTGCCAAGTTTTGAGAAACTTTTCACCATTGAGTGTGATGCTAGCAATGTGGCAATTGGAGATATTTTAAGTCAAGAGGGCAGACCGGTGGCTTTCCATTCAGAGAAGTTGAGTGAAGCCAAGAAGAAGTACTCTTCTTATGACCTTGAAATGTATGCATTGTTCCAAGCTCTAAGGAAATGGAGGCGCAACTTGATTCCCAAAGAATTCATTGTTTATTCAGACAATCAAGCACTTAGTTTTCTGAATTCACAAGACAAGTTGAGCCATAAGCACATGAAGTGGGTTGAGTATCTACAAGCTTACACCTTCAATATCAAGCACAAGAAAGGTGTCCTCAATAAGGTAGCAGATGCATTGTCTAGAAGAGCTCTCACAATTCAAGAAATTCAGTTGAAAAGCATGGGAATAGATCACTTCAAGGATCTATATGCAGATGATGAAGATTTTGCAGACATTTATAAGGTATGTGTTGAATACAAGAGCCATTTTCATAGTAAATATACTGAGTATACTTTGCAAAGTGGTCTATTGTTTAAAGGAAATCAATTATGTGTTCCTAGAGGTTCTATTAGAGAGAATTTGATACAAGAAAAGCATAATGGTGCTTTGAGTGGTCACTTTGGGATCACTAAGACTCAAGAACTTGTTCAAAGGTTCTATTTTTGGCCTAAGATGAATCTTGATGTTAGGAGATATGTGGAAAGTTGTGTAGTGTGTCAAAAGGAAAAAGGAACTTCTTCTAATGCAGGACTTTACCAACCACTACCTATTCCTACTAGGCCATGGGAATGCTTGAGTATGGATTTTGTAGTTGGATTACCCAAGACAAGACAAGGTATGGACAGTTTTTATGTTGTTGACAGATTCAACAAGATGGCTCACTTTGTGCCATGTAAGACAACTAATGGTGCCAACCAAATAGCATCTCTTTTCTTCAAGGAGATAGTGAGAATCCATGGGCTACCTATCAGCATTGTATCAGACTGAGACACTAAATTTATGAGTCACTTTTGGAAGACTCTTTGGCAAAGGTTAGGCACTAACTTATCCTTTGGATTAGCCTACCATCCCCAAAATGATGGTCAGATCGAGGTTGTTAACAGGAGCCTTGGAAATCTACTGAGATGTTTGACAAAGGAGTATGGGAAACAATGGGATCACCTGATTGGGCAAGTTGAATATGCCTATAATGACACTATAAATAGATCCAGAGGGAAGAGTCCCTTTGAAATTATATATGGCCTTCATCCTATAGGAGTGTATGAGCTAAGAAACATGAAGGATGGAGTGAAAGAAAGTGGATATGCTGATGACTTTTCCTATGCAATGCAAGAGATACATGATACAGTGAGGAAGACATTGACAGAGAACACCCTCAAACATAAAACCAAGGTGGATGAGCATAGGAGGATAGTACAGTTTAATGTGGGTGACATGGTTATGGTACATCTAAACAAGTCAAAACTTCAAAAGGGATTCCCTCACAAGTTGCAGATGAGAAGGATAGGTCCCTGCCCTATCTTAGCTAAATAGGGTGCTAATACTTTTAAAGTTGAGCTACCGGATGACAGTGGACTGTCCCTTGTTTTTAATATTGCAAACTTAGTCCATTACAAAGGACCACATCCAGACATGGATTAGAACCTTCATGAAGTGATCAGGGATGTGGAAGATCTACACTTACCTATTGCTACAGTCTCAGAACCTTACAGTATACTGGACACTAGGGTCTACAAGAAGACTAGAACAAAGGAAGACAAAGAGCACTTGATCAAGAAACATGGCCAAACTGATGCTGATGCAGTATGGATAAAGGAAGCTGAGTTCAAGAAGATGGGGATTGATCCTAGCCTCATCAATCCAAGGGTGGATTGAACTTTTTTCTTTGGGGAGGATGGTGCAGGAGCACCTAGGCTAACCTCCATGTTTTGTCATTTTTGGCTTGTAACTGACCTTAGCCAAGTCAGGGAGTTTGTGTATTTGCTTTAGACCTTAGATGTTCTTGGTTTTGTTTGGGCTAGGTGACCTTAGTCCTTAAGACTAAGGTCACACTATTTTCCATTGTTAGTAGTTTATGATTTCTTAATGTTTATTGTCTAGGGGAAGATTAGGAGTCTTTAAGTTGTTCTAAATGCTTAAAATGGTTGTAAAGATGCCTTAAGGCTAGTTAATGTGTTGGTTCCTCAAATTCTTGACGGAATGGTGGTCCTAAGAAATAGGCTAAAGGCATGAAGGAAGATGCCAAATGGAGAAGGTAGTTTGCATAGTTTGTTGCATGCAATCCGGTTACCCTTGGATTCTCTTGGGAATAGGAAGTGGAGGAATTTGACCAACAAGCCTAGAATCATGGAGTGGGAATCTATGATGACCCAAGACTCATATCATTGAGGGGAGAGCAGTTTTTGAAAGAGTTACTTAGTTTGTAATCAATTTTTTGGTGTGAATGAGAAAGTGACTTCTGCAATTCTGTGTTTTTGTGTTGATACCGAGCTTATTGTGTGACAGTGACTGTGGAAAGATCAAATGCTTTGAATTGATTTCAGTAGTGTGTTGGTAGAATAGTTTTAAGCCTTTTGTATTGGATAAGAAAGCTAGTTTAGTGTAGACATTAGAGTTAGTTGAGTTAGTTTGTCTTTGAGCTCCTATTGGTCATGTCTTGACCAGTCGGTGCTCTCATGACTCCCCCATGAGCTCTAACCTTGGGAAACACCTGAGGATGGGTGGAATGGTAGGGGAGTCAGTAGTATGTATAGTAGTTAGTGTTAGGAAGCATGACAGAGAAGGGAGAAGCTTGTCTTAGCAACTGATCTCTAGGCGAGCAGGTGGAGCCCGGTTAGAGAGCTAGAGGAGAAGCATTAGGGGTTTCTTGCAGGGGAAGTAGGTACAATACGATTTCTATACGGTCCCAAGTGGGATAAGGGTAGGTCTTGGTAAGGTAGGAGGATGGGAATTCCATGAATTCATTAGAGTAAGGTTTGAAGAGGAAAACCAGTGTATTCCTAGAATTAGGCCTACAAACCCTACATACCCTAGGTTATAGGAATCTCCTGTACGGACACTGTCAGACCAGGAGACCAATTGGATGATTTAAAAATCTCAAATGGGTACTAGAATATGTGTTTAGATGTATAGAGTCTTTGGAATAATTTTGCAAACAATAGTAAACAAGGACTGGTAAGGATTACTAGAATTAGGCCTAATTGAGGTCTTCCATTGATGAAATCTTGAGCCCGGTAAGGACAATGCTTAAGAACTCTCTAAAAGGGATCCAATTGGTGAAGTTTTGATGGTCCTCAATAGGAAAAACACCCCTGCAATGAAGAGTGATGGATAATGAAGATATTCAAGAAAAAGACACTTAGAGTTCTCTAAGTGAGGAAGGAAAGTGAGTAGGAATTTGAAATTGTAACATGTTGTTTGACCTCCAAGGTGAAGCACAAAGGGAGAGCTCTTAGAATAGAGCTAAGATTGGAATTAGTTGCCAATCAGGACCTAGAGGAGACTAGGTTCCTAGAAGAGACTAGCTAGGTCTCTCTGCAAGGTGCAAGCAAACCAAGGAGCTCATACATCACAATGCATAAAAAATGAGCTGGTGGAGTTTTCCCCTTGATAATTGGTAGTTGGGAGGCTTGTCCTTATATTCAAAGTGCACATCATTCAAAATCATAGATGGATCATTTGCACTTGTACTCTCATTTAGATAGAGGTAGTTTTGATCCTTATAGAGTGGCTTATAAAATGGCCAATAGATATTATAGGAATACAGATAGCATAGAGGATTATTGGGCCAATTTTTGTGATGAGTTTGAGGTCATTAACAAAAAATATTTCAGTCTCCCACTGAAGCTAATAAGACTGTATGCAGTGGAAAATGTACAAGATCAAGTTGAAGATGAAGAAGATCTAATTCAATACCATGATTATGTGCAGTTCCAAAATAAGCCACTTCCTACAGTGAATTGGGTAGAAGATGAAGTGGTGGAGCTTGACCAAATAAATGCTTCAGTGATAGGATATTCCAAGAAGTGGGTGAAACATAAGATTTTTGAATTGGAAGTAGAAGGGAAAAAATTCAACTATGAATTGATTGGATACTTAGAGTCCCAGTCAGAGGATGATGAATTAGAAAAGACAAAAGATTACACCTCAACTCTTCATGAGGAAGAGGATCCAAAATATGGTCCTTTGGTAATGAAAAGGATAACAAGAAGCCAAGCCAAATCTAATGGCAAAGATAAAGGACTTAAGAGAGACCATTCCCAAAAGAAGAAGGTTAGAAAGGAGATTACTAAAGAATGGGCTACAGAAACCTAGAACTCAAAGAAAAGAAGGCTTGTTAAAGAAGGAGACAAGGTAACACAGTCAAAGAAAACTAAGGATAGTCAAGACGGAGCAACCCAAGCCATGGAAATTGAGGTGGAAATCTCTGGAGATAGAACACAGGTATATTTAAGAATGAATTCTCCAAAACAAAAGGTTTCCTCTGCTAATATAGAAAATGTTGAAAAGGTAGTTGAAGAGCCTAACGAAAATGTCAATGAACCACTTGTTGATGAATCTGAAAATGTTGAAGAGGCTGATACAAAAATTCTTTCTCCCCAATCACCCCACCAAAATGTAGAATCTAATAAAGAGGAAGAGGAAACAACATATGATGGATCCAATGTTTCCAAAGTATGAAGAAAAGGACAAGAAGAAGAAGAGGAGGAGTTGGAAACTCCAAAGAGTGGGGACTTAAGTAACCTTGGAATAAAATTGGAGAAAAATATAGTAAAGGTACAAAACCATGAAAATAGAAAAGACACATTTCCTAAGAATACCAAGGAAACATCCTCTAAGTCACTCGAGAAGGACAAGTCACCCGAGAAAGAAGAAGCGCAACATTTTGATGAAGAAAACAATGGTGAAGAATAGAAACATGGAGATAATGTTGAAGATAATCAACTTGAAGACCATGGAGAATTGAATATTTCCCATGTGGACACAAATTTAGAGGAGGTAGGTGGCCTAGACTAGTTGAAAGAAAATTTGAAGCCAAACCCAATGGTAGTAGAAGAAGAAGCACCAGATTGCGACAACTTCTTAGAAAGTATGGGTAGAACAAAAGAAAAGAAGAAAGCTAGAATTGTCTCTAGGATAACAAGAGATTAATCAAATAATAGGGTTTTTCCTATTTCCACTCCTATAGCTGATAAGCATAAAGATGAATCTAGTCTATTAGATTATAAGGTTGAAACTATTAATCTGGGTCTATCTACAAAGGCATGAGAAAAGGAAGATTTGAAAGAATATGTGGATTGGTTGCGCCCACAAAAGGATATAGAAGTCACAGTAAATCCTAACTTGGGAATTGGACATTCCAGCAGGTGACTAACATCTTCTCATGGTTGTTCATTTACTTGTCAAACCAGGGAACGTATACTTGAAATGGAGCGGCACTGTATGTGCACTAAGAACCAGTTTTAGCCATACCTAGTTAGAAGTAAATGCTTGAAAGGAATTCTAACTCTGATGCAAGGATATGAAATAAAGTCTTACTAACTTAAGCATTACTTAACTAAAGCAGGAATCACAACGATTACTGGAAAACAAACCATGAACTGGCCTTATGCTATAGGAACAGACACAGGGATGGATTCTTTATGTTGCAGGAATAGTTTAAGACTGAGTTTGCACTAAAACTTACTGGAATGAAATTCTAATAGGTAAATAATAGAAAGCAAATAGCTAACTATAGATACTTACTAAGTGGGCCCCCTTAGCAAGCATCAACCAATTATGCAAGAATGGAACTCAAATCTTCATCAGTTTCTTATTCATAACTCAGAATCACATACATGGTTGTTTGCTTGTAAGAAAGCTTAATACAAAGCTCTGTCTTTCATTATAACTGTCAACTCATTACATTCTGTTCTATCTCTACTTTCTAGTCTAATCTCTTCTTAATCAACCCCGTTCACTCGCGTAGGAGGAACCTTTATTTAAAGAGAAACAACTAACTAACTAACCAACTAACATAGGAAGACGCGAATATAAATGTCGCCTGAGATTGAGGAATAGACTTCATAAATGCAAGTCTATCCGCACAACATATTCAGAGGAAATCTAGAGCTCCACTTTTTCTAGATTGATGATTCATTCGGTTTCTTCCCAGAGACCCGGACAAAGAAGTCTTTCTTGGAACGACTCCTTTGATGGTGCACTGGAAATAGCTTATTCCACGAGGCCGTGTTTTGTTGTGCATTGACTTGTTCATACCAGCTTCAATAACCTATAGAACACATGGCAACAGAAGCAAAATAAGGCATGCACTCATAATAGCATGACATTCCTCATTAATCACACACATCCAATTCATTTTACTTATCCAAAAATCACACATATCCTATCAGTCAATTGGGAAGTCAAAACAGGGTAATGATCATAGATATACTAAGATATTTATGTTGCAAGTTTAGGAGTGCTTTTCATTGAATATTACCCATTACCATTAAAATTTCATAACCATAGAGTTTAAAACATTTATAAAAAGAGAGCAAGAGTTTTAAAACTTATAACATGATATCCAGTTTATAACCAAATTTTGGGCTCATCATTTGCCCCCTACTTTATCTAATGCTGGTCCTCCAGCATTAATCTTTCTGGTTGTGTCTCTGAAATCAGTAGGAGTCACATGGCCCTGTAATGCAGTCCCAAACCTATTGTAGAAACCCCTATAGTTTTGCCATCTTTCATATCTTCAGGCTTCTATATCTTCATTGATATCCGTGGCCTGATAAGGATACAGTGGCCATATTAAGGCAGGAGGCCTAAATGTCAGAGGAAACCATAATTCAAACCTTTTTTCAAGACCTATCTACATATATCTCTCTGACCTCCTAACAGCTGCTCTTAAGTTTAAGGGACTATGGGGCTCAGACTTCTTTAAACCAACTGTTAACTTTTCCCATCTTGTTTTGCTTCTGGAAGCTGAAAGCTTCCAGAACGAATATGGTTGGCTTTTGAACTCATCATAGACCTATTTTATAAGATCAAATATTTTTACCCTTGCTACAGGGTCATAAAAACCATATGCTACAGAAAAACAGGCCCTCAGAAATTCTTGGGGGTCTGTGCTTTCTGATCTTAGTGGAACAGGTTCTCTTCGCTCGGCCTCCTCATAGTCCTCAGATTGTTTCCCATAATTAATTTCATTTGCTGCCCAAGACATCAGTGATCTCAAATGTATGTCACCAATAAATAGAAGTGGATTCCACTCAGTTTCACAAGGAATTAATAAGCCATGCAAATAAAACTCACACATGGAATTCCTTAGCCAGTCAGGTGCCATTTGATAAGCATTATAGAATTCTTTAGCAGTACTAGGAACAGGGTCAAGGTTTTTAGAAATCCTCATCAACTGAAACCATAGAAACTGCTCTTTGAGGCACATTGCATATACTCTAGGCGATGGCCTACATTCCATGATTTGCCCTGCTACCTTCATCATTTCATTCATCTTTTCCTTCACCTCCTGGAGTTCATGTTTCTGATTTTCAATTTCTTTCTTTAACTTCTTCTTTTCTTCTTCCCACAGACTCTGCTACATTTGGGTTTTAGCCAGAAGGCGAAAACTCAAGGTTTGAAGTGTTATAAGATTTTAGGTTTCTTGAAGGTGTTCTAAGCATTTGTTTAGCAGTGGTCTCTTATATACAACTAATGCCTGGCATGTTTCAGAAGGTAATGAAATTGCATGGGATGTTTCTGGCTGCTCTTGTTCTTGCTGCAGGACAAACCCTTGTTGCTGGTCAATAGGGGACTGTCCTTCCTCATAAATTATTTCAGCTGCCTCAACCAAGTCATCAAGACTCGGCATTCTCCCCTCATTATTACAATCTTGCTACCTTTCCCCAATTCCCCCTATGTCTTCTTGTATATCATCAGGAATTTCTGAGGTGCCGAGTGGGAAATTCTCATATATACTCTGAGAACTTTCATGAATGAGTTCCTCAGATTCCTCAGAAATGACAATTATTTCAGGTTGGGTAGAAGAGGGTGGAGAAGTTTGACTTCATTTTCTTGCAGAAGTTCTCCTAGGTAATGCAGGTGAGGCAGGAGATTCATTGGCAACTTTTCTCTTCTCAGATTGCTTGGGGGTTTGAGAATCAGTAGGAGAGGATGATGAAACTGTCGTTGCATTAGGTGTTGCTGTAGGAGAAAGCCGGGTAGCTCATTTTTGCTTCTTGGTTTGAGGGTTTTCTCCTAGGGTATGCCCAGCGCTAGATGGTTTAGCTATGTTGGTTTTCCCTTTTTCACTCCTTGTAGTAGACTTGGTTTTAACTCAGGTAGAGGGCTCAGTTATAATGGTTGCAGGACTGGGTGCTGCAGGAGAAGTAGGGGATTCTTGTTCAAGTTCTCTACTTGAAGACTCTACTCATTTTCTCTTTTTCTTGGGTCGTGCAGGCAATGTTCTTGGAGGTTCAGGAGGCTGCAACCCTTTCTAGGCAAAAAATTCTTGCTAGGAAATGGGTGATACATCCCTTAGGGAATGTTCAGTCAGTAGTTTTATGAGGGCATGATGGGAAATTGAATTGTCTTTTCCTTTTTGAGTTTCACAGGCACTGCGTTCTAAAAGATTTAACACAATTTCCAGGACATTGATAGCTAACCCGTGCCTTATATGACTTAGGAATTTAAAATGATAGGAGTACAAGTAATAAAAGCATCCTTCACAAGTTAAGTACCTAATTATAATGGAGGCGTATTCCGAGTAGGGATATGGCAATGACACTCTCTTGGACCCTTGCTTTGAAACTTCCAAGGGTCTGTCAGTTGGCAATGTGAACTCTGCCCTGGCAGAGACGACATCCCTTCCTGAAGGAAAATTTTCTCTCATTGTAGGAAGCCATGTTATCTTAGCAATTCATTCCTCAGTGACTACTACTGATAAGCCCCAAACTGTAGCCTCTCCTTCAGAGAGAGTTCTTAATAACTCACCAGCGACTTCGTCATCAAAAGAATCGATGCTCAAAAAGTAGTTCAACCATCCGCACATGCTAAATGCTTGAACTATCTATGGGTCCTGTGTTAAGGCTTCATGAGCCACTGGTTCGTGTTGTACAAGCTGACCACCCATTTTCTCAAATGTTTCTACTAAAAAACTAGAATCTCAACCTCTTCTGAATATTTTAAAAACTCTTTTCTCTGTTCTGCTTCTTTTTTCGACTTCTTCACCTTTTTTCTTTACCAGAAAGAAAATATAAAAGACAATTATAGCATGCAATGATTTCTAAGAATTACTTAATTGAGCAATTAACTTGCTGATCTAGAAAAAGCATGCATTCATTTGGTGGCATGTACGATAAAAATTGTCTTTTACTAAACATGGCAATAGCAAATTATCCTCGCCCCCTACTTAAGATTTGACATGTGTCCACACATGTGGGAAAGGATAGGTGAGGTATGGGGAGCAATGATAGGAATGACTAATAGATATATTGCAATAAATGAATAAATAAAATTAATTAATGATGTGACGAATAGAAAGAATATTGCGTACCTTTAATTAATGCCCGTGGATATTGGTAGATCTCTTAGCACAACCGGAAATGACGGCTCGAAAAGAAACCAAAAATGAATATGGTACAGTAGATGGATGACGTGGATGGGTGACATAGAATAGAAGAATGGAATGGATGGATGATGGTGATGGATGGTGACAGAGAAAGTGGCTTTCATAAAAAGAAAACCTTTATTATGGACATTCAACCTAAATCAAAGAGATGTTGCAGGAAGAGGACCAAAGCCCTTTGTTGCATGATGATCACTGGCTACAGGTGAAACAAACTACTACATGAACTCTTCTTTTGAAGTCGATTTATGGTACAACCATAGACGATGTCCATTAACCAACAATTTGAAGCAGACAGGATCAATTGTCGCCAACTATACTGAACCATTCTCAAATACATTCTCAATTTCATACGGACCCAGCCACCTTGTTGTAAGCTTACCCTGATTTTCTTTATATCTAGAGTCGTAGAGTAGGGCCCAATCACCAGTAGAAAATCGCTTTTTCTTGATATGGTGATCGTGCCACTTCTTCCTTTGTTGTTACACTGCTTCTGTATGTTGCAGGGTAGCCTTCCGCATCTCATCCAATGCATTCAATTGGAGGAGGCGTTCCTTTTGCGCTTTAGAAAGATCAATCTGTAGCTACAGAGCAATCCTCAAGGTTTTATGTTCAAATTCGACTGGCAACATAGTAGTCTTGCCATAAAGGAGCTCAAAAGGTGTGATCCCTGTAGTGGTCTTCCAGGTTGTCTTGTAGGCCCAAACTGCTTCTGGAAGATGGCTGCTCCAATCCTTCTTATGTAGCTGCACTGTTTTGGTGAGGATTGCTTCCAACTCTCTGTTAGTCACCTCTGCTTGGCCATTGGCTTGAGGGTGATATGGGCTTGATTTCCTATGTCTGATCTTATAATCATTCATCAATGTTGTGATCAGTTTTGATGCGAATTGAGCTCCTTGGTCAGTAACGAGTTCCCTTGGAACTCCAAATCTAGTAAAATTTGTTCATACAGGAATTCAGCAACTTTGTTGTCCCTTGCATGTGTCATTGCTTTTACCTCCACCCATTTGGTTACATAGTCAGTGCACACCAAAATGTAGGACTTTCCATTGGATGGCAGGTCTATAGGACCAACAAAATCCATACCCCATTTGTCAAAGGGGGTAACTACCACCTGAGGATGTAGAGGCATTTCATCAATCTTTGTTGGTCGTCCCATTTGCTGACATCTGCCACATTTCCTGGTATATGTTACTGCATCTTTGTGTAAAGTGGGCCAATAATACCCAGTGTTAAGCACCTTCATTGTTATTCTTTTAGAGGAAAAATGCCCACCACATGGCTCGTCATGACAAGCATGCAGTATGTCATATGTATCGTCTTCCCTCACACATCTACTCATGACTTGATCTGGTCCAGTATAGAACGAACAATCTGCTATCCAAGAAAAGTTGAAACTCTTCTCAATCAGCAGTTTTCTTTCTTTTAGGAAGAAGTGAGCTGGAATCCTGTTAGCTGCCAAGTAGTTTGCAATATCTGCATACCATGGAGTGCTAGTAGCAATATAAAATAGATGTTCATCAGGAAAAGTATCATCATTTACCTCAGATGTGGCAGGTGTAGCTGTTTGAATTCTTGACAAGAAATCAACCACCACATTTGCCTTGCCTGGCTTGTCAATAACTATTATATCAAACTCTTGTAACAACAATAGCCACCTTGGTAACCTTCCAGAAATGGCAAGTTTATTCATAAGGTACCGTATTGCTGCATGGTTAGTGTGAACAAACATTTGGTAGCCAGTTACATAATGCCTAAACTTATTCAGAGCATACACTACTACTAGCAACTCCTTCTCTGTGACAGTGTAATTCAATTATTGGCCTTGTAGATTCTTGTTGATGAAATAGATAGCATGCTCAATGGAATTCTCCTTCTATCCTAACACAGCCCCTATGGCATAATTAAGATGCATCTGTATATATGTGAAAGGGCAGACTCCACTTTGGTCCTTGAAGAATAGGTGCTTTAGTAAGTAGGTCCTTCAACTGCAGGAAAGACTTGTCACAAGCCTCAGTCTAGTGAAATTCAGAGTCCTTAGTTAATAAGACATACAATGGACTGGCTATTTTGCTGAAATCCTTTATAAATATCCTATCATATCCAACATGTCCTAAAAAGCTTCTAACATTTTTCTGTTTTATAGGTGCTGGAAAAGTTAGAATAACTTCAATTTTTGCAGGATCTACTTGGATTCTAGTCTAAGAGATGTGATGGCCCAAAATGATGCCTTCTTGCATCATCATGAAACACTTTTCACTATTCAAGGATAAATTATGCTCCTTACACCGTTTCAACACCTTTTCTAAATTTGCTAATGCTTCTTCATAGGTTATTCCATAAGTGGTGAAGTCATCCATGTAAATCTCCATGGAGTCATTGGAGATGTCAGCAAAGATACTAATGACTGCTCTTTGAAATGTGGTGGGAGCATTGCACAGACCAAAAGGTAGGACAGAGTAAGCAAAAGTCCCCCATGGATAGGTAAACATTGTTTTTTCTTGGTTAGCAGGGGCAATCTTGATTTGGTTGTACCCACTATATCCATCCAAAAAGGAGAAATACTTCTTACTAGACAATGAGTCCAGCACTTGATCAACAAAAGGCAGTGGAAAGTGATCCTTTTTAGTTGTAGTATTCAACTCCCTGTAGTCTACACAAACTCTCCATTTTCCATTTTTTTTAGGAACAATTACCAATGGAGATACCCATTGATTGTTTGAAATAGGGTAGATGAAACCAGCATCAAGCAGTTTTTGGAGCTCATTTTTAACTATTTCCCTGAGTGCTAGGTTTATCCTTCTTTGAGGCTGCCTAACAGGTGAACAATCCTCCTTAATGTAGATCCTATGAGTACAGAGCTGAGGATCTATTCCCTTCATATCCCCATAGTCCCATGCAAAAGCTTTGTGTTGATCTTGAAGCATTGTGACTAGGGTAGTTTGTTGAGGTTGAGACAGCTTACTATTGATATTTAGATAGTGGCCTAGGGACAACTCAATTTGCTTGGTAAGATCATTCATGGAATTTACTGACAAAGGTGGTGTTTGTATTTCTTGAGGAAGCAAATGTTGAAAAACTGCAGGGACTTTAAATGGCAGGCTCTCAGGGCTCAGCTGTTGTAGGAAAGGTTGCTCATTAACAGATTGGCTACTCATATCAGATTTGGACTGCAACATTTGGAAAAGCAGGTCATCCTCACTCTGAAGTTGTGAAAATAGATTAGTTTGTAGCATCATTAGCTGCACCAATGAGTTAACATCTTTTGCTTCTTCTCCTAAGTCTAGCCAAATTGGTTAGACAGGTCTGGCTAAGGCTGGGCAGGTGGGTATAAGGCCAATTTCTTTGTTGAATGACCATCAGAGATCATCATATCCCCAGAATGACATCCTATAAAGGCATCAGCAGTGGCTAACCATGGTCTACCTAGGATAATAGGATATCCCCCCAAAGTTTCCTTAGTGGACAATATGGTGAAATCTGCTGGGTATTCCCAAGACTCAAGGTTGACAATGATATCTTCTACCATACCATCAGGTGTTATAGTGGAACTATCAACAAGCTGCAGGATGGTAGGTGTAGACCTAATGGTAAGGATATTCAAATACTTCATAGTATGCTGGGTCATTACATTGATGGCTGCACCAAGGTCAATCAAAATATTTTTTACTAGGTGGCCATTAATATTGATTTGTACCACAGGACTACCAGGGTCAGCATATTTTGGCATAACTACCTTTCCTAGCATAATATCTGCCAGCTTCCCAAGAACATGGATAGTTTTGGGATCTTTTTTCTTTCTTCCTGGTTTCTTCAAATAGGCTTCCTTAATGGTTTTTCCATAAATTGGGACATTTTTTTGACTTGGAAGAGTGGGATTTGGATGTGTACATTCTTTAGCTGATCCAAAATATCAAAGGTAGGCTCTCCCGAAGGCTTGGGTGTAGTAACTTGCAATCTCTGAGGAAAAGGTGGTTTGGCTTGATGTTGTAGGACAGGCTCTTTAGAAGCAGTATCTGACATGGGTATATTGGTTGCAGGATCAGTGGGTTGTTCAGTAACAAAATCTGGAATCTCAGTAATTACTAGTGGCTATGGAGCAGGAAGGGTTGTTCCAGATCTTAGATGGATGTCATTAATATGCAAGGCATAAGCTGGATAATGATTGGCTTCTGTAAAATACATAGGCTGCTGCTGTGGCTACTTATTATTAGGATTTGGTAATGGTTGAGCAGGCATAGGTGTTTGTTTTGGAGGGCTAGTATTTGTAGGAGATGCTGCAGGAGGTGGCATGAGAGCCAGAGGTTGTGGCTAAACAAATCCTGGGGATTGGTTCTGCCATTGTTGAGGGATTCTCCATTGAGGATTCTGCTGCCAGTTACCTTGGGGTGGAGTCCATTGTCCTTGTGGTTGTTGCCAACCTCCTTGAGGAGATTGCCATTGTTGACTCTAATGGCTAGGCCATTGGGACTGAGAGGTATTCCGAGGTGGTGGTGGGCCATATGTAGGTTGCCATTGGTTATTATAATTAGAGTAAGAATTACCAAAAGTCAAAGGATCTTGAGGCATACCTTGTCTTTGAGCCCATGGGCATCTTGTGCAACATAGAATACTTGGTCATCATCACCCTCAATTGGCCTAAAGTCAGTAGGTAATTGCTTAGTGTCCATATTAGCCACCGTCTTGCATCTACAGTCACGCTTCTTCTGTCGGCAATGTGGACAAAACTCGGCCAAGATTGCTTCAGCTTCCTTATGCTTCTTCTGAGCTTGCATAGTATCCAACTATGTAGCCATATTATTAATGATATTTTGCTTGAAATCAGACAGCAAGTGTGAAATCTCCATCCATGAAACTCCATTATTAGAATATTTTCCCATTGTGGCCTGATGATCTCTTCCTTTCTTAACACTTGCTCAAGAGTAATTGCGGCATATGTCCTTAATATCACCCCAAGGCACTTGGGTTATATCGCCTCCTCCCATTAGATCCAGAGCATCAATATAGGAATCATCGATTCCCCTTAGAAAAAGTAATTTTTGAGATTCTTCATTGAGATTATGGTCTGAATTCTTTTTCAAGGAAAACAAAAACCTTGAGACATAGTCTTCCAAGTTTTCATCCTCCTTCTGCTGAATTCAGAAGACATCATCACCTTTATTACCACTCTTGCAATATTCCTTATATTTCTCAAGAAACTTGGTTTGCATGAGTGCCCAACTATCAACAACATTTCTCCCCAAACTCATGAACCATCTTAAAGCACCCTCTTTCAAAGTGGCAGGAAACAACTTAAACTTATGAGGATCCGTGGTATAATCATAACTTCGATAGAGGATGTCAAACTCAAACAAGAAAGTGTCTGGGTCTTCAGTAACTAGTCCATAGAACTTGGGAAGTAATGAGGAAGTAATATTTTTGAGGTTATCATTACCTTGCTGGTCAATGATAGGGAATTCAAAAGCAGGAGGGACATTAGGTGGATTTTGTGCCATATTGGCCTGATGAAGTATCAAAGCAAATGGATTTTCTAGAGGTTCCTCTTTGGCAAGGTCAAAGGGAAATTCAGCAAGTGGGTCTTCAACAAATGGGTTGGTATCTTGGCTTCCTTCTTCCTCAAATAGATTGTAAGCTGGTTCAAAATCATTGTTGGCGAATAGAGGATTTGGTAAGAATCTTCCTAGAGCATCTCTTCTTCTATGCATGTAGCAGACTTAACTGAAATGAAGAATTTCTAAAATTTTGAACACTAAAACTATTTCTAAAAATGGTTAGGACAGGTTCTCAACTTGACACCATCCCTGACAACGGCGCCAAAAATGGTAGCGCCCACAAAAAGTTATAGAAGTCACAGTAAATCCTAACCTAGGAATTGGACATTCCAGCAAGTGACTAACATCTTCTCATGGTCATTCATTTACTTGTCAAACTAGGGAATGTATACTTGAAATGGAGCGGCACTGTATGTGCACTAAGAACCGGTTTTAGCCATAACTTTCTAGAAGTAAATGCTTGAAAGGAATTCTAACTTTGATGCAAGGATATGAAATAAAGTCTGACTAACTTAAGCATTACTTAACTAAAGCAGGAATCACAATAACGATTACTAGAAAACAAACCATGAACTAGCCTTATGTTGCAGGAACAGACACAGGGATGGATTCCTTATGCTGTAGGAACAATTTAAGACTAAGTTTGCACTAGAACTTACTGGAATGAAATTCTAACAGGTAAATAACAGAAAGCAAATAGCTAACTATAGATACTTACTAAGTGGGCCCCCTTAGCAAGCATCAACCAATTATGCAAGAATAGAACTCAAATCTTCATCAGTTTCTTATTCATAACTCAGAATCACATACATGGTTGTTTGCTTGTAAGAAAGATTAATACAAAGCTCTGTCTTTCATTATAATTGTAAACTCATTACATTTTGTTCTATCTCTACTTTCTAGTCTAATCTCTTCTTAATCAACCCCGTTCACTCGCGCAGGAGGAACCTTTTTTTAAAGAGAAACAACTAACTAACTAACCAACTAACAGAGGAAGATGCAGATATAAATGTCGCCTGAGACTGAGGAACAGACTTCATAAATGCAAGTCTATCCACACAACAGATTCAGAGGAAATCTAGAGCTCCACTCTTCCTAGATTGATGATTCATTCGGTTTCTTCCCAAAGACCCGGACAAAGAAGTCTTGCTTGAAATGACTCCTTCGATGGTACGCTGAAAACAGCTTATTCCGCAAGGCCGTGTTTTGTTGTGCATTGACTTGTTCATACTAGCTTCAACAACCTATAGAACACGTGGCAACAGAAGCAAAAGAAGGCATGCACTCATAATAGCACGACATTCCTCATTAATCACACGCATCCAATTCATTTTATTTATCCAAAAATCACACATATCCTATCAGTCAATTGGGAAGTCAAAATAGGGTAATGATCATAGATATACTAAGATATTTATGCTGCAAGTTTAGGAGTGCTTGTCATTGAATATTACCCATTACCATTAAAAGTTCATAACCATAGAGTTTAAAACATTCATAAAAAGAGAGCAAGAGTTTTAAAACTTTTAACATGATATCCAATTTATAACCAAATTTTGGGCTCATCATGGATGCCATTTTAAAGAGGTTGGATAATGAAACTCAAGAAAAGGAGAAGTGCAAGAACAAGTAGAAGAATTGTAAAAGTACATCCAACACTTGATGAAACCCTTGCAAACACAAGGTGGAATGTGTACTTCTACTTCAAGTGATTTATTGTCTAAGGATGTAGTGAATGAGATTGAGAAGATGAAATCCTTTGTACAAGTCACCCAACAATGGACAAGTGATGTCAGTCAAAAGGGAGATGAACTTATTGAAAAGGTTTTTCATATGCATGAAAATACATCCTACTTTTTGGATGAAGTACAATAGTTGGTGACATAATGTAGGACAATAGATGAAGCTGCCATAGCCAAGTTGATGGAGATAATTGAGATTCCAGAAGAGCTCCTTATAAATGAAAATGTCTTTACATTTGGAGATTTGAATAGGTGTATGGAATGGTTAGAAGATTTTGAACTAAAGAAATAACTCATGGATAAATCCCCGAATAAAATTCTAAAAGTGCAAAGTAAATCGAAGGATATTTTAAATAATTGCATCTCATTCTTAGAAACTCTAACCAGTAGGAAGAAGTTCAGTAAGAAGAACTTGAAGATTGATCAATTGAAAAAATGGTGGCATGAAATCTATTCACCAGTTGAAGATGGGCTTGTAACATCAAATTAATTGGATGATGCATATTTCACATCTGGATTGACATTGGGAGATGCAAATAGAATAGGGTAAGAATTGGCTAAATATGAAGAAGAGATAAAATCAATTAAGTTGAGGATGAAAGTTGTTTCGGTTCTTGACTAGGCTGACCTAGATAGAGTATTCTAAAAAATCCAAGAACATTCTAGAAGGCAAGAGAAAGACAAAGAGGATGAACAATCATGACTATCTCAGGCTTTGTACTACATCAAGCTAGCTGGAGCTACAAGTCGGCCATGCCTAGATATTTGTGCCATGATTTCTTTTATTAAATATTAAAATATCTTTTGAGGCTGAATTCTTGGTATTGTATTGTAAAATTGAAAGGGTGATAAAGAAAAACTGCCAAGCCCAGCCTAAATTGTAAACCCTAATTTAGTTTTCCCTAGGCTGACATGATCTTAAAACTCTATATATTGAGGTGCTCTCCTCATTTGTAAGTTTTGGATATGAGATGTTGGAATTGTTGCAAACTCTTTGGTGAAGTGAAACAAGTGAAGACGTTGTCTTTTTGTGCTCTTCTTTGTGTTATTTCATATATGCATGGTTCCTATGTTTTGGATCTATTTTCAAGTTGTTTTGAGTGAGTAATTTTCATATTAGAATTAGAGCAAGTTTTAGTTCGTTCATGTTTATGATAAAGTGTTTAAGGTGTTTGAAGAATCTTCATCCATACTTATAGTAATTTTCTTATTGTAAGTTGATGTGTAAAGTTATCCTGGGCCTACTCTTTGTTGCACTTAAGTTTAATTATGGATGTTTATGCATTGCATGCCATTTTGGGTGAGTATTTGAATGTTTCACAATTTGAAAATATTTTATACCTTTGGAGATTTAACTGTTTATGTGATACTACATATTTAATATTTGTTAAGCAGGAATTGGTTTTTGAAGATTGGTCCACCTTAAATTCTCTATTATTTTCATGATCTTAGGGTTTATATTACAAATATATTTAAACCTATTATGCCTTGCATAACCACCCAATCTTTTGACTTCGTCAAAATGGGTCTCCCTTTTGTTCTTCTGTCCTTGGTTTCTTTTTTCAACAAAGTTTGGAGTTTGTTTTTCTCCAACACTTTGTTTTTCTTTTGTTGTTTTGTCAGAACCGAAACCGAAACGAAATCAAGTTTGAAACTTGTCTTAAGGATTCCATTCCGATCCCGGTCCCGATTGTCTTTTTATTAGTATTTTAGGTTTGTCTTTGTCGGAACCGGAGCTGGAGTGGATGTTAAGTCTGAGGTTTATTCATAAGTCTAGAATTTGTTCCCATTCCACCTTCGCCTATGCCTTTTAGTTTTTTCGTTTGGACTTAAGATCGGTGATGGGTTTTCTTGTTTCAGTCTTCATGTTTTTATTAGCTTTTTTCTTTCCTCTTTCTTCTTTGTTGGTGGAATTGGAACCGAAACTGGAACCAGATTCAAAAATTGGACAAAGTTTTTGAATCAAATTCCATTCCCATTCTGATCTCGCCATTTTTTGTTGTTGTTTGACTTTACTTTAGTCACATGACAGTAATGTGCCAATTCCCTCTGTGGTTGACTCTGATCTGATGCATTTATGGCATTAATTATGGGTGCCATACACATATGAAGCTGTATTTTTAACCTTAATTGATGATTAACTAGATGTTATCATCACTATTTAAATATTAAGGACAAACCAAAGTTGCGGTGGAGCATTTGTGCATGTGATTCAATCAAGGGTGAGATAGTTGTGCACAAATTCACATCAAAAGGCTAGCCTATTGGATTGCGTTTGGAGTTAGGGTTTTTATTCTTTGTTTAGTTTATTTTGCATTTTGTTCTATTCAGTCATTTGTGGTTCGCATGGATTTGTAACTCTTGGTTTTATTTCGAGTTCATGTTGTTTGTTTTGTTCATATTCTCTTTTGTTTTGTTTTCCTGTTTTTTTTTTTTTGTCTTTTTAAGTTTGTCTTTTCTCGTTTGTTTGTTTATGTCACGATCATTTTCATGTTTTAGTCATGATCGTACCATGATGTCCTAGGTTTTCAGAAGTGAATCATTTGTTATATTTCATTTATAGGGTTTATTGGTTTACAGTCTGATTAACGGTCCTTTGGCATAATCGACTTGATTAGTTTCGAATAAGGTTAGGTTTGTGCCCTAATTATTTTAAATCAAAGGGTTTATGATTTAGGGTTTTTGCGCATTTTTTTTAAGTTAGAAAATGATACCCTAATTATTGTGATTTCCTTTTGGTCATATGGGGATGGTCACATATGGTTGTTTTTGAGCTCCCTTGGTTTTTCATGACCTAGTCTTTAGGTTATGATATCATCCGTTATCCCGTTGAAGTTGCTAGTGACGTCATAATTGTTTTAAGTGGAATAAAAATCGAAGTTGTTTTTGATCTTAAACCTTGATTTGTAGTAAGTATCGGTTACCATTTTCATTTTGTCTTCGATCCCACTTTCAATAGGAAACAAGCTTCCAAAATTTTGTTAACGCAAGCGGGACTGGAACTAGATCCAGACATAAATTTGAAATTTCTTCATGGTACCAATTCATTCTCCATTCTGATTCTGATTCCAATAGCCATCCCAACTTCGACTCTGATCCCGTTGTATGGTTTATTGCAAACTCAATGCCTATTCTGTTCCCAACCCTAATAGTGTTTTTAAAGGAGACTTTTAAGGATGTCTTTTGCTTGGTTCCACCTCTAATATGTATGGAAGGGTAAGATCTCTAATCATGTTTTTGTTATACTTCTTATAGATCTAATCTGGGGTTTTTATTGCAGGAAACTAAAAGATGTCAGGAGCATTAGGAGAGGCTTCTCAGAGGAGTTAGCCTACAAAAAATTCAAAGGCAACAACAAAGTAGAGAAATGCCTAAGCGGACTCTCCATGATGAAGTTGAGACTTTAAAGGAAAAGGAAGCAGAGATGGAGATTCATGACATAGAAATAGAGTCTGATGATACATTATCAGATAAGGAGACACAAGAGGAGATTCCTTTGGAGGAAACTGAGCATGTTTTGACAAAGGAGGATCAGTGGGCATTATTTGAAGAGTCTAAGAAAGCCTCAGATGCATAGGCACATACTGAAGTTGTGGCAAATAAAAAAGAAGATGAAATGGCACAAGCTGATGCAGTACTCCAACAACAGCAATTGGAGATCAAGCAGAGAGCTGATGAAGTAATCAAGCACCGACAACAAAAGGAGCATGAGTTCAAAAACAAGAATGAAAATGACAGATTGTAAATGGTGCAAAAGATACATGAGTTGGAAGAAGAAAAGGCCAAGAGAAGAAGAGAAAGAGAGGCCCTTGAGGCCAAGTTTGAAATGATTGAAGAGGCCTATAAGAAAAGAGAAGAAGAACACCTATAGAAGAGTAAGGATGTTGAGGAGTTGGCTAAGAAGCAACAAAAAGAGAAGGAAGCATCGGACAAACTCAAGGTCTTGGAAGAGGAAATAAATAAACTGCTTGAAGAGAAGAGGTTGGAGGAAGAGATATTGAAAAAGGAGAAAGAAGATAAAAGGATACAAGAGCAAAAAACTAGGGAAGAGGCTGAGAAGCTTGCAAAAGAGAATGAAGAAAAAGAACAAAAAAATGTATAGGAGGTTAATTCTCAACCTAGGGTTAATTTACTACAACCATTATCTTCTACAAATGTTGCCTCTTCTTCTATAGTAATGGCTACTACTCTAAGTGCTCCTACCTGGTTGAAGCTTGATCTTGAAAAGAAACAAATAGCTCCCCCACAACCTCTTAATTGGGAAGATATGATAAAGGAGATTGAAAAGGAGAGACCCAAGAAGAGGGCTAGAATTCTTCATTCCATAAGACTAACCGAGGTAGGGGAAATTATTGCAGAATGTGCAATACCAGTTGTGGATAAAGATATGGGAGACATGCAGGTCATTGATTACTAACTGGGCATTGTCAATTTAGGAAGGCCTACAAGAAATCAGCAGATGAACCTGATTGATGTTGTAGCCTCATCCACCAAGTCAAGGATGATGAAGGAAAAACAAAGAAAGGATGAGCTCAAAGCTCAATTAGATCAGCTGCATACCTTTTTGAGGGATGTTTCCACTCCTAGATCACAAAAAAATTATGCCTTAGAGACACCAGTTTTTCTCAACGAGGTTGATGATCTAGTGAAAATAAAGAATAAGGCTGGGATGATGGACAAATGGATAAATAAACTTAACCATAAGGTAGGAGAGGTGTTAGTAAGCAATTTTGATATCCACAAGGCACCATTAGAATTAATAGAAGAAATGAAGCACCAAATTGAAATGTTGGAAAGGTAGGAGGAAGAATATAGGGGGTATGTCCAGATAATAAAAGATATCAATGAACTGCCAAAGTCAACCCTTCTTGAGCAGTCAATTCTTGAGGAAGACAATGCAGACTTCTTGGAAAAATCCTCTAGCATAATTTGGTTCAGATCTGATTTTATATACAAGCATAGGAATGAAATCCAGGATGGTAGTAAGGATTTGAATGGACAACTTGATGAAATAGAAGTTGTTGTATATATTCTAGTTAATGTTGATATACTAGTTAAAGAGAGCCTCTCTCTAAGTCAATTAAAAGAGAAATGGGACAATATATTTCAAGAGGTTATGCAAAAAGAGGATGATGGAGAGGATATATTATTAGATATATTGATGGATGTCAAGGAAGGAGTGAAGTTTGCAAGAAAGGAGTTGACTAAATTGAAAGAAATGAAGGGGTTTGCCTCTGCAAAACTGAAGAGAATTAAATTTGAGGACAACTAGATTGATGGGCCAGATATAGATATTCTTCAATAGGTCTTCTCCAGTTATGAGCTGGCAATCTATTTTGGGTGCATGACTTTCCCCCCTTCTTTCTTTCCTATTTCGTAGGGCAATCAACGTTGGAACTAGAGATCAGCTAGTCTAAGTTTCTGAGGAGATTTCAATTCCTTGAATTGTGGATCTTAATTTTGATTGAGAGGAATTTATGCTTTACATGCCTATATGCATTTTTGGGTGCCATATTGTAAAGGCCAGTGAATGAGAGTAGAATTAGCCACCTGATAGTAGAAAATAGGAATTTCATAGCTTTGAAAGGATACTTTGTTTTTCTTTAGTTACAGTTGAATATAAAATGCACTTTTTACACAGTGTTATGTTGAAATTGAGTTTATTGGATAAGGTTAATGAATCATAATCTATCCCTATGCCAGTGAGTTTGCTGAAGCATAAATGTTTCTTATTTGATGAGAATCAATAGAAGGAACCAAATTTCAAAGATTATTTCATTAAATTATCTATGGATGGAATTGTTACATGTCTGTTGATATATGTTATTAGCAATGAATGAAGATTTTGTTCTTTTTAAGTCTTAAAAAGTATTGTGATGAGTGATTGTGATGGTTAAACTAAGCATTGTAGGTGCATGCAATGGTATGGATTGTTCTATAAATTGCATCATGTTATGGTTTTCTTGATCTATTGAAGGAGAATTCGTTGTTGAAAGCATATGTCTGGATATTAGAGAATTCCATTCATGTTTTACTGATTTATGCCTTGACCTATCTTTTTCTGTTTATCGAAACCCCCTTTTGTTAAGTATGGATTGATGAATCCATTTTTCCTTGGATCCCTTATTACCAACAAAGGCCCCTTGAACGTTACAGTTGCATGGACCAATTGAGTGACACTAGACAGTTGAGAACCAACTACCAGGACCTTGGGAGTTAGGCTACTATATGTTGTCTTTCTTTTTCAGGAGAAATAGAGTAGAAATATTATGTTTAACATTGTTTGTGTCATTTTCACCATCAACAAAACCCTAACCCTTTTGATATTTCTTTGAAATCACTCTTAAAATAGGATTTACAAAGCATCATTAAATTGTTGTATTTGATGAGATATAATTTCTTGGTCACAAGTCTAGAAGATTCTAGGGTTTATTTTCACTTTCATATCTTGCAAAGCCCTTATTATTGATCTAAGAGTTTCAATATTTTGTTTGACCACAAATGCCCCTTGTGATTACATGGAAATCACATTTTCAATGGGTTATTTGTGCATTTTCAAGAACTGACATTAAATACCTTGGGGTTTTTTCTTGAGGCGTGTTGATAGAAATTTAACTTTCAAGAGAGATAGGATACTTATATTCTTTTTATGTTGTTGTAGTGCTAAAAACACCATTAGAAAAATTGGCACTAGAAGGAGGGCTTGATTGAACAAAGCTGGAGCGTCTTTGGTCATCATTGTCTCCTCAGAGGTTTCAAAGAGATACCTAATCTACAACAAACAAAGGAGACTTTTAAGAGTTAAAGGCCCCTACCAGGTCTAGAAAGACTAAGAAAGGGGAAGCTTTATCATCTACACCCATTGAACCATCAACTCCATCTCCCCCATCATCCATTTCTTCATCTTTAGATTTTGAGTACACCCTCATTGTCATTCAATAGCCATAGATTGTTTTCAATCAACCATTAACACCTCAAACTCCACCAATATCTTTCTTGGAAAACAATCCATCACCTTTATTCTTCAATAATTACCATGTTATGCCTAAACATCTTGAGAACTTATGCTCTAAGTTCCATTTCAATGATCCCAATAGAAAAATGAAGGATCAACATATTAGGATTTTCCAAAATTCTCTTCAGGAAAAGTGAATTGAACATGAATATGTGGCCTACAACATTTTCCCATATTCATTAGGAGAGGAGGTGTTTTACTAGTATAATCATTTACCTACTGGTTCAAATACTACTTGGGGTCAAATAGAAATTGCTTTCTTGCAAAATTTTAAATATCCCATTAGTGCTAATGAATTGTATAAGTAGTTTATGTCAGTTAACAGATAAGTTGATGATCCTATAAGTTCATTCAATAAAATATTTCATCAAGCCTATACTAGATTACAACCCCCATATGTTGTTAATGATGCCACTACTAAAGTTGTTTATTATGATGCATTAGATAGTCTCACCTCTGCTTTGGTTAAAAGGATGGATCAACCCCCAGGCACTCTAATAGATGCATATGTAGAAGCAGTCAAGGCGAGTACTGATCTGGGACAACATAACAAGAAATCTCCCATCATTTGGGCTCATTTTTAATCTTAGATAGATTCAAGGGTTAAATTATTCTCTCGCCAATCAAAAACCCCTAATGAATCAAGTTCCTTAGCTACCATTAGTCCTGCATCTAGGTCAGCCATTGAGTAAGGCTCAACCAATCCTTCCCTATCTAAAAAAATTTAGTTAGTCAGTCTATCCATAACAATAGACCAATATTCCCACATCCTTGCAAAATTTTGAAGTGTCACCTCACCTGCAGAATTCAGGCACACACCCTATTTATTTGCAAAATTTTGCAAATTCTATTCTAGCACATAGCAGTTCAGAAAAAGGAGAGGATAGATGAACTAGTAGAACAAGTGAATAATTTATCCACATAGGTCACTTATCTGAGGAGTCAAAATAACCAATTACAAGCTTCGTAGAGGGGTATTCAATCCAACTACAATCGAGATAATAGGGATTTTGCACAAGGTCCTAGACAAGGTTTTGAAAGAGGACATGGATGAGGACAAAGTTTTGAAAGAAGGCAGCCTCCAAGGAAAAAAAAGGGATTGGAATACAAGGCCTAATAACGAAGGAGTCCCAACACCTTTGGATCCACCCAGTAATCTAGAGAAGTCATCATTTGGAGTCCTTTTGGTTGAGGCTACTTTGTTCGGATGGTGCAGGCTTCATAAGACAAATCAACAATCTAAGTTAGATTGTCTAAAATTCCAAAATGTTGTTGCAGTATTCCAAATGGAGGTTCAATAGGTTACTGGTAATAATTCAAGTGGCTAATATATTTTACCTTCATATACATATGATTCATCAGTTTTGGTGTTGAATCATACTCCTTGTCCATGAAGCGAATAAAATTAGCCTGAGGAGGAATCAGTTGAAAATGGTGCCAAATTGGAAGATGTGTGTAATGGGGAATCTATATCCCAACTATTTGAAATGGGGATGTTGTTGATAATGGTCCACTAGATGAAGAAGAATCAGGAGGGGAGGAAGTTCAAATTTTTTATCAATGTACCAAACCTTATGATTTGAGAAACATACAAGTTGGAGGCCCTTTTACTACTTCTACTCTGAATAATTTCAGCATGCCTCTTGATCCTAATGAAAGAAACAATCCTTCCTATCCAAAGGTGCTAATGCAAAAAATTTCTAAAGGAGGAAAATATGATTCTTCTAAAGGAGGGAAGATTGGTGTTAACAAAGGAAAGCTGGTAGATTAAGTAAAAAATGACCAGCTTGAAATGAGTATAGCACAAATGGGCGAGTATGTCACTGAAGAACTCAAAAAGGTTAAGGTTAGTCCCTCTTATTTTGAGTTATTGAGGGTTCCTACAATTAATACTGTTGTTTTTGGGTCCTTGAATTATGTTACATACTCTAATATATCACAAGATCCTAGTGTGAGGAGAGTTGATTTTAGTGAAGAAGTGGTCAAGGAAGTGATCACAAAATCACAAAATCCACAATCAGCAGAGGATCAAGTTAGTCAATCAACAAACGATCAAGTTATTCAACCAATAAAGGATCAAGTTCAAGTTCAAACCAAGGAAAAGAGTAAGGATATAGATAAAAATAAAGTGGCTCAAGAATATTCTCCGGTGATTCTATTCCAAGGAAAGCATGACACTCATCCTTTCTTGATCTCTATTTGTATATTTGGTAAAAATTTGCACAATTGTTTGCTAGATTCTGGGCCCTCTACAAATGTTATGTCACTTTCAATTTATAAGGAATTGGATATTACTCACACAACTCTCTCAATGTAAAGTTACTCAGTTAGATAAGATGAAGGTGGGTGTAGTGGGTGAACTAAACATGGTCCCTATGTAGATTGCATCAAATCCAAGGGTGCAACAAATAATCAACATTCAAGTGGTTGATATTCCAGATGCTTATGGGATGATTCTAGGTAGGGATTTCATGAGAAAACTCAATGGTTACACTTCCATTAATAATTCACACATGTGGATCCCATGGAAAGAAGTACCAAATAAAATTAAGATCGAGCGTGAGCCTAGACTAAATTTTTTGATCACTGAATGCCAGAACACAACAAATGAAGTGCTGATTTATGAGACTGACCTAGGAAATTATGTTTTAGCTGTAACCATGGAAGAAATGGGAGAAGTAGAATAAGTATTGATGATGCATGACATGCCTAGGGACCTAACTCAGTGTTCTAGTAGCACATAAGAAATATTTGAAACTAATGAATATGATGAACAAGATGATAATAAGCTTACTCTACTTGAGAGTTTCCAAGAATTCCTTTAGAAATGTGTTGAAGATCAGATTAATCTTGGAAGGAAAATGGATTTTGAGGAGCTACTCTTGCCTAATTTGTGTAGATTTCATGATGCATCACATTTGAAAATATAATGTTGTCTTTTCTAGATAGTTGTTGAGAAAATCAAGAGGTATATTAATCTTGCACCAACCGTTAAGATTGATATTCAAGAAATCCAAACTGAAAAAAAGGGTAAACAACAAGTTCTGCCAGAAGATCCTTTGCCAATAAATGATATGTGTGCAATAAATTGAAAAAGTACATATTTTGCTAAGTTTTGGACACTATGATTTGATGGTTCTAAATCAAAGAAAGGAGTTGGTGTAGGCTTCAAGCTGATCAGTCCTAATGGTAAGACATTTTTTGTTGCTCATAGATTACAGTTTCATTGTACAAAATATGTTGTCAAATATGAATCTTTGATACATGGGTTGTTAATGGACTTGAGAAAGAAGGTTAAGACCATGAAAGTTTTTGGGGATTCAGAGTTAGTAGTTAAGTAGGTTAGAAGGAAATACTCATGCCATGATAGAAGAATAATAAACTATAGGCATAGAGTATGGGACTTGATCAAAGGATTCAATGCCTTCAATATTCAGTTGATTCCTTGGAAAAAAACTAGACTATTGATGCTTTGGCCCAATTAGAAAGTACTTTAGAGCCTTTGTCTTTGTCAGGTTTGAATATATTCACTATTGAGATCACTCTAGATCCATTAGTTCCAAAAAATGTGACCAATTTCCAAGTATTTGAGGATGATAAACATATTTTGGATTTCATTACTAGTTCTGATATCTTTTCTTCTCAGATTATTGATGAGATAGAACCTCAAGAAGAAAAATTGGATATGGAGGGGGTGATCAATTTAAAGATGAACACAATTCCTAGAGGTATCGTGCAATTAGAAAGGATCTTTGATCTACATAGGATAAGGGATTAGGATCAACAAGCTAGAAAATATTCAATAGATAGTCAATGTGATACTTATAACATGGGTAATCTAGAGGAAGTAAAGAATATTTTTATTGGAAAAGTCTTCACTCCTGAGGAAAAGAAAGGGATAATTGACATGTTACATGTTTATAAAGATGTCATATAATGGAGTTATGAGGATCTTAAGACATATGATACATCAATCATCACACATACTATTCCTCTTAAGCTAGATGTGAAGCCTTTCAAACAAAAGAAAAAACCAATAAACACACTCTTGGAACCTCTCATACAAAGAGAGGTACAAAAGTTTATATCCGTTCGCATTATATTTCTAGTTAGGCATTCAACTTGGGTAGAAAATTTGGTTCCAGTACGAAAGAAGAATGGAAAATTAGTTTGTGTGTGGACTTCAAGAATTTGAATCGTGCCTCTCAAAATGGATAATTACCCAATGCCTTCATTGGATGAAATATTGAAAATTGTGAATGGCTCTCAAATAATGTCCTTCTTGGATGGATATTCATGCTATAATCAAGTGATGGTTTAGTATGACAAGCACAAGACCGCCTTCACAAAAAAATGGGAAATATTTGCATATAGAAGGATACCATTTGGGTTGATTAATGCAGGGGCCAACTTTCAACAAGCCATGGACATTGCTTTCAAGGATATTATTGGTAAGTTCATTATTATTTATATGAATGACTTGAATATATTTTCAAAGAAGAGAGCATACCATATCTCACATTTATGCAAGGTATTTCAAAAGTGTAGGGAATTTGGTATCTCCCTGAATCTAAAGAAGTACATTTTGGAGTAACGAAAGGAAAGCTATTGAGTCACATAATTTCATAGAATGGTATTTCCATTGACCCTAAGCACATCCAAGCAATATTGAAAATTCAACCTTCGACCAATAAGAAAGGGATGAAGTCATTCTTTGGAAATATTAACTTTTTTAGAAAATTTATTACTAGTTTTGCGAAGATTTTCAAGCCTCTAAATGCAATGTTGAAACAAGATACAAGGTAGAGTGGAATTTTGAAGCAAAACAAGCACTTGAGGAAATAAAGAGAGCTATAGTTGATGCTCCTATTTTAGTAAGTCAAAATTATTCAAAACCATTCTACATATACTCATTTACATCAAAGCATTCTTGTTCCATCATTCTAACACAAAAACTAGATGAGGGGGACAAGCACTCTATTGCATTTGAGTGCCCCATCAAAGGACATTGAATTGAGATATCCTAGTGTGGAGAAACAAGCTTATGCATTGGTTTGTTGTGTAAAGAAATTCAAGCATTATATTTTAAGGAATAAGGTGTTTGCAATTGTGCTTGATCTAGTAGTCAAGCTTTTATTGACGCAACACAAGCTGGGGGAGAGAAGAGAAAAATGGGTGACTATGCTATAGGAGTATGATATATAAATACAACCCATAAAATTAGTAATAGGTAAAGCATTGACTAGGGCAATGGCTGAAATCGGTCCTAAACTTACAACACAACAATATAACCTCCAAAATGTTTCACCTGATGAATGGTATGGTGATGTTGTTTATTACTTGCTCAATCAAAAGTGTCAAACTCATTTGAATACAGTACATCAAATATTTTTGTGATTGAATAGTGTTAGTTATATGTTGAAGGGAGCAATACTGTACAACAAAAATCATGAAGGTGTTTGTCTTCCTTGCCTCTGAAAAGAAGAAGTGGCTTGAGTCATGACAAAACTTCACGATAGGTATGGCACAGGTCATGGTTCTAGTCCTGCTACTACAGGTTGAATCCTATGAGAAGGGTACTACTGGCCTAATTCATTCTAAGATGCACACAATCATGTAAGAACATGCCATGTTTGTCAAACTATTTCTACCAAGGAGAAATGATTTGTTGTCTCATTGCAATCAGTTATTGAGGTAAGACCATTTGCACAATGGGGGAAGGATTTCATAGGTCTGATTAACCCACCATCTTCTATAGAAAATAGGTACATCCTAACTACCATTGATTATTATACTAGATGGACATAATCTATTTCTTGCAGGAAATGCACAACATAAGTGGTAATAATTTTTTTTGAAGAAGGTATCATTAATCATTTTGGATGTCCTTTTTCTTTAGTGTGTGATAATGGTTTTTCTTTTGCATCATTGAAGTTTTCTGGATGAGCATTTAATCATGGGATTGTTATTAAGTTGTCCTTGAATTATTATCCCCAAGGAAATGGTTTAGTTGAATCTACCAAAAAGAACCTACTGACTTTCATTTGTAATTAATTGATAGAAATCCAAAAAGACTGATATACCTAGTTGATATTTTCTCTTTGGGCAGATCATACCCATCAGAAGGCTTCTTTAGGGACCTCTTCATACCACCTAGTCAATGGACTTGAACCTGTGTTTTCAATTCAACTGAGGATTCCACCCTTGTAGTTCATTAATGAATATTATGGATGGGGGATGTCTCGAAGCCTACTTGACTGAACTTTTGCAGCTGGAAGAAAAGAGAGATGAAGCATTAGAACATCAAGGCATTGGAAACACTAGTTTGACCAAAAAGATAAAGTCAAGGCCTTCAGAATTTCTGATTTGGTCTTGTATTGGGATTAATCCCATGAGAAGAAATAGGATCATGGGAAATTCAACAAGCTCTAGCTTGGCCTCTTTCAATTTTTTGAAATTTTGGGAGATAATGATTTTCATCTAAAGACTCTCACTAGAGAGGATGTCCCATTGCCAGTCAATGGGCAGTATTTGAAGCATTACTTCCTTGCTCGAGCTATCTCATCTCAACCTTGTAAATAGTTATTTTTAGTTTGTTTTGCTTTGCTTTGTTATGGTTTGCCTTGTTTCGGCTTAGTGTAGGTTTGGTTTCAATTTTGTTTTCGGATTTGGGGTTCTTGTTTTTTGGATGGGAATGTTTTATTTGCACTCCATAAGTTTGTGATTCTTTGGGACTATTTTAAGTATTTATTTGACAAAATTCAATCATTTTTCTAGAAGCGATGGTAGAAATCCTCCATTTAGTGTCACATGGTCTGAATGTTTAAAGAGGTTAATTCATTGATTGAGTTGGTTCTTGAATATGATGAAATCTTACATCTTACATACATCAAGTAAGAATCTTGAAGTTGTTGTTGGTTCCTTGTAAGATCTTGTTAAGTGAAAAATCCTATATTTCTACTTTAGCACCACTGTGATTCTCAACCCTAAGTGTAAGCTTCATTGTTCATGGGTTGAAATTGAAAATTAGAAAAAAAAATCAGAAAATAAAGAAAAGAGAGAATATTGAAAATCAAAAGAAATTTGAGTTTTCAGGAGGATCTGAAGATCTCTACCGAGGCTATGGATGCTTGGATGGTAGTAGAGCTATGTTTGGGAGAATCACATCGTTAACCTTGTCGATGCTATGGAAGCTTGACTAGCAACGAGGCTCTATCTAGGTTGCTTTTGAAGTTATAATCATTCATGTAGCAGAACTTGACTATGCTTGGTTCTTATAGTGGCTTAAGGAGGAAAATGAATACATCTGCACACACTTAGATTTCTAGTATGTGAAGGGTTGGCTCATCTAGTGGTTTTGAGTCTTTAGTTTATTGGTTGACCTAATGTGAGGATCAAAACTAGAGATTATGGGTTCTTGATTCCAATTTTTCATCAAAATTATTTGGAGCATTTTCCCAGTAGAGTCGCCAATTATTGTGATATTTTCACACACACACCACACCAAAGGTGGGGACCCTCTTTTCTGGCTTTTTCTTTAGGTTTTACCTTTTCCCCTTAACAAATAGGTTCCTTGAAATTTTGGGTTCACCTCACTCATTGAGCTTTGATCCTTTTATCTACACTTTAGGTGTGTTCATTTTGCAACAATTGATCCTATTTTTTATGCTTGAGGTAATTGATTTAATGAGTATTTGACTTAGCATCAAAATTCGCTAAGTGTGGGATATTTTTGCTAAATCCTCTAGGTGTCGGATTACCTATAGTCTTAATGTTCGCTAAATTCGTTCCTAGACAGATTCCCCAAAATGCTCTGGCTCACTAAATCCATGCCCTAGAAGAATCTATGAAGTTGTTGTTTTGCTTAATCCTTGGACTCCCAGATTCCATGAGGTTCTTCTTTTTGTAAATTTTGTGGTATGCTAGATTCTCTAAAGTCTGTGACCAAGTGATTTCATCAAGCCTCGTTGAATGTCTTTTCGCTTCATTAATTAAACTCTACATACTTACGAATTTTCATTAATGTCAACTTCTAAGAAGATTTGTGGTGTGATTTATATGGTTTTTTGTGTTATTATTCATTTGTCATTTCGATAATTTATGATATGAGGATAAATTGAGTGTCTTGGTGATTTGAGATATTGGATTTGGATGTATTTTGTTGGTGGATTTTGTTGGTTGATTGACTAGGATTCCTTGGTGCATGTTTTGTACTTCATCACTCTTGTCAAGTTGCAAGGTAGGTTTTTGACTCTATTTACGAATCATGTGAATGATTGAAGCATGAATTTGAGTGGTTGATTTGGATTTCAATGGTTTTCTTGTGTGTGACTGCAAGTTTGAATTCCATTCACATGTGAGCTTATTCTATTTCAAACCATATTTGCATTTGAACTCAATTTTGATTCACCTGTGTGCAAATTTTTATCTTTTTATTGACCTTTTCATTAGTTTTGATTGATTCCTACTTCAAATTCCATTTTATTTTCTCTTTATATCTTTTCGAAGTAGTAAATTGAGGCTAGGACATCGATGCATATCGTTATAAACTATGGTTTTGGGCTTTCGATATTTTGATATTTTGATAATGCATTTTGAGTTTAGATGGCATGAATTAGGGCATGTTTGAACCAAACAATTAATTTTCCTATTGTTGTAGATAAACCCTAGATTGTGTTATGTTGAAAACCATCGATGTTGGGAGGTTGATTTCATAGATTGTTGTTTGAATCTAGTCACATCCTATGATCCAGGGTTAGATTTGAGTTATCTTATTTAGATTGAGTCTTAAAACATGATGAAAAAAATGTGGTATGATCATCCTTCATAATTTTGAGGAGTTGAGGTTTGTTCGTTATGGATTTTATTAATCCTTTAACTTACGTAATATGTGAAGTCTCTTCTTCTCTAAATCCATGAAGTCTTGGAAAACTCAAAATTGTATCCTTTGCTAAATCCACACTGTTGTAGATTCCCTGAGTCTTTGATTTTCGCAGATTCCTTCTATAGGAAGATTTCTCGAGATCTTTGAGACTTACATTTTACTAAGCGGTATGATGCATTAAGGGTATAAATTGCATGTGATAGATTGATTTTTCAATGTTCAAAGTGCATTTTCATCAATTGAGGAGGAATTATAATCTTTTGGTCTATTTTTTTCCCCTCTTCGTGGAATCCTCTAGAGGACGGATTCCCCAAAATCCTTGAACTTTCAAAAAACCCGATGTGAATTTAAAGTTTGATCTTAAGAGGTATGTGGTTTGGTTTCTATGGATTTAAGGATATCTTATATTTCATTATTCCAAAATGTGGCTAAGTGTTGTGTCCTTCACAAAATCCTTGAGACCCCAGATTCCCTGAAATCCTTTGGAGGCTAAAATCCGTGAAGTGCTTGAAAGCGCGAAGTGTATTTAAGATTTAATTTTGACGATTTGCAACTTGATTTCAATGATTTTGAGGATGAATTGGAATTAATTATAT
Source organism: Sequoiadendron giganteum (assembly GCA_007115665.2). NCBI lineage: Eukaryota > Viridiplantae > Streptophyta > Pinopsida > Cupressales > Cupressaceae > Sequoiadendron > Sequoiadendron giganteum. The sequence goes on along the minus strand of CM021104.1, from coordinate 44,753,217 downwards.
GTTACATATGTTTTTTGAAGGTAAATTTGATGATGCAATAATGTTATAATAGTTAACTGAGCTTGACATTTTAGTAATTATGATTTTTTCTAACCAGATTTAGGTAGAATCAAGTAAGACTAAGGATTCCAAAACAAAATATGTTGAGCCTATCAAGGAGGAGCCTACAACTAGAAATGAAAGGATGAATTATGATTTCAAGGGAACATTTCTTGAGTCCAAGATCATCTCACACTGTGCTAAGGTTGGGGATACTAATATGTGTCATGAGGATTATGAGGATTTCAAACAAAGAATGTATTGCAATGCACCTACTCCTCTGGCTAGAACATTAGTACACATAGGGTTGGCATAAGTTGTTGGGTTTCCACCACCAATGTAGTGTCCTGAATTTATCATCAAATGTGCAAAGCATTATGATTCAAATAAGAGGGTGATTGTTGGTCCCCAAGGTAGGGTAATGGAAAACTTGAATGAAGAATATATAGTTGAGGCTTTCAATATTGGTCCACATCATAAGTTGGTCAAGGTGAATTTGGAGATAGCAAGGAATTTCTACAATGATGATCCAACTGAGGCATTGGAAATGATGAATGACTTGTATTGACAAGCCAAAGTCTCATTATTCCAAGTTAGAGTACAATGATATGATCACTGTCCTTAGTAGAGTGGTAGGATTGGAGAAGGACTTTGTATTTGAAGAATGGATGTTTTATGTCATATCAAAAATTGAAGATGGATTTAATTACCATTGGACTAGACTGATTAGCGACAACTTGGAAATGCAATTAAGAAATGTGTAGGATACAAATACATTCACTATGACATCGTATGTGGTATACATGCTTGCCAAAAGTTACATATATAGGGGTTTGAGTTGCAAATTAAAATTGGAAATAATAGAATTTATGATATATACCCTCAGTTACATTTTAAAAAATTCCAATTACAGGAGGATAAATGATGCCTTCACCATGAATATAACTAGAACATTGTAGGATTCCCTTCACATGAGAATTATCATAGAGGAAATGGATCTAATAAAGAAATATGGATTTTGGTTCATTCAGTTTCCAAAATTCACATACATTATAATTCATGAATCTCCAAAGGTACCTTATAGGCTCCCTAGGTATCCTATACATAAATTCATATTGCTTGAGTTGACAAGACAACTAGCTACCTTTGATTCAATTTTGAAATTAATGTATAAAATAGGAGTTGGTGTAGATTTCCCCTTGAGAATTGGTAGTTGGGGAGATTTTCCTTATATTTAGAGTGCACATCATTCAAGATCAAAGATGGCTCACTTTCATTTGTACTCTTATTTAGACAGAGGTAGTTTTGATCCTTACAGAGTGGCTCAAAAAATGGCCAATAGAGATTATAGGCATAAAGATAACATAGAGGACTATTGGGCCAATTTCCATGATGAGTTTGAGGTCATTAAGAGAAAATATTCTAGGCTCCCACTAAAGTGAATAAGACTATATACAGTGGCAAATATACTAGATCAAGTTGAAGATGAAGATCCAATTCAATACCATGATTATGTGTAGTTCCAAAATAAGCCACTTCTTGAAGTGAATTGGGTAGAAGATGAAGAGATAGAGCTTAACCAAATTAATGCTTCAGTGATATGATATTCCAAGAAGTGGGTGAAACATAAGATTTTGGAATTGGAAGTAGAAGGGACAAAATTCATGTATGACTTGATGGGAGACTTAGAGTCCCAATTAGAGGATGATGACTTAGAAAAGAAAAAATATGAAACCTCAGCTCTTCAAGAGGAAGAGGATCCAAAATATGATCCTCTAGTAATCAAAAGGAAAACAAGAAGCCAAGCAAAATTTGGTGGTAAAGATAAAGGACTTATAAGACAAGCCATTCCCAAAAGAAGGTTTGCAAAGGAGATTACTGAAGAAGGGGCTACAGAGACCCATCCCTCAAAGAAAATAAGGCTTGTTAAAGAAGGGGACAAGGTAAAATGATCAAAGAAAACTTAGGATAGTCAAGAGAGACCTTTTACTCAAACAGTAAACACTTAGGAAATTTACTTCAGTGAACTTTTGGCATGTTACATGTGGTATCAGAGCTACCAGGTTTAGCTCTGGAACCTATGAGATCATCATTCTTTCTTTACAATGTTATCTAATGTTGTGAATTCTTGTGCCAAGATGTTTTATCTCATATTAATGGCTCGAAAGTCAATAATAAAAAATAAGCAGTACCTCAAGGCCAAGAAGGAAAGATAATCCATCATTAGAAAAATCGAGGGAACCAACTACAATAATGTCATCTTGTTGAGTGACATCGAGAAATTTAGTCACACACTTTCTCATATCAGTGATGTGAAGAGGAATATGAAGATGCAGTCTATGTACAACAATCTACCCTCCATCTTACCAGAAAAGTCTGAGTCATTATCACTTTCTAGGGATATACCCTTGGAAGGAAGTGTCAGCTCAAAATTAATCTTTAGGGACCCTAGAGTTCTTCCATTGGCCGAAGTAATAGTTATTTCCTCAAGTAACGATTCCAAGGGATATGTACCTCAAGATCAGCCAGACGAGGATTGGTCTCATGAATAAATGTTTGTGAAAATGGTAGACTATATTCTTGATGAACACCATATTGGCATTGAAACTTGTAACTATGTATTGGATAATAAATATGAAGGCTACTATCCATTTTGGGATAGGTATGAACAATTAAGGGATGAACATAAAGATAGATGTGAGAAACAATATCAGTCTATAGGGTATACTCCATTAAGTTATGTGTCAGAGAGTGAATATGAGGGACACTCTCCACTCGACTATCTGAATAGTCACTCCATGTAATCAAAGGATATTGAAATCCTTATGAAATGAATAAAATTATTTTTTTATCAAAAGTGTGTGCTTAATCTTATGTGGAATAATTTATATACATATGAATTCCATTGTAAATGTTTTCCATAAGGTAGTTGACAACATAATTTAGTCTAACATGGATAAAAAAATTAGGAAAAAATCGATCTTGTGAAGATGGTGAGGACACGAATCAATCTTGGCGGTAGCCAAGAAGTTGGGCAAGGACCAACAAGAATTGAAGCTAGGCTTGACCAAATTATGGCAAGTTTAGATAATCTTGAGCAAGAAAAGGCACAAGCTAGGTTTGAGAAAGAGGTTCTCGTTAATGAGAATGAAGGTGAGAACTCTTCTCATGGTCATAAAGAAACCCATGATCATAAAAGAGAGAGATCACCAACACCATCTAAGGAAAGAAATAAGAAGCATATGGCTTCCAAAATTTCTAAGGATATGAAGAAGATATTCCCACCCAAGTTTGAAGGAAAAGATAGCGGTGATGAAGCTGAGGCATGGCTTGTTCAAATGGAAAAGTATCGAAATACAAAATTACACTAAGACCACTAAAGCTGCTTGGGGTGCATACTAGTTAGTTGGAGAAGCTTCAACTTGGTGGATGAAAATAAATCTGGAACTCAATATCAACTCTTGGAAGTTGACATGGGGGGAATTTGTTGATATTTTTTGCAAGTGATGGTTACCTCAACTATACTATGACCTAAAACTCGCATATTTCTAGAATTTGAGACAAGGAAATATGTCATTCAACGAGTACTAGGAGAAGTTCACCTGAATTATACATTATGTTCCCATATATCATAAGGATGAAAATTTTTGTATAAGGAAAATTATAATGGGAATTAACAAAAAAATCAATGGTAAAAAAATCTCGCTCCTCTGCGTTTGAATTTCCTATGTGCATAGTGGACTTTGTCTTAGGGGTACCCAATGGTCCCCCTCTACCCCCTCCTAACTTGTGCTCCTCTCTTTTGGGTTCATGTCTATTAGGTACCTCCCCTCTAGGGATAGTGCTTTCACCATCGGGATTTTTGAAGACTTTGGCGACTCCGAGTGAATCTTCTATGCCAGCGGTGGAGATCTCTCTAATTGTCAGTTGGAAAGATGTGCTATTTAATGGAAAAAAATTATCCTCCTTATTTCTATCTACACCTGAGATTGTATTGACTTCTAGATCGGTGTTTGACATTCCTGATTCGATCAGTGATAGGATCCTCTCCTCCATGGAGAATGCTATAGTGGGGAGATTTCTTTCTTACTGTCGAGTGGTGGATATGGTTCAGAAATGGATTGTGGTGAAATGGCGCCTTAAGGTCAGTGTGGAGATTTGCATGATGGCTAGTGGTATTTTCCTATTTAGATTCACAGTTACAGAGGACATGGTGGCAACTCTTTCATTGGGTTCATGGGTTTATGGGAAACATAGCCTCGCTATGTGCCGTTGGAAACTTGGTTTCGACCCTGCTACAAATCTAAATAAGTTGGCTCCAATTTGGATACGGCTATTGGGTTTACCTTTGGAGTATTCAAATGAAGCCATCTTCGAAGCTATTGCAGATTCGTTGGGTCAATTCATCGCCACAGATTCTATCACAAAATCTAAATTTAGGTTAGTCTTTGTGAGATTCTATGTCAATATTTGTGTTGATAAATTCCTACCAAACTCTATCAAGTTGTGTTCTAATTTTGGAAGCTGGATTCAAAATTTTTGTTATGAAAATGTTGTGGTATACTATCAAAAGTGTGCCAAAGATGGGCATCTAATTTCTGATTTTAAATCTGCAGTCAGTCGGGAGTTTAAGGACAATGTGAAAAATCCCACTACTCCGTCTAAAAATATTCTGCGGTCGCAAAATGACTTTGGGTTTGTTCCCCTAGGTGTTGTTTAGTTGCATGAGGATCCTCCATATCCACCCTCCCTTGTCGGTCCACCTTATGAACTATCTGAACCTAGTGACTCATTGGAGTCTGTTGCTAAACCCCTTTTTATCCTTTTTGTCTCAGGACCCTGGCTCTTCGGTTGTTAGTCCCGTATTCGAGGGGGTCTCTAGAGGGATTCTAGTTCCTAGCTCTTTGGGGACTTGTGGGGCCTTGATAGAGGATGGTGAAATTTAGGAGGAAGAGATCTCTTGTATTATTGATGAATCTACGGAAATTTTGGGGAGTTTGAAGGTTGAGAAAGCTAGGGATGAAGGGATATGGACAACTCCAAAGAGGAAAGGAAGGAAGAAAAAGGCAGATGTTGGAGGGGACTCTAAGCCAGGGAGACCTTCTCAGAGGCACACTAGAATGAGAGAAATGACAAATGAGATTGCCCTAGGAAAGCAGAGGACATTGGATGTGTCCTCAAGAAAAGGTCAGAAATGAGAATTATGTCATGGAATGTTTGTGGGCTTAAAATATCACACAAACAACGTGCTCTGAAGGACTATATAGTGGAACATAAGATTGATGTTTTCCTACTTCAAGAAACCAAAATGTTGATGGTTAATTTTGATTAAATTGCTATAAAAAATTGGCCTAATGCTTTCTATGTCTATAGTGATGTTGAGGGTTCTTCGAGGGGTTTGGTCATGCTTTGGAACCCACCTTTTCTTGGGGGTTCTAAAATATTCCATTGTAAAACTAGTGTGGGGGTTTTGTTCACTTACCTTGGTGAAGCCTGGTCTATAGTTAATATTTATGCTCCTAATCAGAGGAATGCAAGAAATATTTTGTGGAATAACATGGTAGCTAAAATTAATCTGAATAGGGGAGGCCATTGGCTTGTTGCTGGAGATTTTAACTCTCCCCTTTTTCCGTCAGAAAAAAGTGGTGGTCTTCTGGATTACTCTGAAAACATGTCTGATCTGGATAATTTTTTGAATTCTTCGGGTTTAGTTGATATTGAGCTCCTGGACCAGAATTACACTTGGTCTAACATTCAGGCTGGTGGTAACCTGATTCAGGTCCGACTTGACTACTTCCTTCGCTCTCCTCATTGGACTAATGTCTTATATGCCAATATAATAACCTTTCCCAGGACGGTCTCTAACCATAACCCTCTTCTGCTAACCACTAATATTCGACCTTTTATTGGTCCCTTTCCTTTCCACTTTAAAATAATGTGAAATGCTCATCCTGATTTCAAAAACAAAATTGTTGATTGGTGGAATATTCCTATCCAAGGATCCCCCACGTATAGGATCTTCTTTAAACTTAAACATATTAAAAATATGGTAAAAGGATGTAACAAGAATGTGTTTTGGGATGTATTTCAAATGAAGAGGCTTCTTGAAGGAGATTTTAGGACTTTATAGAATAAAATGGAGGAGGGAGATGATAGTCAACAAACTCACATCCAGGAATGGGAAACCAGAATGGAATGGGAACGGGTTCTAAAAAATGAGGTCTTTTGGAAGAAAAAATCTAGGGTCCAATGGCTGAAGGAAGGAGATAGGAATACCTCCTTTTTTCATGTTTATATCATCAAGCAAAGGAAAAGGAACTAAATTTCTAAACTGACAAATGCTACAGGGGAGGTGATTTCAAATCAAGCTCAAATTGGCCTCTATGTAGTTAACTATTTTCAGGAGGCTTATTTGGCCCCTCCTGAGGTGCCTAACCTAGCTTTGGATAGTGTGATTCTCAAACATCTTCATGCCTCCATCTCTCAGGAAGATAATTTGGGGATCCTTAGGAATATTTCTATTAAAGAAGTCCGCCTAGCTACCTTTAGCATGGGGGCTTTCAAAGCCCCAAAGCCTGATGGGTTTCCTCTTGCTTTTTTTCAGATTTTTTGGGATACTGTGGGCGAGGACCTTGTGCTTGCGGCTAGGGAATTCTTTAAATTGGGAAGGATCCTTAGACAATTGAACCACACTTTCATTTCTCTCATCCCCAAGATTAGTGAGCCTCTTTCCATTACTGATTTCTAACCAATTAGCCTTTGTAACACCTTTTATAAGATCATTTCTAAGATCCTTGTTAACCGTATCAAACCTCTTCTGGAAAAAATCATTAGTCATAATCAAAAGGGGTTTGTCCATGGGTGACATATTCTTCATGCCACTTTGAAAACCCATGAACTGCTCCACTCAATGGATAGATGTAACAATGTGGGGATGGCTCTCAAGCTTGATATTTCCAAAGCTTATGATAAAGTGTTATGGGACTTCATCCTAAAGGTTTTGGCTAAGTTTGGTTTTAATAGTTTGGTCATCAAACTCATTATGGAATGTGTTAACACTGTCAAGTACTCAGTTATTGTTAATGGATCCCCCTTTGGGTTCTACTTTGTTGGTAGAGGGCTCAAACAAGGAGACCCTTTGTCCCCCTATCTTTTTATAATGATTGTTGATGTGCTCAGTAGGAATTTCATGAGTCTGCTATTAGAGGGCTCCATTACGGGCATTAGAGTGGCTTCCTCCTTGGATCTAATTATTGTGCAGAAATTTGTGGATGACACTTTTCTATTTGGGAAAGCCTCTATGGTGGAAGCCAGGAAATGGAAAACTTGTCTTAACAACTATGCCTCTTGTTCTAGTCAAAGAATCAATTACAATAAAAGAAAGATTTATTTCCTTAACTTCATGGCTAATTTGAAAAATAGGGTGACTGCAGTCGTGGGATGTGTCAGTGGTTCTCTCCCATCGTTTTACCTTGGGCAACCCCTCACGGTCAAGGAATTTCCCACTGATTTTTGGAACTCGATTATGGAAAGGATTCAAATTAAATTGGCTGGGTGGAAGGGCTCTATACTAAGCCATGCTAGAAAACTCCAACTTCTCATAACGGTTCTCCAAGGTATCCCCACTTACTTCCTCTCCATTTTTAAGATGCCTAAGTACATTTTTGATAAATTTGAAAGAATTCAAAGGAATTTCCTCTGGTCCGAGACTGAGGAAAAGAAGAAAATTGCTTTGGTGAAATGGGAAAGGGTTTACCAGGCCAAAAATTGTGGTGGACTTGGAATTAGGATGATCGTCAACTCTAACAGGGCTCTAATGGCCAAGGTTGGTTGGGATCACTTAAGGAACACTAAGGACTAGTGTAAAATTTTGAATTCCAAATATCTCCAGGATAGGCTTTTGATTGATTGTCTTTCAGAGTCTCACCCCTAAGGCTCTATTGTCTGGAGGAGAATTTGTAGCACACAAGGCCTGTTAAAGAAAGGGATTAAGTGGAAAATGGGCAATGGGATTAGAATCAGGTTCTGGGAAGATACTTGGCTAGTTGACTCCCCTCTGACTTGCTTTGAATTTAGGGTTGTGATGTGTGCGGCCCAGAGATTTTTTGGCATCCATATCAGTGACTATGTTTCTAGACCCCCCAGAGGTAGGATTTGGAGAGAACTTACCCTCTATTGCCCCCATTCCCATGAACTTTGTTGTCTGGCTCGGTCCCTTCAAGTGATTCTTTCTAGCACCAGGTTTGCATCCTATGATAGGGAGGATGAGTTTTTTTGGACTTTAGACAAACAGGGGGATCTCTTTGTGCAGTCAGCTTATAGACTGCTAACAAACAAAAATTCTACTGAGGAACCCTGGAAGAAGGTTTGGAATCGCCACATGATCCCTAAAATTATTTTTTTCTAGTGGATGACCTGTCATAATAGGATTCTTACCCAAGACAATTTGAGGAAATGGGGTTTTTGTTCTCCCAATAGATGTTTTCTTTGCAAGAATGGGGAGGAAACTGCCAATCACATTTTATTACATTACCCATTTTTTGTCAAAGTATGGGGACTATCTTTTGAGAAACTTGATGTCCCTTGGGTTATGAGCAAGGATCTTTAATCGTTCATTCTTGGTTGGTATGGCCTATATTCCCATCCTCTGTCTGGTGAAATTTGGAAGCAGGTCCCTTCTATTTTGGGATGGTGTTTGTGGAAGGAGAGGAATAACAAGGTTTTCAGGAATGTTGAGAGGATTTCTAAGGATTTTTTGGCATTGGTGCTCGACTCATTGAGGATAAAATCTCTATCTTTAATGGAAAACTCCCGAAGACGGGGTCATTGGATTATGAAATAAAAATGGCCAAGGAGTGGCACTAGGATTTAAAGGCTAACTCCTTTGATAATTCAAAACTCTTAGCTAGAAAAATACTAAATGGGAGCCCCCGAATAGAGGATGGTTTAAACTTAATTTTGACAGGGTTGTTAAGGGCAACCCAGGCAGGGCAAGTATTGGTGAACTTATCAGAGATCCTATGAGGGCTTTGGTGGTAGGATTTGTTGGAGGTATTGGGTTGCAGTCTGCATTAGTGGCGGAGGCTCGTGCATTGCTAATGGGCCTCAAAACTCTTGTTTCTCTTGGAATTTCTTATCACCACATTGAAGGAGACTCCAAGTCTATTACGAATGTTGTGAATAAAGATAGACTAATTGGTTGGAATACTAAGGACATATTTTTGGATGCTAGTTTCTTTTTATCCAAATTTAGGGATAAAAAGGTGACTCATATCTTTAGAGAAGGAAATCAAGTAGTGGATGCCTTGGCTAATCCTGGCTTTGGCTGGGATTCCACTAAATTTTGCAGGAAAATGGAAAAGTTATCGCCAAAAAATCAAGCTTGAATCGCGCGGGAATAAAGCAACCATGGTTTGCAATGATTTTAAATCTTTGGATGACGGGAGCTGAATGGGGGGTCCACCGGATTATTTTGGGGGTCTAGTGGATGAGTGTCAACATTAAATTGGAGTACAAGTGGAGGTTTTATGGAAGATATTTTTGTGTGTGGGGCATGGATTGGAGGATCCACGTGTCTGTCCTTTGGACATGGTGGATGGGGTTGGGTTCTAAGGTAACGAAAAATTGGAGGGGTTGGAACTTAAAAGATGGTAACACAAATAATTTTGGTGGCTTGATGAAGGTTAGTTGGAAGGACGTGGCTTCATTAACTTTGTGGATCTGTACCATGTGATCTATTCTCTTGGGGTTTGTGGGATATCTTGTTTTATCTCATTCTTGCATCAGTTTGTGCGAGAGTATTTATAATGATCTGACTATTCATGATGGAATATTGCCTCCTTCTAGGGTCTTCAAACCTATTATTTTAGCATGGGCCTCCTTTGGTACCTTTTGGAGGGTTTCTAATTTTAGTTATACGACCATTCCGCAAGGTTTTTGTGCATTCCCTACATGTCTACCAATTCTTGCCTAGTTGGCTGCAATCATCCCAAGAACTTCACTAAATTCATTGTCAAATCACCCTGTGGTGATTTTCCCTTCCGCGAATGTGACTTGTACGCAGGTGTTATTAGCATGTGTTGTATATCTTTCCTTAACAATCACAATGTGATAATCATTCATGGCTATTGCAATTGGTATTTTTTCAATTTTCTTGAGTTTCCTGTGTAGGTTGGTAATATGGGTGGTGAGCGGATGAGGACTGAACCAAACAACTGCGAGGAGTTTCAGAACAACCCTTTGGTTTGGCACATTTGTGTGGAAGGTGGCATCACTCCACTTATGGATATCTTGGTCAGTCATGACCCTATCTTGTCAGGTCAGTTTTCTAATTCATGGAAGGATCGTTGGGTCTCCATTGGTGGTATCTCATTTGAAATTAGTGAGGAAGTCATAGCGCAAGCCACGGGATTACTGTGTTCTGGGAAAAAATACTCCAAAAACACCAAGAAACTAGATCATGAAAGCTTAAATGCTTTTTTTAGAGGTGAGGAGGCCCTGGTGCGGAACCAGTCGGGTTTTGAGAGAGATGCTCTCCTGAAGCCCTGGGATCAGGTGTGCCTGGCACTGATGAAGTACGTCACTTTGGAAGGTAGGTTTAAAACTTGTTTCTTTTATCACTTCCCTCTATTAAATCATTTACCACAAGATGTTGCTTAGTTTTTTCTTTTAATGGACTTGGAAAACTCGATCGAAAAATGCAGAGAGTAGGCCAACCTTAACCCTAGTGATTTCCCGTTGCTCCCACTCCATCAGGGGCTTATTTTGAGACTTTATCACTTTCATCTAGCCCTCTATCCTCCTAAATCTATCATGGTTTTCCACATTGAGAACATTGAACCCCTATCAACTATGAATATTTCCCTGGTCGAATCTAAAATCCATCCCCAGAAATCCAATACAGGCACTACGGGGAACCCCAAAGCCAAGATACCCACCAAGAAACTTAAGGGTGGTCTGGGTAAGGCCCATGCCAGTGCAGCAGAAGGTCTCTGTGAATTGAAATCCACTCAGGCATAATCAGCCTACAAGGCCACCACTGCAAAAAAAGGAAAGGAGAAAGGCATGTTGACCCCAATGAGTAAGGATGGAAAGGGCAAGAAGGCTATAAGAAAAGACTCCAGAGGTGGTACGGTTGTGGGGACCACTGAGATGACTGGTGGGGAAAATTCCAGAAGGAGATCCATAAGGCTAGCTAAGAATAGCAAAAAGAGGTTGATTATTGAAGACTCGGAGGAGGAGTAGTCTGACAGCAAAGGGTACAAGGAAGAAGAAACTAAAGATGAGGAGGAAGAAAATGTGGAGGGGCCCCAGTTTACTCTGGAGGACAACAAGGTTCCTATTGATGGCTCCGCCTCTCACTCTTTGCATCCCTTGGTTGAAGAGCTTGGAGAGGTTTAGGGGACCATGGACATTGGGGAGGAGCCTTGTGATGTGGTAAAGAGAATGTACACACTTGACAAAGGGTTTTGGGGGTGACCCGCTTCACCATGAAGTTGGGCCACTTCATCATAAGCACTCTATCTAATTCTATAAAGGAGGAGATGGAGGGAAATAATAGTCAGGAGAACAAAGAATGGGTGGGTGATTAGGTAGTGGACTTCCTGATTAAAAACTGGGACAATGCCAGTTAGTTGCACCCTATCATGTTTGTCAATTGCCTCTCTGCGGTCACTGTGCTGCCTATGGGTTGTTTCTACTTTTTGTTTCCTTTATGTTTGTTGTTTAAATTTGTTCCTTTTTGGCCCTAGTGGCTCGCTGTGAAGGGTATGGTGCCTTGTAAATGTTGCTTAACTTTTCAAAAACAATAAAATCAGAGAAGTAGATATGCATGGTCCTACAACCATAGATCTTGCAAATGAGAAGACAATTAAGCAAGATCAAAAACTTAAGGCTATCTCCAACTGACACGAAAGTAAAGACCATAAGAATATTGTGGAAATTCTTAACAAGACAGCTCCAAAGAAGATGGAGGTTGCAAAAAATGTACCTAAGAAAGGACAAAAAGGTAACCACAATAATGGAAACGAGTCGAGAAGAGAGTGGAGGAGGAATGGTTCCAACCATGGAAATTCCAACAATGCTAGTGGAAACACTAGTAGAACTAGAGAACCCATGAAGAAGAAGGTACCATTTACAAGATTTTATACTTGTGGGGGAGAGCATTTTTCTATAGATTGTCCCAGTAAGCCTTTCGTTAGCTCACTACCTACTCAGCAAGAAATGTTTCAACAAATGATACATGCAGTAGTAGATGACTGCCAAGAAGAGTATCAGGCAACTCCCATTGAAAATCTAGGTTTGTTTTTGGTTTACCCATTTTAGTTCTTATTAATATTGGTGCAACTAAGAACTTCATTTCACCTAGAGTAGCTAAGAAATTATCTATAAATTCTAGACACATGGAAACATCTTGGGATGTAGAGTATGTAAACCAAACAAGAGCAAAGGTGGAATAATATTTGTTTGATGCTAGGATAGAGCTACCTTGTTTCTCTACTGAATTAAACCTATATGTCACACCCTTAGGATCCTATGATGTAATCTTAGGTATGAATTGGTTGTGGAGACATAGGGCTAAGGTATATTTCCATGCAAAAAATATTAAGTTCCTAGATGATTTTGGTAACCAAGTCAAGTTTCAAGGGATACCTAGAGAAGTCAAGATTCATCGAATCTCTACAATGCAACTAGTGAGGGCTAAGAAGAAATGATGCAAAATATTTTCCATTAAGATTAAATAACTTGAATAATATCATGATAATTTGGATTCCCAGATCTTTCAAGAGATGAAAGACAATGAAATTGATGGCACTAGAATGATGAACATGGAAAGGTATCCAATATTGAGAAAATTTTCAGATGTGTTTCTTGATGAGATATCAGGATTACCACCGAAGAGGGTATTTTATTTCTCTATAGATATAATTCTAGGGTTTGAACCTATTTCCATGGTGCCCTATAGGATGACAACAACTAAACTTATGGAGCTTAAGGCATATTTGGATGAACTATTGTCAAAAGGGTTGATAAGACCAAGTGTTTCACCTTGGGGAGCACTGATTATTTTTGTGAGAAAGAAGGATGGTACTTTATGTTTGTGCATCAACTATTGTATGCTTAAAAAATCCATGGCGAAGAATAACTATTTGTTGCCACACATTGATCTTTTCGATCAAATGAGATGATCTGCCATATTCTAAAAAATAGACTTGAGATATAGATATCATCAACTGAGAATTAAATTTGAAGATATCTTTAAAACTATGTTTATAACCAGGTATGGACATTATGAATTCATAGTTTTAACTTTTGGGTTGAAAACTGCACCAGCCACATTTATGAATTTGATGAATAGTGTATTTAGGGATTATCTAAATAAATTTATCTTGGTTTTTATAGATGACATCATGATGTATTCTAAGGAAGAGGAAGATCACTATAGACATTTGAAGATAGTTCTGCAATGGTTAAGAGAACACAAGTTATATGGTAAACTATCTAAGTGTACTTTCTTCCAAAGGAGAGTGCATTATCTAGGACATGTGATCTCGCTGGATGGAATCTCCATAGATACAACCAAGATCAAATTCATACTTGAGCGGCCAGCACCCAAGAATGTGTCTGAGGTAAGAAGTTTTATGGGTCTAGTGAGGTACTATAGGAAGTTTGTTGTGAAATTCTCCAAGATTGAATTTCCAATTACTTCTTTACAGAGAAAAGGGAAATTTTTTGAATGGACTAAGAAATGTCAAGAATCCTTTGATCTACTTAAAGAGAAATTAACCACCACACCAATCTTAAAAGTACTAGATCCTGAGGGTAACTTTAATGTTATAACAGATGCATGCAGAGAAGGTTTAGGAGGTGTGTTAATGCAAGATGGGCAAGTGATTTCTTATGAATCTAGAAAGCTAAAACCTTATGAGAAAAATTATGCATCACATGATTTGGAGTTAGCAACTCTGTTTCACACTTTACAAATGTGGAGGCACTACTTGTTAGGTAAACCCTTTGAGTTGAAAACTGACCATAATGGGTTAAAGTACCTTTTCACTCAACCTAATCTGAATGCTAGGCAAAGAAGGTGGTTGGAGTAAATAGTTGATTATGAATTTAATATAAATTATATAAAGGTAAAAGAGAATTGGGTTACTGGTGTCTTAATTCGAAGACATCATATTGCTTCAATAGTAATGATTCAAACCAACTTCAAGGGACAAGTGTTGCAAAAGTGCAAAGAGGATGAGTACTACTTGCAAGTCAATTAAACATTTGCTAATAATCCAAAAGATTCTAGGTATGAGGGTTTTATTTTTGAACCTAATGGACTACCTAGATATAAAGGTAGGATGTATATACCTGATGTAGTGGATTTAATGAATCTAGTATGGAAAGAAGTACATGAAGCACCATACTCTGGACACCTTGGAGTGACCAAAATGATGGTGGATGTTAAACCATTATATTTTTGGAAAGGGATGAAACTAGATGCTGCTAATTTTGTGGCTAGGTGTCTAGAATTTCAAAGGGTGAAAGTAGAGCATCATCATTCTACAAGATTTTTATATCCACATGACATACCAAAGAGGAAGTGGCAAGTCATAAGTATGGACTGTGTGCAAGGGTTGCCTATGTCAAGAAATAAGAACAATTCCATTCTTGTCATAGTAGATAAGCTTGCCAAATTTGCACATTTTATACCCGAGAATTTAACTGATGGATGACCTGTCATAGCAAGAAATTTTTTGCAAGAAGTGTTTAGATTGCATGGAATTCCAAAAAATATTATCCCATATAGGGATGCACGAGTCACTTCTAGGTTTTGGAAAACCTTGTTTTCTACAATAGGGACTTAGTTGAATATTAGCTTAGTATATCATCTAGAAACAAATGGACAAAGGGAAAGGGTGAATCAAGTATTAGAGGACCTACTGAGAATGTATTGCATGGATCAATAGTACAAGTGAGAGGACTACATACCCTTAGTCGATTTTTCTTACAACCATTCTTGCCATTCTGCAATAAAGATGACTCCTTTCAAAGCATTGTATGGTCGAAAGTGTCAAACTCCTATAAGTTGGAATAGACTTGAGGATAGAGTGACTCTTGCGCCAGATATGTTGGCTGAAATGGATGAGAAAATTAAGATTGTGAAGCAAAGGTTGGTTGAAGCTAACAATCGTCAGAAAATTTATGTCAATGCTAAGAGAGTGCCTCAAAAAATTTCCTTAGGTGACAAAGTTTTGTTGAGAGTGAAACCTCAAAAAATATCCATTAAATTTGGAAAGTCTTCCAAGTTAGCCCCACATTATATGGAACCTTTTGATATTCTCAAGGAATTAAATCCGATAGCCTATCGAACAACATTGCCACCAGCTCTTTCCAAAATGTATAATGTCTTCCATGTGTCTTACCTTAAGAGGTATGTACCAAGTGATAATTATGTGACTGATTGGAATGCTTTACAGTTATAGGACCTTGGAGTGGTAACACTCGAGCCCGCCAAGGTGATTTTAATGTGTAAGCTTTGCTTGCATAGCAGGGAGGTTTTGTAGTGAAATTTATAGTGGGATCAGTATGCA
Organism: Sequoiadendron giganteum; assembly: GCA_007115665.2. Taxonomy (NCBI): domain Eukaryota; kingdom Viridiplantae; phylum Streptophyta; class Pinopsida; order Cupressales; family Cupressaceae; genus Sequoiadendron; species Sequoiadendron giganteum. The sequence goes on along the minus strand of CM021104.1, from coordinate 44,737,594 downwards.
GAAGACTCAACCACTTGGGAAGATTACGCTATGATTCAACAAAAGTTTCCTCACATTTTAGATTCCTATGAGAATGTTTGAAACAATATGTTGATTATTATTTTTTGTTTTAGGTTTCTACATTAAATCATTAGGGATGATGATTCACAAGGTGGGGAGTATGTTACACCCCAATTTTGTAATTACTATTTACTATTACTATGTAGGGTAAATTGTGAATGTAATGTGAATTTTATGGATGAAAAATTTGTGTGTGAACTTTGTTATCATTTCTTTATGAATGAATTTCATCTTATTTAATGTTATACAAAGGAATGCATTTATGTGATTGGTTGAATATTGTGTTGATATTGTAACTTAGGAAATGTATTATGTATACTGCATATTTTTTAAATAGTTGATTGTCATGTGCACTTGTTAGTGATTGCAAATATATGTTCAATTCCTCCAGGTGGAGGGGAAGTATCACTCAAGAGAAGGTCTTGGTCGAGTAACTACCATCGTAACCTATTTGAACTTACACATACCACAGTAGAATAATTGAGTCGGGTTGCTAAGTGGGAAGTTGGTAAGTCATCCCTAGATGTTATGTCTACATTAGTATGATTCTTGTTTACTTTTGAGTGCATTATTAGGTGATGATTATTTGTTTATGTTATGCTTGTTTTGATGTGTGGATCATACGAGGAATATGTATATGCACACACATGCATGCCGATGATAAACTATAGACACGAGGGAACATGTACATAAGGGTACATGGGTAGAAATATCTATGTACACTCATGCATGAGTTTCTTATACACATGGAACTATTTGATGGATCGCACGACATGTATATGTATACGAATAGGTATATCGCTTGTAGGTTCTTATTGATACCATAGTAAGTGTATGTGATTTTGGAGTATGAATCGAATGCATATATATATAATTTATATACATATATCCATATACATGTATGGTGGAAAATGGAAATGCCCATACAAATATATCAATACATGAATACATATGTATACATGTACATAGAGGCATATATATATAAATATATGTATGTATACACAACTGATATATTATTATGATGATGTCATTTCTATCTTGAAGTATTCATTTGTATATGATTATATATACATTATTTATTGACATATAATAAGTATATATTAACATATACGTATATGTATATATATATATTTATGTGTGTTGATATATATATGTGAGTATATAAATAAGTATATGTTACATCTGAAGATTTAAATGATATTTGTTGTGAAGTTGATTATCTTTAACAACATTGAGGCAAATTTATTTAACTTAACCAAGGCCAAACTATGTGATAGTAATGGCTATATTCTTAGTTGCATTATACTCTTGTTGTCTGCTAGAAGAGAGTTTATAATCTATAAATTCTAAGAGGCCATTAAGTCGATGAAGTGGTAATAGACTAAGTCGATGCCTCTTTTGTGGAAATCATTGATATTGTAAAATATTTATACTCTATTTCTATGTATCAACCAACATCTATTAATGCATGTTAATCTATCAAAATGACTTGGTCAATCAATTTGATTATGGAATGACTCATTCTTTGACTTAGTCAACAAAGTTTTGGTGTTGCAAATCTGATGTTGACAGTTTTTGTTAAGAAGGATTTCATGCCATCTATGAGAATGAATAAGAGTTTTTGGTGCTACCTCTGAATCCTTTTACCTATAGATATCTAATTGAGATGAAAATTGAACTCTATCACGTGGTATTTGAATTGGTCCCAAATTGTTGTCATTTTTCTAAGTTGACTTGTAGTTTTTTAAGCTGAGTATGTGCTTGATTTTTGAGCTGCGTTGAGGTTTTGTTGTGCATTCTTATTGTTGTATAAGCCATGCCTAAACTATAGTTAGAGTTGTTACCAGTTTGTTGTATAAATAGAGGAGAAAGCTCTTTCTTTTGGACGCATTCCTTATACAAGTTTATGCATGCTTTATTTCTTGTGCAAACTTTTGCATTTTATCTATATATTTGTCTTCAATAATTTGACATGAAAAGAGAGTAAGAGCCTTGAGTTTTAGAGTGAGTTGAGTATTATTATTAAGAGAATTTTGAAAACTTGTGAGATAGAGGATATTGAGCCTTTTCAGAAGGATCGATTCCAGGCTAGTTGTTGACTTGAAAGTGTTGAGACTGTAGTTAGTTAATTGGAAAGCTTATCACAGGAATGTGAATATTCTTCCCTTGTTTTCTCTTGTGTTGAATGATTGACTTCTTGAATTTTTAAACCAGTATTTTATAGTTACTTGCATATAGGGAAAGAAAAAAAATTCTTTAAAAGAAAAGAGAAAACTATTTACTTTGCTTGTGCATTGTTTGTAATTACTCCATGATAGGAGAGACTGTTTGTCATAGGTATTTTTATTATGCTTGATACATGATAAAACATATATAGGAGATATTTTGTCATAAGTATTGTTAATATACTAGATATGACCAAACGTTGACAAACTTAAGGAACACTCATACCTAGATATTTAATTATGCTAGATGGATAGTGGGATACTCTTGAGATTTATATTCAGTAAAGGGAGGGAACTAGGGCCTAATGAGCGGTGATACCTTAGGTTGTGTTTAGGAGGTAGGTTGTCTTGGGGAGTAGCTTGCCCATGGAGAGGGATTTCCTAAGCATAGATATAATGGCCTTAAGTCAAAACGAGCTTGCTATAGTGTAAGTGAATGGTAGACCTTTACTCGAAGTACTGAGTGAGAATACTTTGGCCAAAGTAGTGGGATTGTCTGAAGACTCCACTTTAGTTAGTGAGAATGTCAAGACTCCATTATCAGTTCATTGTGTCTACTTATATGCATGAGGACTACCTAGCGTAGGCTCGCCCGATGGGGTTTGTTTTGGGACCGACCTATTTTCCCTTGGTACCAACCATATATTTCTCTTGCCTGGTGTGGGAAGGCATCAAAACTTTGGTCAGTTTGGTTCTTGCTGATTTTTTTTTGAGAAAGGAGGATCGATCTGAGGTGGGGCTAATGTCGCCAGGGGAGATAAAGGAATCAACCATAACTTGTCATTAAATCAGGTCATCCAGACTCATATTCATGTAGGGCACAACACTAAGCTCAAAGTGGTATGTCATATGGGGTTACCCAACCAATACCTTCATTGAAGGGAAGGGCTATCTATCATTGATAGATGTGCGAGGGACCACATATGAGTTTGTGGCTGGAGGAAAATTTCTTGAGTGATGCTTCTCCTCTTTAGCAGGTGACACGAGGACCAAGGTTTTGAAAGGTGGATTCTTGGACCATTTATATCTTATGCTACAAATCTTGAAGGAGCTATGTATGTATTTTTATACTTTCTTGGAAATATTGTACTTTGTGAAATATTGTAATGGAATAGAAATATTTATTATATGTTGTACAACATCTTTGTTCATATATTTTTAATAAATAAAGGAAAAAAAATTATTGCAATGAATTATTACATAGTTTCTTTTACTCGCATAGTAAAAACTTAGGAAATTTACTTCAGTGAAATTTTGGCATGTTACATAAGAGACCTTACATGAAATAAGAAAGATCCCTTTGAACAAACCTTTACTTGCATTTTTGTTCATAAGTGTTTAGCATAATACAACTTGTTAACCTTGTGAAGCTCAAAGTTTATTTTTGTAGTGCCCTATTAGAGTTATCAGAAGGATAGCTTTTGTATGGTTAGTATAGTGAGAGCCTGTAGACCTAGCATGACTTTCTCACTAAGCCACTTTTTGGGGGCACACATAGTGGACAACTTGAGGTTCCATTAGCTCGGAGTGAGCGCATTTTGTTTGCATAGTGGACATATGTTTCAAGTGTGAATGTGTTGTCATTGATGTCAACTGATTAACTAGTTTCCAACTGGTTGTTGTTGTCATTGATTTCATGTATGATGTTTATTGGTTGTATATGTTGAGGATATTGAGAAAATTATAATAAAGAAATATTGCAAGTATTCAATGTTTTCTCCAAGATTTTCTACTATGTGAGTGAGGATTTGAGGTACTGTTCATGATTGTTGGAAGTTGTTATATCTATATTTTTGGTTTCTAGATCATTGTATAATGCAAGTTATGTTCACCAATTGTGAATTGTGATTTTTTATGTATCTGGTTGAGGTCCGCAAGAAATGTAGTTGCTCTGGATTTCTTCTTGTTCAAGTATTATAACTTGTGGTTCTTAGGATAAGTTTATGAGGTCATGTTCAAGTTAATTTTTTTATCTAGAAAGATTGAATCGTGTTAAGGTTGCATGTGATTAATTGATTTATGTTTTTTACATTGGTTTGGTCGACCTTGTGTTAAACACTACTCATGCATTTTATGAAAGTATGTTGAAGCATGTGTGTGGGTCACCCTCATTCTAATTCCACCGTAGAATATTTTGGTTTCAACCTAATTTGAATTTTTAAATGCAAGTGGTGTGTGGTCGACTTTCAATGAGTTTCAAAGTTGAAGACAGTATAAATACAAGTTGATATGTTTATGAAATTGAATGAATGCAAGAAAGATAGATACAAGATAGATGTGAAACAGTATGTATGTGATGTGAGTTTGAGAAAATTAGTGAGAAATCTAATTGTGAGTTTCCAGAAGTAGTGAGTTGAAGATGTACTCTATCATTCAAGCATGTCTACAAGTGTGTGAGTGAATTGTGGTGGAAATATTTTTTGCATTGAGATTGTTTTATCTCTGTATTAAATCTATTATATCTTCTTTGTAATTATGTGGTAGTGAGCCCTCTAGGTGGTTAACCCTTGTTGGCTAGTGAGTCCTGATCTAGACAGTAAGTCCTATTTTAACAACGAGCCTTATCTGGAAGTGAGCCTTTATATTCATATTTGATATTCTCTATATTATGAGCTAATCCTCACCGTGGTTTTTCCCTTATTGGGTTTTTCACGTAAATATAGTTTTATTGTATGTGTGATGTTTTTTAGTTTTTCCTTTTGCACTTAATGATTAATCACATTAGTAGAGTAAAATATTTGTGAATTATATTTGATCTAATCTTTGGTGGAAGTTATTGAAGGTTTTTTTTTTTTTTACAATTGATTTACCCCCCTCTCAGTTGTCTTGTTCAAAAATTGGTATCACAGGCAAGGTCATAGGTTTGAACCCCTCGCTTGTGTTGGGGAGGATTGTTGCAAGTTTTCACCCTTAGTCTCCTTGATGTGGGCCAACACAATGCTTGGGATTCGTGACATGGTTTAACCACCTCCTCTGGATCTTGGATCTTGTATAAATCCAACGGTTTTATCGGCCATTAATAGGTCAATATTTTGGTGCAACGACAGTCATATTTGCAACAACATCAAGTTCCTCTTGTGAATTTCTTTGGAAAAATATTCAATACATGTTCCACATTGCATTGGACAGTTAAGGATTGATCCACCCTTTTTATTTTGGGCAAATAGTTGATGTGTGTTTCACATCACATTGGATAGTTGAGGCTTGATCTGCCTCTTTTATTGTTATTTTCACCTTTTATTTTAAGTCTTTCATGTTGTATGATTGAGTAATCTTGTTTTTGTTTCATACATGTGTTTTGAATGTCTAATTTAGTGTGATTTTTCACTTGTGGTCATTCTCTCACTAAAGTGGGGGCTAAATGTAGTGTAGAAAAATGTATCCCTTTACATTTTTACACCTAATTTCGAATTAATATTAAGATGAACTTAATTATTCCTTAATTTAGTGTTGTAATATGTATTTTACATATTCACATTAATTTTAGGGCCCTATTAATTAAAATGAACATAATAATTCCTTAATGTAGTGTTGTAAAGTGTACTCATTTACACTTTCACACATATTTAGGGCTCTTTTAATTAATTGAGCTTAATTTTCCTTAATTGGCCCCTTTAATTCAAATCCAAGCCTAATTTAATTGCATTTTCCAAAGAGGAAACCTGACATTCATTAATTCCTTAACACTTCTCATTGAGCAATGTGTGTCTTAGGGTTAGGCACCTAGGACCCATTTTCCCATGGGCGAATGGGTCCTCCCTTAGATCTAGGACCTAAATTTAAATTATTTTTTTGGTGGTATTTTAACATATTCATATGTCATCTTGTGATATTTGGATTTTTGGAAATTAATGTTACATATCTATAAATATAAGGTCATTTCACTATGTTTCGCCTAGAAAATTTGATCTAAGCAATATAGAGTTTTCAAGAGAAATTCAAGGCATTCAAAAGAATATTTATTGTATTAATCAAGATCCAATTATCATATAAAAGTCTTCTTTCATCATGCATGTTATTGGAGCTAATATGGTGATGTAAATTTCATGATCCATTCAAGCATTCAAAGAATTGTTTTAAATCAAGATTCAAGGTTCAAGATCCACATCCATTGAAGCCATTTCATGCAAGTTTCAGATCTACATTCCAAGGTTTATTCAAGGGTTTGGTGATTTGTGTTGCAAGGTGTGTACCCTTGGTCTCCTTGGTTGTCCAGCATGACACTCGAGATTCGTGACATGGTTTAACCGACTTCTATGGATCTTAACTTTGGCTTGTATCAGGCATTGACAGGTTGATCTTTTGGTGCAATGATAAGGCCAACAATTGGTATCAAAGTTGGTCACAGGTTCAAATACCTTTCTTGTGTTGGGGGGGATTGTTGTAAGGTGTGTTCCATTGGTCTCCCTGGTTGTTTAACAAGATGCTTGGAATTCATGACATGGTTTAACCGCCTCTCGTGGATCTTAACTTTGGCTTGTATCGAGCATTGACATGTTGATATTTTGGTGCAACGACAAGGCCAACAAGTTGTGACATTGATTTACTCACTCATCATTCTTTTCATGCTATTTTGTTTCATTTCAATATTTTATTACCAAAATGGGGTTTGACTAAGGCAAACCCCCATTCACCAAAAATAAAATAATTTTCCCTCTTGATTTTTGTTTGTAGATCAACTTCAGTAACTGACTTTTGGTGGCTGGTACACATCATTTTACCCTTCTCTAATTTTTTAGCTGATTTTTGGTTCCATCACTATTGAGCTTAATCTATTATATCCAAGTTGTAGATTTCATTTTGGAGTTAGTTTACTATTTTTAATCTTTCTCCCCAAAGTGATGTTTAATTAGGACCCTCATCCTTGCAAAAAAGGGAAATTTGTAGATTCACGCTTTGACTAGATTCACCTAAGGATTGAAAGTAATTCCATTGTGTGGATCTCATTTCCTAATTAAATAGAAGATAAATAGGTACCTAAGTGGTTCATACCCCTATTTTGAAACATAATTTTCACTTTATTTTTCTATGTTTCACCATGATTGTTTACATTTTTTCAAATAATGAGCTCAAGAGTTTCTTTAGATGATTTGGCTTTACAATTAGACTAAGGATGGCATGGTACAAAGAATATATAATGAATATGAAACTTCTCCATAAATTTCTTCACCTCTTTGTTCTTAAATGGTGTACCATTTTCGAAAACAAGGGTGGAAGGCAATCCAAAATGAGAAATGATATTTTTGAGAAGAAATTTGCAAATGGATTCAACATTTGTCGTGTGAAGTGGAATATATTCAACCCATTTCATAAAATAATTTGTAGCAGTGATGATAAAGACGTGTCCCTTAGAAGATGGATGTCATATTTTATCAATAATATCTAACCCCAATTTTGGGAAGGGCCAAGGAGAGGTCTGATTTTGAAGCTCTTGAGTAGAAGCATGAATGAGATTGCTATTGTATTGAAATTGAGGACACTTCTTGACAAAGGAAAAAGATTTGTATTCTATCATTTTCCAAAAGTATCCAATATGAATCAATTTTTGCACTAGGGATTTACCACCAAAATGTCCACCCCTAGAGCTTGAGTGGGATTTCTTAAGGGAAAGGGGAATTTCCTCTTTAGTGAGACATCAATGAATTAAATCGTTGTAATATTTTTGATAAAGAACATCTAACAACACCACATATTGGACTGTAAGCTTTCATATCTAAGTGCGATCATTTTTTGTTGCATCGTCAGGAAAATTTCTAGTCTTCAAATAATGGTAAATGTTAGAATACTACTCCTTCAAATCCATGTGAGCACACATAAAAGCATTAGATTCAGGTTGAGCTAAGATAACAAGAGAGCAAAGAATATGAACCATGAAATGGTATTCTTCTTATCCTTATCTAAAGTCATAAGGGAGGAAGCACTCGCCATGTCATCCACATGTCGATTTTATCTCCTAGGAACACTATCTATCATGAAAGAGTAGAAGCGATCAAGCAGGGATAAGAATAAATCTTGATACTGAGATAGCTTATTCTACTTATCTTGATACACCCCTGTGATTTGGTTTACAACGAGTTCAAAATTTTCATGTATGTGAAGATGTTTGATATTTAATGTAATCACGACATGTAAGCCAACGATAAGGGATTTATACTCAACAATATTATTTGTATAATGAAATTCCAATTGAAAGGATAGATGAAATGGCTTGCCTTTAGGTGATATCAAAACTGCCCTCGCACCGAAGCTATTTGAAATCTAGATCCATCGAAATACATCTCCCATACAGGCTCGTGATTAGCCGTAAAAAGGTCTTCATTTAGAAATAGGTCCAAATTAGGGAAAGAGCAAGATGAGGGAGATTCTACTAACTAATTGGAAACAACTTGACCCAATGGATTTTTGAGTTAAAAACTTGATTTCAAACACAAAAAGAAACATTTCCCATTTCACCAATCTCCTAGCAAGATTGGTTATGGTGAAAAAATTCTTCAGAAGATCACTTTTTATGATAACATGAATTTCAACATGGAGAAGATAATGTCTTAAATTCTATGTTGCAAATACGAGAGCTGAAAATTGTCTCTCCATGGTAGAGTAATGAGTTTTATAATCAACTAGAATGTGGCAAATATAGTAGACCACCCTTTCTTTACCATCATCATCATGCAGAGCCAACAAAGCTACTAAGGCATAAGGTGACACAAAAAGATAAAGAAGAAAGGGTCTATCCTACATAGCCAACACTAAGATAGGAGGATTGGAAAAATAAATTTTGGACTCAAAATATTTTTCACACTCATCATTCCATCGGAACCGAACATCTTTCTTTAGAAAATGCGTGAAGGGAAGGGTGTGATCAACCAACTGAGATATGAATCTATGAATTTCCTAAATCTTCCCTTTCAAATTACATAGCTGAGAGATGTTCCCATGTGGAGGCATGTTAACGATTGCATCAAAATTATTATTTTTGACCTTGATTCTATGATGGGATACTAATCCCAAAAATTTGTCAACATCAATGCTAAAAACACACTTAAGAGGATTTAGTCTCATCTTATAAATCCAAAGCTTTTCAAAAATTAGACAGAGATTCTCCACATGATCCAAATGTGTCATAGACTTAGCTAGGATTTCATCAATGTAGTCTTCTAGAATTTTGTGAATGAAATCACAAAATATTAAGTTCATTTCCCATTGGTAAATGTTTTCTACATTCTTTAACCCAAATGACATGACCATATAACAAAAACTACCCCATGGGGTAGTGAAGGTTGTCTTATACTCATCTTATGAATTGATATGAATCTGATTATAAGTTGAGAATCCATCCATGAAGGACAAGGAATGGCCTATAGTTGAATCTACAATCATATAGATATTAGGAAATGGAAAATCATCCTTAAGAGACACCTTATTGAGATCATGAAAGTCAATACAAATTAAAATACGATCATTAGGCTTGCTAATAGCAAGATTATTCGATATCCAATGTTAATAGCCAATAAGATAGATAAATCCTACTTTTAATAGCTCCTTTATCTCAATCTTAACCAGCAATGTGACCTTGGGATTCATCTTTTGGATCTTTTTCTTAATTGGCTTAACATCAGAATCAACGATGATATTATTGTTGAAATAAACAAGACAACTAAGAGGGGGGTGAATCAGTTGTAGTAAATTAAACCTTCAAAAACCCTTAATAGTAATTAGATCCACAAGTATTCATTAAGCCCTTATTTTGTTAGATTTATTAAACAAGAAATGTAGATAGTAGAAACCAAAATCATAACACCATACACATGAGAACACTAGATTTATGGGGAAAACCCAATGAGGGAAAAACCATGATGAGGATTAGCTCACAAAATAAGTAATAAAAAAATTGGTACAAAGAGGCTCATTGCCAGAATAGGACACACTATCCAAAAAGGCTCATAGCCAGGCCTCACTCCCATATAAATAATAAGATAATATAGAAGAAGAATGTTACATAGAGAAAACACTTCTCAATGTAACAAGGATTCCACCACAATTTCTTGCTCACTTTCGCAGTCTCACATAAAATATTTTGGATGCCTTCAAGAACCCTAACATGAAGTTCTCATTGCTCTACTTAATTTCACATCACACACATCACTTTCAATAATCCCATATATATCTTTCTTCTTCCTCCTTCCACCATCGCCTTTCATCAAAACCATACATGTTTATATCAAGATCTACCTTAAAAAAATTCTCCAATGTCAAACACTAGCCATTATATATTCAAATTCAAAATAGGTTGGCACCTAAACATTCCCGTGGTGGATAGGAATGAAAGGTTACCTACATAGATTCTTTATTAGGACCCAAATAGATCTCAAAACACTTCCAAAATCCTTACATGTAGTGTTAAACACAAGGTTGGCCAACACCCATGCAAAACACCATGGACATTAAGTACACACTTCCTTAGGTCAAGCTAAAAGTTCTAGACAACATAATTTACTTGAACTAAATCTAGAACAATCCATGAATTACATAATATTAAATAAACACTTCATCCAAGCTCACATCAACAAATACTTTAACTCAGGACAACTGATGACCCTTGTTTGCATATTGATAAATGGAACTCTCATTGTATTGCACCAAATCAAGTAGAAACTTGAATACAAAAAGATAAAAACATTATAAGAAACTTCCAAAATCTACACAACTTGAGACCAAACAATGAAGAAACACAAAGCAAATACATTTCTCCCGGTCCATAGAAAATATTATTGAACAACTAGTTCACACACTGGAAAAAATATATTGCAGTGTACAATGATCCAAAATTATGAATATAGAAACCTTTGTCACCTTAAATAACCTGTAAGATCCACATAGGCATATCATCAACATAGAAAGAACATGAAGGACAATATCAAAGCACACTATGAAAATTTGCACAACACAGTTTACTATGTTTATCAAATTTTCTCAAAAGCACTTGGAAACCAAGTACCAGAAACAACATCTCAACTCATTACTTCATTCCAACTCATCTTCGGAATATTGCAATAAAAGAATAGCTTCATGTACTCACAACACATCCTCAAGGTATCAACTACACATGCACAATATATTTTCCTATTTTCAACAATTTTCTCAATATCCTCAACATCTTTCATCCCATACTTGACATCAATGACAACACCAGTTAGTAGACTTCATATTGACATCAATGACAACACCATCATTCTTGTAGTCTCCCCCTTTTTCACTGATGAAAATACAAGATGTGAAAATCTACCAAAGACCACACAACATTTCTAAACACTCTCTTTTTTTTTACATGGTTCCTTCTTCCTAAGTAGATGATCTCCCCTTTTTCACATGATTCTCTCTCCCCCTTTGACATCAATGGAAAAAGATTAAAAAAATTACATTGTTCTCCCTCTTTGACATTGAACCAAAATTACCTGCTCTAAACACTCCCCCTTAGGAGTACACCCAACTCAATCAGCAACACAATGACAACACATGACACTACCTACTCCCCCTGAGAGGTAGCCACCAACATCGGTCTAGAAAATGGATAGATCCATTGGATTGATGTACTTTTATATGCATCTAGTTCAAGAAAGTAGGGGAAATAACCCCCAAACTTCTCCTGAAGATACTCAAAAGTATCCTTAAGAAGAGCCTTAGTAAATAAATCAACAATCTAATCCTTTGTAGGAATATAATCAAGCTTCACTTCATTCTCCATAACCTTCTCTCTCAAAAAGTGATACCTGATAGATATATCCTTTGCCCTTGAATGCATCACCATATTCTTTGAAATGTTTATTGCACTTGTATTATCACAAAAGATAGGTATGGGTTCATCAAATACAACTCTGATATCCTTCAATGTTTGTCTCATCCATAATACATGTGTACAACAAGATGTTGCAACAATATACTCATCCTCTATAGTGGATAAATAAACTAAATCCTATTACTTACTCAACCATGACACCAATCTACATCCAAGAAAGACTGCACCACCACTTGTACTTTTCCTATCATCAACACAGCTAGTCCAATCTACATTTGTATAAGCATTTAATGTGAAATAAGTATCCTTAGGATAGCAAAAATCATAATCTGGTGTACCTCTTAAGTATCTGAATATTCTCTTCAGTACTACAACATGTGTTTCTTTAGGATCTTCTTGAAATATTGCAACAAGACAAACTGCATGCATGATATCCGGTCTTGTAGCAATCAAATACAATACTCCACTAAACATAGATCTATACTTTATGTGATCAGCCTTAGGTGATCATCTTTGCTCAATTTACAACCAGCCAGCATAGAAGTACATACCAATTTGGAGTCATCCATTCTAAACTTCTTCAACATCTCTTTGACATACTTAGACTATGAAATGAAAATCCCTTTATCAGTTTGATTGATTTGTATCTCAAAAAATAAATTCATCTCTCCAAACATTGACATCTCAAATTCTTTATGCATTTCTTTAGAAAACTTCTTACACATAGCCTCATTTACACTAAAGATAATATCATCCACATATACAACTACTATGATGATTTTTTCTTCCTCAATTTTAAAGTAAAGATTACTATCTTTAGAGCCCTTACTGAATCCTTGCTATATCAAGTACTGATCCAATCTTGCATACTAAGCTTTGGGAGCTTGCTTCAAACCATATAGTTCCTTTTTCAACTTACATACCATATTTGATTGATCTAACATCTAAAAACCTTTTGGTTGTTCCATGTAAACCTCTTCTTCCAATTTTCCATTCAAAAAAGAAGACTTCATATCCATATGATAAACTTAAAATATTTATGTGCTACAAATGCTAAAAACATTTTGATATCTTCCATCCTAGCCACATGAGAAAAAGTCTCCTTAAAATATATACCTTCTCTTGTGAGTAACCCTTACACACAAGTCTTTCCTTGTTTCTTACTACTCCATTCTCATCCAACTTGTTCCTAAATACCCATTTAATTCCAATTATGTTTTTGTTTGTCATTCTAGGGACCAATTCCCCATTTCGATTTTTGTCTATCTGCACAAGTTCTTCATCCAATTCTCATCTTTACATGCTTCACTCACTATTTAGGTTCAACTTTAGAAAGTAAATAGAAATTTAACTCAACTTCAATATATTTTCTTGTTGTCAATACACTTTTCATCTTATCTCCAATGATTTGATCTTCAAAATGATTCTTTTGCACATACTGAGGGGTTTTAGAGGTCTTCTCTAGAGCTTCTTCCTCTTCATTTTCACTTCTTTTTCATCAACTATTTCTTTTACTTCTCTGCAATCAGGCTCATCTAACACATATTCATCTACTAAAATAGAATAGCTTCTCTCCAATAGACTTGTGATATATTTCCTCTTTCATCATAGTCCTTGTAGCCTCTTGAATAGTTGTGTTTTTCATTTCAACGACTCCATTTTGCTGAGGAGTTCTAAAGGTAGAAAAATGCCTCTTTATTCCATGAACTTCATAAAATATGTTAAACTCATTGGAGGTGAATTCACTACCTTTTCCAAACCTCAAGCATTTTATTTTCAAATCCATTTAATTCTCAATCATAGCTTTAAATGCCTTGAATTTATCTAATGCATAAAATTTCTCTCTAAGAACCCATATCATTATAGAGTAATCATCAATCAAAATCATAAACTACCTGCCACCTTGTAAATTTCTCACCCTTGTAGGATCACAAAGATCTATATTCACTAATTCTAGCAGCTCAAAACAGATTGTTCCTTTCCCTTAAAGCTACTCCTTGTTTGTTTTCAAAATTGACAAATCTCACAAACAAAATTGATAGGTTTTGTGATTCTAAGTAAACATCTTACAACATGAATCAAACTAATTCTTGCCAAATTATCAAAATTCATGTGACACATCCTCTAGTTCCATAACTAACTACCATTAATCTATGACATAAATCAATGACTATCAGCACCCTTAAGTTGATATATGTTTCTATTTGTTCTCTTACCAGTAGCAATCACAATTTTAGACCCTTTATGGATATCACATTCTTCATCCTAAACACAATATTATACATTGTAAGTATTATGATTTCCATCAAAATTGATTGAAACTATTCCACAAATCTTTGCTTCTGAATCATCTCCAAATTTAACTAATCCTCCATCATACTTTTCAAGTTTTAAAAAATTACTTTTGTCTCTAGTCATATGATTAGAGTAGCCACTATCAACAACCTAATAATTCTTATCCTCTTTGACATGAAAATCAGATACCAAAGTAACTTCAACCTTATCCTTCATCTCCAGAACACTTTCCTTCACATTGTTAGAACCCAAAATTACCGTCCAAAAACCCTAAGGTTTTCCCATTTGAATCTAAATTTTCCATCATTACCCTAAGGAATTTTATTCATTTATATCCATATTTCACTATCCTTCCTTTAAAAAAATATGTTTCCTTCCGTATATACCTTGCACCATATACCGCTGACTTAGCATTTATTTAAAAATCTCATTTACCACTTTCCCACGGCCTCTCACAATGGGCCTGTGGTATGGTAGTAGCGGTTAGCAGGCAACAGAAGTGGTGGCTAGTAAGATGGTTACCACACAACCGCAGGGGTTTCACAATGGTACCGCGGTGACAAATGAGGCACTACGGTACCGTACATAGTGAAAGGAGAGACCACAATGACCGCGGTAATATTTAAACATCCAATTGGTGGTTAGTAAATAGCTACCGCACAACCGCTAGGGGTCTAAACATAGACCACAGTGACCACAATGGATGGAGGAAACGGTGAAGTGGCAGTCAAAATTAATGACCTTGATACCACGGGATGAAGAATTAAGAGTCGCAATAGCACGGTAAAAGTAAAGAAGAGACCATGACAGCCTCACCGTAATATCATGATTGGTCAACAAGTTGACCGCGATAGAGCGGTAAGCGTAAATGAAGACTTCACAACAAGGCATAAAGTGAGGAAAAATCAAAGCATGACTATAGTTTTAAATATTTAATTTTTTGATAAGGCAATGCAATTAAATATTTTAAATTTTGCTAGCAAATGCAAAACAGTTGTAACTGGAATTTAAATGGGTTCACCAGTCAATTGAAGGGTCGTGATTGATGAACTGTGATGCATTAATATTTTGAAAAAAAACAGTCATGGGGGTTCAAAAAGTGGGATTTTTTTGAGACAATAGTAGAACTGGGATATAAACAATGAACAGTCCTTCTTGAAACTAGGTGTAATGGAGTAAACATTTTCAAACTAGTGCAATCTTTTCTGAGTTCGTTTGTTAAGTTGACATAATTTATGAATTTCCTATCTGGTTGTTTTCAATTTGAATTTTTTAAATCATTTAAATCAGGATAACAAGTGTATATTTGGTTTATCATGGTGCGATTATCACTTTGTGTGATTTGATTAATAGGTGTCTGCAAAGACAAAATTAAATTCCTTTAAGCAAGTCAGTGATTTTAGAATTTTGGTTGGATGTTTAAAGAAGAATCTGGTAGGAAAATATTAAAGAATAATTTATGCAAGCCATAAATTGAGTGAAGTAATATGCCGATCATAGAATTTCATACTTTAAATATGCTTAATTACTTGAATTAAGTTGCATAGGGAAACACCTTGAATTTCTTGTTATTTTTTACTCCATTGCCCAACAGATAGAAGGCATTGATCTACCGCATCCCAAAGGATAAAATTCATAACAAATGATATATTCAAAAAAATTCTTTTGTGTAATAGGTGTAGTTGTAGTCATTTTATCTACCCATTCCCAATTTCCATTGTGGGTAGACCATTTGACAGGAAGTTCATTTTAAATCTGCTTGTTTCACATAGGTTCACCCACCTAGGTCTAGCAGAATCTAAAGAGTAGAAGGTTTAATTGTACAATTGGCCTTGTATGTTGTCCAAGAATGTTGTAAGGGCCTGGTAAACTCTTATGGTTAAAACCTGCATTTTTGAGAAACAATAGTTTGGCGACTTTGTTGGGGATCAAACCCAGAATCTCAAATAGGCCTTTGTCATAGAGTCAATATTTTGTAGAAGACTCCACTGGAAATAAAGAATTGCAGATTTTTTCACTTTTAGAAAGTGAGTGGCGACTCTAAATGAACAAGTGCATCGAAACTGATAAGGTGTAGTATATATCTAAAAGGAATCTTCCTAGAGTTCAAACCATCACAATTTCTCCCAAAATGCAAGGAAGAAGATCTTTATATAAGGATGGTGATGGTCCTAATGGAAAAAATAAATGAACAAAGAAGAATGATAAAGGTAAGAAGGTGATTGATGACACGGGACCATCAAACAAAAATAACACATCAAAGGCATCACTGGAGACACACAATTCATATGGTACACTAGCAAATGAAGATAGCCCTTCTAGGGAACCTCATAATCTTGAGGAATAGAGGAATCCCTTTTATAATCCAGACCCTAAGAAAGTTAAGGAATTCATGGTTGAATGTGAAGCTGAAAGAGAAAGAAGACAACATGAATATGATAAAAAAATTGAAATTTCTTGAAGAGAATCAGGATGGGCTTGGCTATGAAGAAACCTTTGAGGAGAACTATGAACATATGGCTTGAGATGAAATAAATGCAAGACTAGAATATGAGAGACAAGAAGTGGAGAAAAGAAGAATAGAATATGAGCAGAGGCTCCAAGCAATCAGAGAACTTGAAGAGTTGAAATTAAGAAAAGCTCAGATCAATACTCAAATGGCTAATTTGCAAACATATGTGCCACCTCATAGGCAAGGGAACACTAATGTAGGCCCATCAACTACCCCATAGGCCAACCAAAATCAGCCAAGAAATCAAGGTAGGTATCAAAATGTCCCAGCACAAAATCAAGGCGTTCAACCACCTCCTCATCAGCAACATGTACCCCCACAAGGTCAGCAATATGTGGCAAATAATAATCCATTGTACCAGCATTAGTATTACCAAAATCCTCCTCCACAATATGCAACCATGATCAGGTAGTTTGACTTAGCTGGATTTCAAATATGTCCTTATCCTATGGACAACAGTTGGAGAAGTTTGGTTCCAAAATTCACAGGAAGTAATGTAGTTGCAGTTGATGAACATTTAAGGAGTTTTAATGCCTTTTTGCAATATTTGGATATGCAGTATGAAGATGTGCAGATGAGGTTGTTTATGATGTCACTGATTGAATATGAAAGAGATTGGTTCAATAGTCTGCCAACAACTTTTATTAATTATATTCATGTGTTTTATGAACAATTTTCTGAGTAGTACGGGAATCAATATACACTAGAATTTGCATTGCATGAATTGGTGACTATTTAGAAGAATAAAAATGAGTCATCTTATGATTTCAACTAGAATTTTTCTAAGTTACATAATAAGATACCTCCTAGATCTAAATTAGTTAACCCTACTGCATTAAGCATTTATTTAAAAGCTTTGATCCTAAGACAGGATATGAGCTTAGGAATAGAGGTCCTATAAATTTGAGTGAAGCTCAAAGGATAGCGTTTACCATTGAGAATAACAAGAAGGTTGCAGGGATGATGGCCAAGAGGGATAACCCTAGGGTTCCCCAATATACCCCTCCAATAAAAAAAGAAAGCACATATAGGAATGAAAGGCCAAGACTACATGACATGCCTTATAATACAAATTGGAGAAATGGAAAGCCAATGATAGATAATAGGCCAAGAAATAAAGAAATACCTGATCCTTTGAAGAAGAGAGGGACATACATGGTTGATAACAATCCTTGGCGTTCAGTATGTGACATGCCATATTCTTCAAAACATTGTGTTGTAGCTCAGTCAGTGTCAGGAAAAGACGTGGCAGAAAACAATAATGAAGAAGACAATAACATTTATTTGACTTCTCATATTCTTCACTCGACAGAGCAGGGATATTCATCTTCAGAAGAGGGAGGATATGAATATGATGTTGATCATCAGAAATATAATGTTCACATGGTAGAGCAATAGATTTTTTCTTATTATGAAGAAAATGATGATGAACAAGCTCCTCCTACCACGTCATATCAGCCTAATAAGGGAAATATGAGGAGACCAATTGATGAAGAAATTAAAAGATTGACTATTGCAGCAGTTGAGTTGGCTAAAAGAAAGTATCGACTAAGGAATAGAACTGTGAATGAGAATGAAGGTGTTCCAAGAGGAATACTCTTGAAAGATAAAAAGATGTCCCATGAAATATCGAAATAGATAAATGATGAGCGCCCTGATAAAAAGAACAAAAGTATGTTGCCAAAGAGGAAAATAAAGAATTCCCCAAAGACAAACAAAATATAGATTAGACATCGAAAAGGGAGAAAGAGGAGAGCATAGGTGAACCAACAGAGAAAAAGAAGGTGATAAGAGTTGAAGGTGCATCTTTTAATTTTGTGCAAGCTTTATCCCAGGTAAAAATATATGTCCCATTACTTGAGATGATGAAGATTAAAGAGTATAGGGAAAGTTCTATTCAATTAATGTCTAGTGGGAGGAATCAAGTGTTAAATTTTGAACAAAATGAGAGTACTGCAATTGCTGATAAGAAAGGAAAAATAAAAGTTTCAGAAATTGGCCTAAATGATGCATTGATGAATACACCACAAATTGATCCTTTTTTTACTACCCTACTCATAAATGGCAAATTGGTAAGAAATTGCATGATAAATTCAGGTACTTCTATGAATATTATGCCAGTAGGGGTAATGAAACAGCTTGGTATGTGGATAGATATTGAGGGTGGTAAATGTTATGCCATAGATAGTATGCATGTACTAGTAGTGGGGATTATGAAGGATGTAGAAGTAAAATTATTAGCCTACCCACACGCAAACTATAACATTGATATAACTATGATTGATACACCTCCTCAATTTGGAATACTTTTATCAAGACAATGGACTGCAGCAGTTGGAGGTAATGTGTAGTTTGATTTATCATATGCCACAATAGCTGTTAATGGTGAAGAGGTAAAATTGCATAGAGAACCAAGGGTGAATCAGATAGTTGAGTGTGTTCCTCAAGAACAACTCAATTGATTTTATGATGTGAATTTTTGGAGTTTTAAAGTAGAATTATCTCAGCCAAAATTAAAGAATACTAACCCAATTGATAGACTTGTTTCTAGAAATCAGAAAGGAGTGTGAAAAATGTATTTTCATGGGGCTTGAAGCCAAGAACGTAATGGAGCTGGGATATTTTTCATATCACCTGAAGGTACAACATTTAAATATTCATTTTTGTTGTCTTTTGAATGTACAAATAGCATGGTAGAGTATGCAGCCTTGTTGATTGGCTTGAACGTGGTTGTCAAACATAAGATTAATTTATTGTCTGTCTTGGGAGATTCTGAGCTAGTTGTGTCACAAGTTAGATCGAATTATGTTGCAAAGAATAAGAGGTTGAAGCAATATATAAATGTTGTGTGGGATATAGTGGAACTGTTTGATGCATTTTCAATTAATTGGATAGATAGATCTGAAAATTTAATGGCTAACTTTTTGGCTAATGCAGCCTTGAAGAGAAATGATATCACTTTGAAAAGAGTGTCTCAGGTTGAATTTAGAACAAGACTAGTAGTCCCTGACAACATATATAGTTGGAAAATTTTTAATGATGATACTGACCTTTTGAAATTTCTTCATCGTATAGATCGGTATGAGGCACAGGAGATAGATTTTAATGCTTTTGTGGAAGAAGTGGATGGGAAAGAAATTGTATTTGGGAAGGAATTTTTGTAGCTTAAAACTAACAAGCTTCCCAAAGGTCTTGTGGCATTGGAGAGAGTGTATGATGGGAGTGATAATTCTCTCATGAAGTAGCCACCTGTTAAGAAAGAAGATATTGAAGAAATAAATTTGGGAACTGAATTAGCGCCAAAAAGGGTTTATATTGGGAAGAAAATAAGCCCAACTATCCGAAGAATGTTGATTACATTGCTAAGAAAATACAAGCATGTGTTTGCTTGGTCTTATGAGGATTTTAAGGCATATAAAGAAGATCTTTCTCAGCATGAGATTCCACTTAAGCCAAACACAAAGCCATTCAGACATAAGCAGAGGCCTATCAACCCAACTTTGGAACCTAAGATGCAAGAGGAGCTAGCAAAGCTCAAAGATGGAGGTATCATAAAACCTATATGGGTCTCGAATTTGGTTCCAGTTAGAAAGAAAAATGGGGACATAAGACTGTGTGTAGATTTTAGAAATCTGAATGTTGCTTCCCTACAAGATAATTATTCTCTTCCAAATATGGAGGCAATATTTCACAAAGTGATAGGGTGTGAGCTATTGTCAATGATGGATGGATTTTCTAGATATAACTAGGTCAAAGTAAAGGGGTATGAGCAGTACAGGACAACATTCACTACACCATGGGGAACCTATGTCTATATAAGAATGCCATTTGGTCTCACAAATGTCAGAGCTACCTTTCAAAGGGCCATGGATGTGGCATTTATAGATTTGATCAATGTTATAATGGTGGTATATCAAGATGACCTCACTGCTTATTCCAAAAGGGCAGAGAATCATGTTGGTGACTTCGTGAAGATCTTCATCAAAGCTTTGGAATATGGTATAATTCTTAATCCTAAAAATGTCATTTTTCTGTCACAGAGGGTAAAATTTTGGGGCATATTGTGTCAAAATATGGGATTAGGATAGATCCTAAAAGGGTAGATGCCATAGATAAAATTCCCATTCCCAAAGCTGTCAAAGCAATCCAATCATTCTTTGGCCAAATTAATTTTGTTAGGAGGTTTGTGTCCAGTTTTGTTGAGATTGTTAAACCTATATCGAAGATGTTGAAAAAAGGAGAAAAGTTGAACTAGACTGCTAAAGCTATGGATGCCTTCGTATCTATAAAGAGAGCTATCAAGGAAGCCCCTATCTTGAAGTCTCCTAATTTTACTAAACCATTTTAGATTTTTTATTTTTCTTCATTTCACACCATAGTTGTTGTCATGTTCTATAAAAATAATGAAGGTCATGAGAAACCTATTTCTTTCTTCAGTAAGTCTTTGCAGGGGTCAAAATTGAAGTATGATATTATGGAAAAATAGACTTATGCACTGTTCAAAGTAGCAAAGGCTTTAAGACCTTACCTTGTTGGAGCTGAGGTAATTTCTTATGTCCCACATGCAACTATGAAGGATATCCTGGTGCAAACAGAAGTGACAGGGAAGAGATGTAGATGGATTAATAAAATCCAAGAGTTCAATATGGAGATTCAAATTACCAAATTGGTAAGAGGTCAAGGTCTAGCTAGGCTAATGGCAGAAACAAATATTGAGGCAAACCAAATCTGCAGTGTGGAAGGTAAGGAAGAGGTCATAGAAAGTATTGAGCATACTCCATGGTATACAAATGTGATGCATTATCTAAAATACATGAAGTGCCCAAAAGGGCTGAATGATAATCAAAGGATAAATTTGAAGTTGCAAGCTTCAAAATATGTTTTCTTAGAAGGGGACCTATTTGGAAGAATAGGGATGGTATGTTGTTGTTGTGTCTAGAAGAATCCGAGGAAAAATATGTTTTGAGAGAAATGCATGAAGGGGTATATGCAGGCCATTATTCTACTAAACAAAATGCACACAAGATTCTCAGGGCTGGTTATTATTGGCCTAGGGTGTTCAATGATTCTTTTGCATATGTGAAGAAGTGTGAGGCTTGTGAGAAATTTTCAGGAAAACTGAAGTATCAAGGAGCATTGCCACTTAGCCCTTTGCAGATAGAATCACCTTTTCACCAATGGGGAGTTGATTTCATTGGAGAAATACACGAAAGATCAAGTGGAGGACATAGGTGGATACTAGTGGCCACAGATTATTTTACTAAGTGGGTGGAGTTTGTTCCAACTAAGCAAGCAACGAGAAAAGTGGTGATAAATTTTCTGATGGAGAATTTTATAACTAGATTTGGCACCCCAGTCAGATTGATCACAGATAATGGGATGTGTTTTAGATCAGATGAATTTAAATATTTTTGCAAAACATATGGCATTGATATTTTCTATTCTTCCCCATATCATCTACAAGAAAATGGCTAGGCAGAGTCAAGTAATAAAAATATTTTGAAGATAGTAAGGAGGATGTTGGATACAAAGAAAAAGGCATGGGATTCGAAGTTAAGATTGTTGTATGGGCATATAGGATTATAGTGAAAAGGGCAACTAAAAAATCTCCATTTGAGTTGGTATATGGGACTCAGGCTAGGATGCCATTGCAGAATCTCTTGCCAGTCTATAACTTTATTTTGCAAGAAGATATGGATATTTTTGACCCAATGGAGGAAAGAATGGAGCAACTTGCAGATCTTGATGAAGTAAGAAGAGTGGCTCAGAGGTAGAATGTGAAAATGTAGTCACAAATGAAGTACCTTTTTGATAAAAAGGCCAAGGAGAGAAAGTTTGAAGAAGATGATTTGGTGTTGATGTGGAATGCTAGGTGTCAGGAGAAGGGGAAACATGGCAAGTTTGAAGCTTTATGGCTTGGCCCTTTTGTGATAATTGGTAAAGGAGGTGAAGACTCCTATTTCCTATAGAATATGTCCGGAGAGGAGCAGGAGTTTTCTATACATGGGCAGTTCCTGAAGTTTTTATTCTCTTGAGGATCAACAGAGGATTAAGGATTACCAGTGCATGGACAATTCTTAGCAATGCATCTTTAAATATTATTTTCCATGCACAGTAGTTTTAGGAATCTTTGAAGGTTCTGGGTTTCCTAGTACATGGACATTCTCAGGAGTTCTCTCTCTAAAAGCATTTCTTTCCTTTCAATGTACAATACTTTAGGATCCTTTTCCATTCTCCATTTGCTCCATTTTCATATCCTTCACTTTTTTTCATTCCCTCCATTTTCCTTCATTTTCATTCATGTCTTGGTTTGCTCTCCCAGAGTAAATTCTAGATTCTTATAGTGATTTGCAAAACTACTCATCCCCAATAGGAGCAACTGTTAGAACCCAAAATTACCGTCCAAAAACCCTAAGGTTTTCCTGTTTGAGTCTAATTTTTCCATCATTACCCTAAGGAATTTTATTCATCTATATCCATATTTCATCCTTCCTTTAAAAAAATCTTTTTCCATTTGTATATACCTTGCACCATCTACCACTGACTTAGCATTTATTTAAAATCTTATTTATCGCTTTACTGCGGCCCCCCATAATGGGCCTACGATATGGCGGTAGTGGTTAGTAGGCAGCAAAAGTGGCGGCTAGTAAGATGGTTACCACACAACTGCAGGCTTTTCACAGTGGTACCATGGTAGTGCGGTGACAAATGAGGCACCGCGGTACCACACATGGTGAAAGGAGAGACCGCGGTAATATTTAAACGGCCAGTCAGTGGTTAGTAAATAGCTACTGCGCAACCACCAAAGGTCTAAACATAGACCGCGGTGGATGGAGGAAATGACAAAGTGGAAATCAAAGTTAATGATCATGATATTGTGGGATGAAGAAGTAAGAGCCGTGGTAGCGTGGTAACAGTAAAGAAGAGATCGTTACAGTCTCACCACAATATCGCGCTCAGTCAACAAGTGAACCGTGGTAGAGCGATAAGCATAAATGAAGACTTCGCAACAAGGCATAAAGTGAGGAAAGCTATAAAGGGAAAAATCAAAGCACAACTATAGTTTTAAATATTTAATTTTTCGATAAGGCAATGCAATTAAATATTTTAATTTCTGCTAACAAATGCAAAACGGTTGTAACTATAATTTAAACGGTTTCACCAGTCAATTGAAGGGTCGTGATTGATGAACTGTGTTGTATAAATATTTAATCAGTCATGGGGGTTCAAAAAGTCAGATTTTTATGAGACAATAGTAGAACTGGGATATAAACAATGAACAGTCCTTCTTGAAACTAGGTGTAATGGAGTAAACATTTTCAAACTGGTGCAATCTTTTATGAGTCTGTTTGTTAAGTTGACATAATTTATGAATTTTCTATCTAGTTGTTTTCAGTTTGAATTTCTTAAATCATTTAAATCGGGATAACAAGTGTATATCTGGTTTATCATGGTGCGATTATCACTCTGTGTGGTTTTATTAATAGGTGTTTGCAAAGTTAGAATTAAATTCCTTTAAGCAAGTCACAGTGATTTTAGAATTTTGGTTGGATGTTTAAAGAAGAATCTGGTAGGAAAATATTCAAGAATAATTTATGCAAGCCATAAATTGGGTGAAGTAATATGCCAGTCATAGAATTTCATACTTTAAATATGCTTAATAAATTGAATTAAGTTGGATAAGGAAACTGTTAGAGTAAAGGTTTTAACTTAATTATGTTGATTAAGTTACCTTTATTCCCTTCTTAAGATTTCACGTTAGTTTGCATAAAGTGACGTTTAATAATTATATTAATTATTAAATGTTATCCTATTAGGGCTTCTATTAGGGTTTTTCCTATTAGGGTTTTATTAGGGTTTGCATGATCTCCTTTTTATAAGGATTGATCTTATTGTATTTCATATCAATTCATTCTCTCATTCTCTCTGATATATACATTTTCAGTTTTCAGAGAACCCTTGCTTGTTTGTCTCCATCTCTTTTTTTGTGACAGGTTATTTGCATGCAGGTGATCTTCGAGGTTTGTGGTGTTGTATTTTCTCAACTCCTACATGGTATCAGAGCTCCACACCTGCTGCTTCCTGTTCTTGTTTTGAAGATTTTTGGAGCTTCAAGGGTTTGGGGCTTGTTTTCTTGATCTAGGGCACACCTGCATTTTTGAAGCATTTTCAGCTCAAGCGGACATTGTCATTGCGTCTGCAGTGGTCCAAAACCCCTAAATCGACTGTCCATTCATTCCTTTTGGACAAAGTCGAAATCTGAGGCAAAAAATTTTTTACATTTCGGCCGTACGGCCGTCCATTTGCTGGTTAAAAAAAAAATTTCCTTTTTTTTCCGTCATTTTATTTTTGGAAAATTAGTGTATATTTTTTAGATTTTTTTCAAAAAATCAGGAAAAAAGTTTATATTGGCCGAAATTTTTAAGCCTTTTAAAGGTTTGCTTAGGCCTACGGGCTCCCTACGCAAGCAGGGACGGTACCCAAGGGTACCGCCGCCTGTCCTTACGGCAGGCGGTGGCCCTTGGGCGCCGCCCCCACCTGCAGCAGATGGTACCGCATGGGTACTGCCCTGCCACATTGGTAGGTGGCGGCCCATGCGGGACCCGCCCATACTTTTTTTTTAAAAAAAAATTACAAAAAATCTGTATGTCTTTTAATGATTTTTTTTAAAAAAATCAAAACCATTTTTTATTGTTTTTTTTATATAAAAAACTTTTTTTTTCTGTAATAGCCCAATCGCACTTTTACGGTGATGGTCGTTTGGCCGTCAAATTTAACACAGTGTTTTTTCTACGACAGCCGTATGATCGTCAATTTTAACCCAGCACTGGTTTTTTCCCTCTTTGGAGCTGATTTATTCTGGAGGTCGTAACTTGGGCATACGATATCGTTTTTTGGCAAACAAGATATCGTTGGAAAGCTAGTTTTTTCATCTTTCTAGTGGTGTGGGTCTCATCACTTCTTTTTTTGGTTGGTGAATTCTATAGCCAGTTGAAGACACAGGGGCTATTTTCAGTCTCAAGCTCATAACTTTTGATCAGTTTCTCTGTTTTTCACAATCTCAGCAATGTTGAAACCGTCTTTCTGAGCTCTTCAGTTTCATCCATGACATTTTTCCAGATTTCACTCCAAGTATCTTTTATTTAGTTATTTGTGTTTTCACACTCTGGTGGATTACCTGGACATATTTGCTCATGGAAACTTTTTGTTCGCATGGGATGCTTTGTTCTTGGCTGTTCTTCATTTATTTCCAACATTTTGTCCTTTTTGGACATTTAGAGCATCATTTGTAAGCTATCTTTTATGTAAACGCACTGAGATAAAGTGTCACACTATTGTACATGCATTTTTTGGGATTTTGCACATAAGGTTGTGCCATATTTTGTACTTGCACTGATATTATAAAGTGTCGTGAGGGGTTGTGTAGTTTTCCTTTGTTTTTCCATCACATCTTTGTTTGGTGAGTGTCCCTCCACGACGACAGTGGATCAGATGATTCCAGCCTCATGCATGTGTGCTTTGTTTTGCACACCACTTTTTCAGTTACAAGTGCTTTCTTGTGCACTTTCAGATGTTGTATATTTTTCTTCATGCACTACAGGGTGTTGCACATCATTTCAGTTGATCTGTCAAGCTCCCAGTTCACCATTATGGGGGGGTATTATACTGTTTGTGCTAATGCTTCCTTGGTTTTTCCTTGGAAGGAATCTTCCATTCTCAGTTGATCAGTGTTTTAGACTATTGGTTCTTGTGCCATCTGTATCTTCATTCTAGGTGTTTGCCTTTGTTTTCCATCTGATTCGAGTAGTGTCGTATGGGCACTTATGTAGATTATTGTCTTCTTGTTCCTGATCATCCTATCTTCATCGGAGGTTCTTCAGCACCATAGCAGTCATCTTTCGATAGTTGTTTGCAGCTTCTTCTGCTTCAATGATGTCTCTTCTTGGCTTTCTTCTTCTCTTTTTGGAGTAGAGCTTTTTCCCATGAGGTTTTCTCTATTTCTCCATTTTACAGAGATTTGGTTGTATTTGGGTACTTGATCTGGCCTAGTTGCCAGGACCCATGTTGCCTTCTTGCATTGTAGTTACCTTTGCTTTTCTGCATTTGTTTGTAGCTGCAATGTTGCTCATCTTAAGGGGGGGTGTTAGAGTAAAGGTTTTAACTTAATTATGTTGATTAAGTTACCTTTATTCCCTTCTTAAGATTTCACATTAGTTTGCATAAAGTGACATTTAATAATTATATTAATTATTAAATGTTATCCTATTAGGGCTTCTATTAGGGTTTTTCCTATTAGGGTTTTATTAGGGTTTGCATGATCTCCTTTTTATAAGGATTGATCCCATTGTATTTCATATCAATTCATTCTCTCATTCTCTCTGATATATACATTTTCAGTTTTCAGAGAACCCTTGCTTGTTTGTCTCCATCTCTTCTTTTGTGATAGGTTATTTGCATGCAGGTGATCTTCGGGGTTTGTGGTGTTGTATTTTCTCAACTCCTATAGAAACACCTTGAATTCCTTGTTATTTTTTACTCCATTTCCCAACAGATAGAAGGCACTGATCTGCCATATCCTAGAGGATAGAATCCATAACAAATGATATATTCAAAAAAATTATTTTGTGTAATAGGTGTAGTTGCAGTCATTTTGTCTATCCATTCCCAATTGCCATTGTGGGTAGACCGTTTGGTAGGAAGTTCATTTTAAATATGCATGTTTCACATAGGTTCACTCACCTAGGTCTAGCAGAACCTAAAGAGTAGAAGGTTTAATTGCACAAGTGGCCTTGTATGTTGTCTAAGAATGTTGTAAGGGTCTAGCAAACTCTTATGGTTAAAACCTGCATTTTTGAGAAACAACACACACAACTTTTAGGGTTAGTAGAACCAGATTCTTCTTTTATAGCCAAAAAATAATAATTATCATCAAAATCTCCATAATCATACTCATCATCAGAAATACCAACATCTTCTTTCACATATTAATCTTTCTTTATCATCTTTCCTTTATTTTCCTTGTTCTTATTATTTAGAGCTCTCTTTGGACATCTAGAAGCATAATGACCTATATTGCCACAACTAAAACATTTGAAAGGTAGTTCACCTTGATACTTACCGGTGCCCTTTTTCATCCTTCTCACAAAGTTCACTTCCAAAGCATTAGGATCCTCATCACCCAAATCTTCAAAATCAACTATTTCTTTAATAGCATATACCTTTTCACTGTAGAAATTTGGAAGAGATTTGATAACATTCTTCATCACTTTAAATTCTTTAACTGTTGCACCAAGACCTCTCATATTACTTACCAATTCATCAAATCTTTGAATGTAGCCTTTTATTGTTTCATCTTCAGACATATGCATCATTTCAAATTGTGCCTCCAAGTTTTGCAACTTTGCTTGCTTGACGTTCAGATCTCATTCATAAATGCTTTCTAACTTATCCCTAACTTCCTTAGTAGTCTTGAAACTCATAACTTTAACTAATTCAATATTTGAAATACTATTCACAATAATGGACCTTTCCCTAGAATTGATCTCATGTGCCTTTATTTTTGCACTTGTACTCAGACCATTCAAAGGTGGAGTGTATTTATTCTAATAATCCTTCTCAATATCATATCCTTAAGCAAGCAAATATCCTTCCATATTTTTTTTCTATAATGAATAATTTGAGCCATTAAATCTAAGATATTCCAAAGGAATCTTGTTCGCCATCCCAAATCTACCTCAAGCAGTTAAGCTCTTCTTCAAGGAACCAAGTGCTAATACCAATTTTTTAAATGTAAAAGACAACTGAGAAGGGGGTGAATCAGTTGTATCAAATTAAACCTTCAAAAACCCTCAATAGTAATCAGATCCACAAGCATTCATTAAGCCCTTATTTTGTCAGATTGATTAAACATGAAATGTAGATAGCAGAAACTAAAATCATAACACCATACACATGAGAACACCAAATTTACGTGGAAAACCAAATGAGGGAAAAGATGTGGTGAGGGTTAGCTCACAATATAAGTAATAGAAAAACAGATACAAAGGCGCTCGCTGCCAAATTAGGACAAAATGTCCAAAAATGCTCACAACCAAGGCTCGCTCCCATAGGAAGAATACACGAAGATAGAAGAATAATGTTACATAGAGAAAACACTTCTCAATTCAACAAGGAGTCCACCATAATTGCTCACACACTTTCGCAGTCTCACATGAAATATTTTGGATGCCTTTAGCTCACTACCTTCAAGAACCCTAACATGAATTTTGCATTGCTCTGCTTAATTTCTCATCACACACATCACTTGTAACAATATTGCATCTATATTTCTTCATCCTCCTTCCACCACCCTCTTGCATCAACACCATACATAGTTATATCAATCTATACCTTAAAAACTTTCTCTAATGTTGGCCACTAGCCATTATACACTCAAATTGAAAATGGGTCGGCACCTAAAAATTCCCATGGTGGATAGGAACAAAATAAGACCTACATAAATCCTTAATTAGGACCCAAATAGATCTCAAAACACTTCAACACACTTGCACAAGCCTCACATGTAGTGGTAAACACAAGGTCATACAAGACTTATGCAAAACACCATAGACATTAAGTACATGCTTCCTTAGATCAAGCTGAAATTTGCAAGCAACATAATTTACTTGAACTCAATCCAAAACAATCCATGATTTACATAAGATTCGAAAAACACTTCATGCAAGCTTGCATCAATGAATAATTTAACTCAGGAAAACTGATAACCCTTATTTGCATATTGATAAATGAAACTCTCATTGTACTATGCCAAATCAAGTAGAAACTTGAATAGAGAAAGATAAAAACATTATAAGCAACTTCCTAAAATTTGCACAACCTAAAACCAAACAACAAAGAAATGCGGAGCAAATGCATTTCTCCTAGACCATAGAAAATATTACTGAACAACTGGTTCACACTGGTGAAAATGTCTTGCACTGTACAATGATCCAAAAACCCAAATTTTGAATATAGAAACCTTTTTCAACCTTAAATAACCTATAAGATCCGCATAGGAATAACATCAAGATAGAAATAATACAAAGCACAATATTGGAGCACATAATGAACATTTTCACATTATAGTTTACTTTATTAAATTTTCTCAAAAGCACTTGGAAACCAAGTACCAAAAACATCATCTCAATTCATTACTTCGTTACAACTCATCTTTAGACTCTTACAAAAAAAGAAAATCTCCATGTACTCACAACACATCCTCAGGGTCTCAACTACACATGCACAAATTATTTTCCTATTTTCAACAATTTTCTCAATATCCTCAACATCTTCCATCCCATAGTTGGCATCAATGACAAAACTAGTCAGAAAACTTCCTATTGACATCAATGACAACACCGTCATTCTTGCAAAAATTATGAACCACTATAGACTCATCAATACCAAGCATGTCCTCATATGACCAAACAAAGATATTAGAATAAGAATTTAATAATTTAAAATGTTTCTTAGACTCTTCTAAAGAAAGCCACTTCCCAATAGTAATCACTTTTTCAGAAGATTTAGGATTCATGGAAACATCATTAGTATCCCCTTTAAGGAGAGAACTATGGTCTTCATAATGGGGGATAGGAACATCATCATCCATGTTAGATAGAGGAGCCTCCTTGTCCATGTTCAGAATAGATTCTCCAAAGAATGCTTATTTGTGCAAGCAATACAAGAATCATCATCTATGGTGAAAATAATATATGGGAGTAGAGACCTAAGAATTCTTCAAGTGCTTCCTATGAAGAGAAAACATCTAGGGGAACTTCATCAAGTTCTACTTTACTCTCAATTAGTTTTGGATGAACTAGATCAAGAGGCTCAACGAAGATCATGTTAACTCCCCACCATGGTTTCTACATAGACTATTCATGAGAACACCCCAACCTCAAGTTACACTTACGAGGTCTAGATTGGATAGGGACTTGAATTCCTTGTCCAATATGCCCATAACCTTTACAATTATAACCATATTTAGATACTTATTTATAACTAAGTTCGTACAATATTTGCAAAGACTGAGAAGAAGGCAAGTCCACATATAGAGTTGCATTCCACCAATAGACATCAAACATATCCACAAAATCACAATCATCTTTCCTAGAAGTGGTGCAAACATTAATTTCCTCAGTATAAGCTTGATTATCTTCCTCAAAAAGAGTACAATCACTTTCCTTAACAAGATCCCACTATCCTTCTCAAGAAGAATATGATCAACCTTCTTATTAGAGGGGTATGAGACTATCAGAAGGTCAAGGTGCATAGGGTCAACTTTATATTCCCTGATGAATAAATTAGAGAAATGCAAGGACCCCCAATCATCACTAAGGCATGCATCTTATTTAGACAAAGAAGTGGAAGGGGAAGACTTAGGAATTTTCACTCTGGGTTGTTCTTCTTTGGGGACATTTTCAGGTGTAGTCTTCAAGGTGGAAACCATTGAATATAATTCCAACACATTAGAAGATAATGATGGAATACAATTATTAAGGGTTGAAACAACTAAGGATTTACTAGCATCTACCAACTCATAGAGGTGCACAACCTCGGGGTCAACCCTAATTGTAATATCTTCATTACTAGTAATGAATTTAATGCAATAATGTAAGATAGAGGTTACAGCCCCCAAAGAGTGAATTTGAGGTCTTCCAAAAATAATATTATAAGGCAAGGGACCAAGCATCACATATACCATAGTGGGTATGGTAATGGGTCCTAGCATTAGAGGAAAGATTAGCATGCCTAGGGCTTGATGACCAAAATTATTGAATCCATTAATGTATAGAGAAGGAGTAGCTAAGGAAGAAGAATCAATCTTGATCTTAGATAATAAGTCTATGACACACATTGAGAGTTGAACTGGTGTCAACGAGAGCACATCTAACACCAATTTTGTTAATGTTAACTATAATCATCAAAGTTTTTGGTTTTTTTTGCACATCTGAGGGCAAGATTTCTTGCAAATAAAACATAATATTTGATGATTCGACATGAATATGGTTCATTGATGCATTAACATCCACTGCCTTAGTGGAGGTAGGAAAGATAAACTTTTGCAAGGCCTCCCAAAGCATACCTTGATAAATTAGAGCAGATTGAAGCAAATCCCATAGTGAAATCTTGGTCAGAGTAACACAGAGTTGCTCAACAAGATCTTAATCACTAGGTGCTTTAGTTGTGGGTTTAGGTGTTGAAGGAATATTGAGATGTGAAGTCGGTAAAGAAGTAGGAATCAAAGTAGGTTGAGATGCATATTGGTCCA
Source organism: Sequoiadendron giganteum (assembly GCA_007115665.2). Lineage (NCBI taxonomy): Eukaryota > Viridiplantae > Streptophyta > Pinopsida > Cupressales > Cupressaceae > Sequoiadendron > Sequoiadendron giganteum. The sequence goes on along the minus strand of CM021104.1, from coordinate 44,705,399 downwards.
ATTTTTTTTATTTCTTCTAGTATCATATGTATGTCCTACAACATTATTTAAGAATCTGTAGCTTTTAATAATCTCATGTAGAGGTACGATGAGCCATTAGAAACTGGAACCTCACGAAGAGAATGAATCATTTTAGGAGAAGGGATATTAGAATTCAAGTAAACGATGAGTCTCTTAGGATTTTTAGGGGCCATAGAGACTACCACCACATTCACTGACTTCTCAACTTGTGAAGATGAAGTAGACGATTGTGATGCAGATGTTTGTTCAAGATATCCATAAATAGGAGAAGATGCCTCTAAGAAATCATCTAGGGAATCATATAACATATTAAAATCCTCCTTGGAAAAGGCATTATCATAAATATTAAAACATTGCAAAAAAATATTTGACATGGTTCATGTTAGGTTCACCAAAAATGTAGAAAAGGGGGATTCACTACTCATGAGTCTCTTGCTTACCAACAGAGTCCCAAGGAACAAACTACCCTAAACTACCTCAGTTTAGTTAGTGGATTAGAAAGAGATGAAGAAATTACTGTGTGCAGTGAAAATTCCCTAGCCTAGAATGCAAAATGAAATGAATGCAAGACAAAGGAAACACAACAACACCTCAATGATTATCCTAGTTGAACTTCAAAAAAATGGAAGAAAAAAGAGTGATATAGCTTGTCTAGGTTGATTGGTTGGTTGGCCCTGTTGGAAAGGGAAAGGAAAACATTCCCGCCTAGGGACGAGTGAACTCGCTCACCCCAAGGGTGAGGCCATTCGAGGATGGGAGAATTCACCCACCCCAAGGGTGAGGCCATCTGGGCACAGGTGAACACACCCCCCCACAAGTGAGCCTACCCGGGGATGGGTGAATTCACCCACCCCAAGGGTGATGCCACCCAGAGATGGGCATGGTTAGTCATCCAATAGGTGAGCTTGCCCAGGATTGGAAAGGGTTGCCCACGCATGGGCAAGTTCACTTGAATGGGCGAACTCACCTAGACAGGTAATTTTTCCCAGATGGGCGAACTCGCTCAGATGAGCGTCGTCCAGACGGTGGGCAATGATGATAGAGAGGGGGGGAAAGGTGGGTTTTCCCTATGAAGGGTGAATTTTCTAATCAAAATAGGAAGGCGCAAAGTTGCTGGGGATGCGGCTCAGATAAAATAAAATTAAAAAAAAAATAGAGAAAAAGGGATGAAATGATGAATAGAAGAAGGAAAGAATGATAATAAAAAAAGATGAAATGATGAATGACTGACAAGGTGTGTTATGTGGATGCAAATTTTGGACACACTCCATACATGTGAGAGACACTCAATTGTACTAGAGGCTACCATTGCAATGATGGGTGAGGAGGACCATGCAACACTAGCACAGGTGGGTCTGCTACACATGTTGGGGTACCCCAACATTAGGGTGCACTAACCACTATTGACCGCATTGATGGAGAGGTGGAGCTCAGAGACGTTGAAATTTCATCTCCCGACAAGGGAGATGATGGTGACATTGGAAGATGTATGGAAAATATTGTGTCTACCCATCAGAGGGAACCTAGTTAATTGGACTTGGAGCCAGGGGCGATAGCAAGACAAGAGTCTATAGGTGATTTTTGGATGAGTGGATCTCCCTATCTATGGGGTAGACCTAGATTTGGATGGATGTATGGGACTAGATGTACCTGCACTATCATACCTATGTGGTCTAATTAGTGGGATCCTATTGCCAGATAGGAGCGATAGGTTTTGCAGCCTCAAGGTTATTAAGGTTGTGCGACATATTGTCGAGAGGAGAGAGGGAGAGTTTGCATGGGGTGCATGTGTACTAGTGAAGCTATACAAGGATATGTACATTATCTACTATAGGAGAGCCCTCAGCATGACACATGTTACATTGCTACAGATATGGGCCTAGGAGCACATCAATGTGACAAGGCCAGGATTGTTGATAGTGGGAGATTAGGATGAGATGCTACTAGTAGCATACTAGTACGGGGAAGATTCTAGTTGGTTCCTACATCACAAAGATGTGAGGCATTTAGAGGGATAGAGGAGAAGATTGAATGATCTCTAGGGAGATTAGATCATATGGAGACTGTATCTGATGTGATGGTTCAATGGATGGAGAGCAGACAAGAGGAGGCAAAGAGGATATTTATGTGTAGTGTGATACCTAATTGGGAGGGACCCACATATCATCAAGCTCCACCGACCAGATAGGGTGACTATATAGTTTGGGTGACACAAGATACCCCACCAAGGCCTTAGAGATTTCACCAGATTACTCGGGAGCAATTGTGGGGTGAGATGATCACAACAAATTTTTCCAAATCAAGGTGGGAGGACATGAAACTAGTGCCATATCCAAGGAGGATAGGAGGAGAGGCAGATGTAGGGGTGACTATGAGATATGTTGCATGGTGGGTGACACATGGTCTAGCATGGATCACGACAGTGCACCTAATTGTAGGGGCACTAGGCTAGGGTTCAAATGATAAGAGGAGGTTAGGGAGGTAGCGATCGAGGGGTAGGAGAGGAGGTAGATAAAAAAAGGAGAGGTAGGGATGATGTGGTGATGGAGAATGTAGGAGGGTAGGACCAGCCTATTGATGTGGAGGCCATAGCGGTGGATCCTCTCGCACTGGTACCATATGTACCACCACCATTCGAGGATCCAACAGTATTACTGGCAAGAGCTCATGCAAGACTCGGGGTTGCAGAGCAAATACTTAGAGAGTCAGAGGTAGACAGAGACAAAATGCAGGCAGAGATAGAGAGATTGTAGGAGGATGGACAGAGGGACTACGATTCTCTCACAAATGAGGCATCTAGGATTGTATGAGAGAGGGATATCGTGAAGAGGGAGAAGGATGATTTTCAGTAGGAGAGGGAGGAGATGAGGAGGGATTTGGATGAGGCTCGATAGGAGAGAGAGGAGATGAGGAGGGATTTGAATGAGCTAAGGAGAGAGCCGGATGAGCTAAGGAAGGAGCAGGATGAGCTCTAGGATAGGACTGACTATGTAGAGGTAGCAATGGGAGACTCAAGGGTAGTTTTAGAGAGGGCATAGACAGCAGAGAGATAGGTACAGACTTTGTAAGATGAGAGAGATGCAGCAGTGCAGGAGATGACATGGATGCAAGCACAGATAGATTAGATGAGGATGTCACAAGATGCATGGGAGTAGGAGAGGAGACACCTGTCAGGATTAGGAGACAGGTATAGAGCAGAGTGAGACACAACTAGGGGTCAGGTGGTAGAGAGGGATGAGTACATGAGAGAGTCTAGCTACTACATGGAAGCCTATTTTAGAGAGGTCCCAGACCCTACATAGTGTATACCTCTCTACTTCTGAGCGATACCACAAATTCCAGCACCGTCGTGATCAGTAGGGACACACCTGAGGATATACTAGCTATTGAGACTCCCCCATGTAGGGGACCAGTGCCAGACTCCCCTCGGAGATCAGATGGATCCAACATAGGATTGAGAAGATAGGGATGATAGGATCCATATTTTGTTAGGTACGGGGTGGATAGATACAGGACAAGGACAGAGGCCACAGGTTCCATAACGCAGACCAGAAATAGAATAGGAGAGAGAGGAGATGAGGAGGGAGATGGATGAGTTGAGGAGAGATCGGGATGAGCTAAGGAAGGAGCGGGATGAGCTCTAGGATAGGACTGACTATGTAGAGGTAGCGATGGGAGACTCAAGGGCAGTTGTAGAGAGGGCATAGACAGCAAAGAGATTGTTACAAACTCTACAAGATGAGAGAGATGTGGCAGTGCAGGAGATGGCATGGATGCAGGCATAGATAGATTAGATGAGGATGGCACAAGATGCATGGGAGTAGGAGAGGAGACACTTGTCAGGATTATGAGATAGGTACAGAGCAGAGCGAGACAAGACCAAGGGTTAGGTGGCAGAGAGGGATGAGTACATGAGAGATTCTATCTACTACATGGTTGCCTATTTTAGATAGGTCCTAGACCCTACACAATGTACACCTCCCTAATTTCAAGTGATACTTCAAATTCGAGCACCATCGTGATCAGTACGAACACACCCAAGGATATACTATCTATTGAGACTCCCCCATGTAGGGGACCAATGCCAGACTCCCCTTAGAAATTAGATGGAGCCAACATAGGATAGAGAAGACAGGGATGATAGGATCCATATTTTGATAGGTGCAGGGTGGATAGATAGGGGACAAGGATAGAGGCCACAGGTTCCATAGCGCAGACTAGACATAGATCAGTCTATTCATTGAAGTGGTCTCCATTTTTTAGGGGCACTTTGTACCTATATTTTATTCATTGATGGATGACAAGCATGTATTTATTATTATGATGACATTATTATAAATTTTTCTATGGAATTTTTATTTTAAGATTTTATATATTATGCGATGGCCCTTATTTACACTATGCATTTGTGATATGATGGATATATGCATTTATGATGAGTTATGTGATACACATGATGCCTAAAATTTTGTGATGCAGGATGTGATGTATGATATGATAATGGACTAATGATTTGTGATGCAGGTGGTGATGTATGTATGTATTTGGTTTTAATTTCATGATATGAACCATGGATTATGTTATTATGATGTGGTTATGAAATGAAATTGCAATAGGATGCAAAGAATGAAAATATGATGTATGTGTATAAGGCAATGAATATAATGAGATGTAATAATATGTAATGAAATGAATTTAAGCTAAGATGCTTAGAATAAAAAATCTATATTATCCTAAATAACTTAAAATGAATATGATAACAAAATGAAGTTAATTTAAGATGCTTAGAATAACAAATCTATGTCAATCTAAACAACTTAAAATGAATATGATAAGGATAGTGAAATTCAAGATGGGATGCAATTAAATTCCTTAAAAGCATCAATATCTAAATTAAATTAGCACAGGCATGAATGTGAATAAGGGCATGAATAGGGATGGAAGGGATTAGTAGGTTGACTTTATTTGTATATCGAGGTTTTTTGAGCTTAATGGAAAGTACTTTCCTTGTAATCATTATAAAAATAAGGAAAGATGGATGGGATGGTGGACGTGGAACTGCACGTGTCAAGACTGTGTGGATCCTAAGAAGAAAGGGAGATGGAAGGTGAATGTTTGCACAACCAATATCACTAGTCATAGGTGAGAGAAAGAGATAAGGGGATAAATGCAATGCTACTGGATGAAATATGAAATGCAATCTTAATGCTATTTTCCAATTTTAAGAGCACTAATTTTTGCTATAGCATATGTGTCTAATGCATGAAATAGACACAACATACAAAAATGATATCCCAACACCCCAAAGTCGCAAGGAATTTGATCTGGCTAGGTATTTAGGATAACCACAAGCACAAAAGATTCCCCAATGTAACACAAGACCACAAGGATCTTGGTGGGTACTACACGGGACAACCAAGAAGATAATGAGCAGACAAAAAGATCAAGATATGCCCCTATGTTTACTAGTCAAAGTGCACCATGATATGATGGATCGTGGTGACCCCGACAAGGTATAATAGAAAGCTCAAATGATAAAAAAAAATGTAAAAAGCATAAAAAAATCACAATCAATTTCAAAAGTCCTTTGCCATAGGATCATAAGGGTGGATGGGATTGATGTGGTCTGGAAGGAAGGATGCATCTTGTTGATACCAAAGATGGAAACTAAACTAGATCGACATGATGCAAGATATATGAAACCATTCGAACATCATGATACTAGTGACCTTGTTTCAAGTACCAGCTAGATAGGGACATACTTGACAACACGATGAGATGAAAAAATGGATAGACACACCCTAAAGACCTAGTGGATCAGGGGTTGATCAAAGATCAACCTTGCCTATGTGAAAGCTCAAAGCCCTCATAGTTTGATAAAAGACCATGGATAAAAGCGGAAAGAGGACGATGGAGACCATGATGTAGGACAAAGACTGGATGGAAAAATTCCCTAGGGGTTGATCAATTGATGAGCCTTACCTATGTGAAAGCGGAGATCCCTCATAGTTTGATAAAATACCTTGGATAAAAGAGGAAAGAGGATGATGGAGATCGTGATGGAGGACAAAGACCGAACGGACAAATGCCTCAAGGGCTGATCAAATGATGAGACTTGCCTACATGAAAGCACAAAGCCCTCGTAGTTCGATGAAAGACCAAGGATAAAAGTGGAAAGAGGATGATGGAGACCATGATGGAGGAAAAATACCGGATGGAAAAATTCCCTGGGGGCTAATCAAATGATGAGCCTTGCCTACGTGAAATCGTGGAGCCCTCGTAGTTTGATAAAAGACCATGGATAAAAGTGGAAAGAGGATGATGGAGACCATGATGGAGGACAAAGACCAGATGGAAAAATGCCCCAGGGGCTGATCAAATGATGAGCCTTGCCTACATGAAAGCACAGGGGAAACGTAGTTCAAAAAAGGACAAAGACAAGATGATACCTAATGATGACCAACATGATGGAGATGATTGACATGATGGAGGAGCCTAAATGAACCTAATGAGACCTAATGAAGGATAAAAACAAGATGAGACCTAATGAGACTTAAGAATAAAAAGCTCAAGATTCTTGGATAGTAGATATGGATCATCCAATGCTCAATCACAATGTACCATGCGATGGATGATGGGATGTTGATGGGAGGATAGGATCGATTGGATGATAGGATAGGATTTGAGGATAAGATGAATGGGAGCATACAATAACTAGGATGCAAGGTAGATAATGATTAAGCCTTTACAAATGGCACATGTTGCCAGGTTTTCACCAAATGTACTTATCCAAGGTGCCACAAAGAGTGGTTTTCACTATAGGATGGATTATTTCTCTTTACTATTTTTGGATTTTCTTGATTTTTGATTTTTTTGTATTTTTGCTGATTTTTTACTTCTTTTTTTTGTATTTTCTTAGGAAAGGACAACCCAGTTGACTTAGGTATAAAACTATTTCAAGTGCATGATATTGATGGGCTCTTCAAGGGTTCTCCTTTAGGAGTACCAAGCCTATATGCACTAGAACCATACTTAGTTGTGATAACATAAGGACCTAGCCAATTTGCCTCAAATATTCCCTTTTTATCTCTCTTGCAAAGATCACCAACATTGAATTGACATGGACAAAAAAATTTATTGTATCTTCTCCTAAGACAATATTGATAGGCTTGTAAATGGTTGTAGGCTTTGATCCATTTTCATCCAGGATTTCCAACTAAGCGAGTCATGCAATCCAAGAATCCTCATCACTTATGAGATTCTTTAGAGATATGTGAAGTGATGGGATCTCGACTTCAACCAGCAAGAGAGAATTGGCACCATAAAAAGGGGATTATGAAGTGGCACCAGTGGGAGTGCGGTAGGCCCAAAGGGTGGGATGGATATGGAGATGCCAATCTTGACCAGTGTTGTTAACCACCTTTTTGAGGATTTTGATTAAGGTCTTATTGGTTGCTTCTGCTTGACCATTACCCTAAGGGTAATATGTGGTGGACCAACAATGTTGCATGTGAGGTCTCACAAAATAATTTCATGCACTTGTTCTTGAATGGTTTTCCATTATCTATGATGATAGTGGAAGGAATTCCATACTTGTAGAGGATATGGAAAAGGATGAACTTGGAAATTTGAACACCAATAATTTGAGAGAGTGGCATTGCTTGCACCCACTTAGTAGAGTATTTAGTGACAGTGATGATGAAGGTATGGTCATCAAAATATGGAGGGTATATCTTGCTGATCAAATCAAAATCCCATTGTGAAAAGGGTCATGGTGCTACGATGGGTTGTAGATCTTGAGCAGGAGAATGTATCAAGTTTGTGTGTTGTTGACAAGGGAAGAATCACTTCACAAACTCACAAGAATCATGCTCCATGGTGGGCCAATAATATCTTGCTCTAAGAATCCTCTTATCCAAGGCCAAGCCATTAGAATGGGCCCCACAGATACCACTATGTACCTCTACTAACGCAGTGCAAGATTTTGTATCGTTCAAACACCTAAGAAGAGTTCCATCATACTCACGATGATAAAGTGTATCTCCCACTATGGTATAATGGGAGGTGCATTGGATGAATGATTTATGTTGATTGTGTGTAAGGTTAGGGGGTAAGTTTTTATCATGGAGGTAAGTGTAAATTTCATGATACCGTGGTGACTTAGGACATACGATGTCGCACACCATTTCACTCTCACGGATGTCATAAGCAGGGATTAAAATTTGTTCAACTAGAAACTCGCAGTATATTAAATATTTTAGCATGTCGATCAAGGAACCAATTGTAGCCATTGCATCAGCCACCTTATTCTGGACCTTGGGGATTTCTCAAATTACATAGAGGTGAAGTACTTGAAATCATTCACCATGCACTTATAAGGTAACAATTTGTCATCTTTAGTCTAAAACTCATCATTTACCTATATAATGATCAACTAAGAATCGCCAAAGACTCACAAGCAAGTGATGTTCCATTGGATGGCGATCCTAAGACCTATGATAAGAGATTTATATTCTTCTATGTTGTTCATACATGGGAAGGATAAATTTAATGATTTTGGGATGTAATCACCTTGTGGGGTGACAAATAAGATACCTGCCCTAGCTCCATTGTGTGTGTATGATCCATAAAAGTAGAGCATCCACATAGCTATCTCCATGACTGTAAAGACCTCTTCATCAAGAAACTTTGTGACCAAAGGATAGGCATCTACCAAAGTAGCATCTGCTAATTGATCTACTATTACTTTCCCTTTAATTTCCTTTTGATCCACATACTCTATATCAAACTCGCTCAGTAACATGATCCACTTAGCCATGCGGCTAGTTAAAGACGTTCTGGATAGAAAATATTTGAGTGGGTCTACTTTTGATATTAGCTTCATAGGATGGCTAAGCATATAGTGGCAGAGCTTTTGTGAACAAAATACTACAGCTAGGCAAGCTTTTCCCATTGGAGAATAATTAAGTTCATATCCCACTAGTGTTTGACTAATATAGTAGATGGTGTGTTATTTTGAGGACTCGTCATGTTGGGCTAATAATAGTGCAACCGAAGTAGTTGAAATGTACAACAAAAGAGGTTTACCTAGAATTGGAGGCATGAGGATGGGTGGATGAGCCAAGTAATCTATAATCTTGTCGAAGCCTATCTAACACTCTAAATCCCTCTTGAAGGTGATATCTTTTTGCAGGAGATGGCTAAATGATTGGCACTTATCGGCTAGCTAAGCTATAAACTGCCTGATGGACTGTAGCTTACCTTGAAGGCTCCCTAACTATTTAAGATTGTGAGGTGGGGGGATTTCCATTATTTACTTGAGTTTAGTTGGATCTACCTCTATGCCTCTTGTAGAAAAAATGAAACCCAATAATTATCCTGATGTGACCCCAAAGACACATTTCTTCGGATTTAAATGTAGCTTGTAATGCTCTAACTACTCAAAGATCCTTTTTCAGGACTGTATGATGTTCTTCTCTTGTTTTGGATTTCCCTAGCAGATCATCAACATAATATTCCATTATGATGTGAATGAGATCATGGAAGATGACTTTCATAGCACGTTGGTATGTTGCCCCCACATTCTTGAGGCCAAAAGGCAAGACATTGTAATAAAATGTGCCCCAAGGAGTAGTGAAGGCAGTCTTATGTTTATCCTCAGGTGCAATTTTGATCTTATTGTAGCCAGAGAAATTATCCATGAGGGATAGCATCTCATGCCCAATAGATAAATCAACCAACATGTCAATGTTTGGTAAGGGGAAATCGCCTTTAGGATAGGCTTTGTTGAGGTCCCAGAAATCGGTGCAGATTATGATACTTTCATTCGGCTTGGAAACTGGCACTATGTTAGATATCTAGTCTAAGTAGTCAATGGGTCTTATGAATCCAACCTCTAATATCTTTGCTAACTCCTTCTTGACCAACAAAGTCACTTGAGGATGCATTTTTATCAACTTTCTCTTCACTGGTTTAGCATCTGGGTGGACATCCAAATGGTGTACGACTAGAGAAAGATCTAGACCTAGCATATCTGAATAGGCTCACATGAAATTGATGATGTCTTCTTTGAGAAGTTGGATGATGGTGGAGTACTCTTCTTCTGATAAGGATTTGGCTACATAGGTGATTTTTGGAATTTATTTTGTTCCCAAGTTTACTTCCTATGTTTCTATGATGAGAATAGAAGATCATTCAGACAGTTGAGTTCCCACAAGGGGAAGATGAACATCCCCATCTTCCAATGCCTCATTGAGGTTTTCACTATTACATACACCCTTTATTTTTACTTTTTCTGAGTCAAGAAGTGCCTCAAAGAGGTTTTCACTAGATGTCCCTTTTTTATTTTGTTTCTTCTTATTTTTGCAGTTAGGGAATTCATCTTCCCCCAATCCCATAAGATGTACATAAGTATCCACAAAGGGAAAGGTGTCAACAAGTGCGATGCTACTATGTAGGTCCCAGTCAATGAGCTTGGGATGGTGAAGGGAAAGGCTGATAGAACAGATGGATAGGCAATCAAACATGGAAGAGAGATCCACATCATCGTATGCAAGTATGATGGACTCTTCTTCAGCTATGTCTTCAAGGAGACCATCACCTACACTAACATTATTAGAAGCACTAGTTGATGTCGTAGGACCCTTTTTTTTGTCTCATAGCCTAGGCCTATTCTTCTAGGTCACATAGAAGGTTCTATAGGTTGGTGTCATCCTTGTTCCTCGATACCAAGACCATCTCCCTAATAATTATAATTTTCAGCCAACTTTGACACATGAGGATAAGTCTCTTGGAGATATTCCATAAGGGGAGGTGATGGTTCGGGTTCTTCTTGGTAGACCCACTAGTTGATGTCATCTTCCATTTGTTCTTTGAGTGTACCCAAATCTTTGAATGTCGTAGAACGAATATTCTTGGAAGTGAGGGTTTTAGTCCTTTCATCTACTCCAGATGTTGATTGAGAGGGTGCCCATACAAGCGGGGAGAGGGTGGCATTGTGGCCATGTTGAGTGCATTTTTCATTTCATATTCTCCACAGCCCTTGTCAATGATCTTGACCTTGGTGACGGTAGAATCAGAAGTGGTGGATGTGGTGGATGTGGTGTTGGTTGATGGATGATGAGATGGATTGGATGATGAGGCCTGAGGTTCCCCCACTTCAACTCTTGGAAAATAATGAGAGAGGGGGGGCGAAGCTTCCAAAGCATAGAAATACTCAAATGGTTGTGGATCAACTTGTATGGTTACTTCCATTCCTTGGAAAGGAAAATTTAGACACTGATGGTAAGTGTATGAAATGGTTTGCATGGAGTGAATCCATGGGTTACCGAGAAGGAGATTGTGTGGAAGGTCAAGGTCAAGAACATGATACATGGCATACTACACAATAGGGCCAACCAAAATGGAAAGACAAATGGTGCCTTCAGAATCCCTCTCAGCATTATCATATGCATTTATGGTGACCACATGGTTGTTCAAGTCAGGTGGGGTGTATCCAACCTATTTTATGAACTTTAACATGCAAAGATTGAGGGTCGAGCCATTATCTACCAAGGCCCTTTTTACTTTGTGTCTGGCTATGAGGACTTCAATATGAAGAGGGTGGTTATGATCGGGGTTTATGGAACGCATGTCATTTTGGCTAAAACCCAACTGATAAGTTGACGACATGTGTCCCACTAAAGCTTGGAGCTGTGTGGGATCTATTTCATTAGGTACATGGGTATCATGTAAAGCTTTAGTTAGGATTTCTTTATGTATAGTAGAAGACTTAAGCAAATCCAAAATGGATATTTGAGCGGGTGTCTTTCCTAGGTGGTCAAGAATACTATAGTGCGAGCTTAAAGGAGTTGATGTGGAAGGACCAGGGATAGAGATACAGGTGCAATGAGTTGTAACAACAAACTAGGGATATTTATCTTTGACACGAATCATGGATACACTAGGCTCTACTTGGCTAATTCACATAACTATGTCGTCATAGTTATAAGGTACATTTTTCTAGTTGATGTTGTTGGTGTTGTTGTTTTGATTGTTGTTGTTACTTGGCCTAGGATTGGCATTATACATACTAGCACCTTGGTAATGTTTAGGGAATGCATTTTGGTATATTTATAGTTGAGCATTGGATGAAGATGCCTAGTTGGTATCCACTTGTATATCTCCACAATCTATAAGATCTTGGACATACGTTTTGAGTCCCTGACACTTGTTTATGGAATGAATTTTGATCTTATGAAAATCACAATACTCATTCTCATTATACCAAGTTGGCTTTGGCTTGGATTCATCAAAAGGGTTAGTGATAGGATACGTAATCGGATAAATTTCTTGCAAAATCCTATTAAACATGACACTTAAAGGCTCTCCCAAAGCAATGAAAGAGCGTTTATTATTTCCCTAATTCTTTTGATTGGGATTTTGAGGAGGAAGAGGTATGAATTGTGACACAGATATGTGATTTGGCATTGGTTGTGATGGAGGAGTGTATCGAGGCCTTTGTGAGGTGTTTTCTACTTGAGCATGTTTGGTATCTATGACATCATCATTGAATGCGTTCTTGTTTTTGTTCCAATAGTGAAACTTATCTCTAGATGGCTTTTCTTTATCTTGATTATAAATTTTTATTTTCCCCTTGGTGATGAGATCTCTCTCAATGATAGGACCCTTTTCTATGACTTCTGCAAAGGTTGAGACACAGTGAAGATTGAGATTATGTCTCATCTCTGGATGATTGTTCACCACGAACAGAGTCACTAAGTATTTATCACTGAGTGGATATTTCATTCGGATAGCCAAGACATGCCACCTTTGTAGGTAGCTAGCAAAATTTTCACCCTCACATTGTGCTTCTTTTAGAAGATCTAGTGTATCAATATCCTTATCCAAATTAAAGGAGAATTGTGTGAATTTTTTTCTAAAAGATCCACAAAAGAAGAGATGGATCCCTTTGGA